>OW240920.1:117559557-117616365 GCA_933207985.1 Pelobates cultripes
GAGGGAGGGAGGGCAGAGAGGGGCTCAGAGCAAAGGAAGGGCAAAGAGGGGCTCAGAGCAGAGGAAGGGCAAAGAGGGGCTCAGAGCAGAGGAAGGGCAAAGAGGGGCTCAGAGCAGAGGAAGGGCAAAGAGGGGCTCAGAGCAGAGTGAGGGAGAGCAGAGATGGGCTCAGAGTGTGGCAGGGAAGGCGAGCAGAGATGGGCCCAGAGCCGAGGGAGGGCAGAGAGGGGCTCAAAGACGAGGGAGGGAGGGCAGAGAGGGGCACAAAGCCGAGGGAGGGAGGGAGGGCACAAAGCCGGAGGGGGGGAGGGGCAGCGAGAGGGGCACAAAGACCCAGGGGAGGGCAGAGAGGGCACAAAGATCTAGGAGGGCAGAGAGGGGCACAAAGATGAGGGAGGAGGCAGAGAGGGGCAAAGACAAGGGAGGGAGGCAGAGAGGGGCTCAAAGATAAGGGAGTGAGGGCAGAGAGGGGCCCAGAGCCGAGGGAGGGAGGGCAGAGAGAGGCTCAAAGACAAGGGAGGGAGTGCAGAGAGGGGCTCAAAGACAAGGGAGGGAGGGCAGAGAGGGGCTCAAAGACAAGGGAGGGAGGGCAGAGAGGGGCTCAAAGACAAGGGAGGGAGGGCAGAGAGGGGCACCGACCAGAGATGGGCTCAGAGAGAGGGACGTGTGGCAGGGAAGGCAGGCAAAGAGGGGCTCAGAGCCGAGGGAGCCAGTGAGAGTGGGGTGAAAAGGACAGAGAGCAATGTGTAAGGAGGGATAGATATCCAGGAATGGAGGGGCAAGAGGAGAAGTGGAAAATCAAGCAAAGAGAAGAGTAAATAAAAAGGCAACATTTGTTAAGTAGTTTTTAGCCCTTGGGAGGAATTTGTTAATAGGGGATCAGTGGAGAAATAGCTCCCACTAACATGAAAATCACAAAATAGAATCTACAATGTAGGTATAATAAATAATTACTGCACAAAACCCCACACATATTTCAGAAACAAATGTGATCGGTAAGAAAGAGCCACAGACACATAGCTTCACAGAAAGGAAAATATGAAAGAAAAATAAAAACACGCTAAGATAAACATACCTCTATGTTTGCTTCTTAAACAGTCTTCACAGAAAACAAAAAAAAGCTTTTCTCAGGAATACACATAAAGCCATAAAAGCCTTGTAAGATCACATGACATCGAGTCCAAGACAGCAGAGGTCAAGGTAATGGGAATAATCGGGATACCACACCACTCAAGGTTAATGTGGGCCATCATATTTCATGGAGATCAACTAACCTAGTACAGGAATATTGGTCATCCCAAGATTATCTATCACCATTAAACACCAATCCAAGTCAAACTGCCAAACCATTCTTTAAAGGGACACTATAGTCACCTGAACAACTTCAGCTTAATGAGGTTGTTCAGGTGAGTGCTACAGCTCCCTGCAGCCTTTTTCTTGGAAGCACTGTATTTTCAAAGAAAACACAGTATTTACATTGGAAGCTTGGAACACCTCTTGTTGCAGTCAATCAGACAGCCACCAGAGGGACTTCCGAGTTCAGAAGCCCTAAAAAGGCTTCATTCACGTCTGATGTATTCACGCATGGGTGAATACTTCAGACGTGCTATCAGCATACAAAGCACTGTGCACGAGCTTTGTGTGCTGTGGCTGTCAGCACTGCGTGGGAGTGGCTTGAGCTGACAGGCTGAAGACCGAAGAGGAGGAGGGGAGGATTCAAACAGTAAGTAAACTTATTTAGTGAGTGTGGGTGGGTGACTGAGGGTGAGTGGGTGAGGATGGATGATGGGGATGGATGGATATGGTTGATGGGAGTGGATGGATTTGGGTATGGATATGGATGGATGATGGGAATGGATATGGATGATGGGGATGGATATGGATGATAGGAATGGTTGGCTATGGATGATGGGGATGGATGGATATGGATGGAGAAAGTGTGTGTGTATGTCTAATTTTTTACTACTTGTGTGTTTGCATTGAAACACTATATATGGAGAGATCTCTATATATATATAGTGTTTATATGCAAACACAGTTTGGCTGAGGAGGGGGGCGGGTATAGAAAGCGAGCGAGCTGAGAGTCAGACAGCTCAGCTCGCGAACGCACATTCCGCGCACATGCGCGGTTGAGCGCTGCGTTTCTTCATAGGGTGGCATTCAATGCCGCTCTATGAAAAATAAGATTGGTGCAGCGCGAAACCGCGTATGCGCACCACATCGCGATGACGCTTCTCAAGGAAAAGCGTCCTATTAGGCCCTGCGATTTCGTCAGTTTGACGGAAAAGGGGGCGTGGCCTAGCAGGGAGCTCAGCGCTGGAACGGAGGTTTTATTATTAAAACTTACTCTGATTTATTTTTTATGACAAGTTCATATAAAAGGTGGCTTGGGGGACCTGTCTTTCTTGCTTTTATATGTTGACTATAGTGTCCCTTTAATAGAACACATTGTTCATGAAAACCATAATAAAAACAAAAAACAATGCAAGTTTCCTGCTATCATGCACTGATCACCTGGTATTTTCCAGGAGTTATTAGGGGGCTGTGTGTCTATCTGCCAATATTTCATATTTTGATCAAGCTGCGTTCCCATTCTGCAACAGTATCTCAAATTTCTCAATCCCCCCCCTCTCCTTTTTGTTCAGCTCCTACATTAGGTAACTGTTTAATCTCATGGTGAAAGGTGGACAGGAAGTAAAGGGGAAAGATAAATTATTTGGAGCCAGGAAATGGCTTTGCAGGAACATACAAATGCTTGAAGAATTTAGGAATGTGAAGGCATTGTATAAGAGCCAGAGCTCGCTGGCCATGATGGTGTACAAAATTCCAATGAGGAAGATCCAGAAATGACATGTTAGGAAATAGATAGGGAACATGTGGCTACTCAGAACCATAGGAACTATAACTTCTATGACTTTACACTAGCTACGTGTATTGGAAATGGTGTTTTAAAGGGTCAGTCTAAGAAAAATAAGCATTTCGTATTATGAAGCTCAGAAACTGTTCCCCCTAACACAGACAGCAGCTAGAGTTGCGCTCCACCTAGCCCAGAACACTCAGGTCCCTTTCTAGACTAGGATGTGAAGCTCCTACTTGGAAGTGTCATCCTGGTGTGAAAGGGATCTGCCTTTAGTGCTAGGCAGACTCACTAAACAGTGCCCTGAGAGACAACTGAAAAGTTTATTTCTTTACATTTAAAGGAACAGTCAGGGGACCATAAAATAACGACCAGCTGACTGCTCTAAGTCAATCAGCAGTGTCCCTGCGATCCATGGCTTCCTCTAGGTATTGTCTGAACATCAAGGATCGGTGCTGGAGAGCCAACATTCATAACCTCTAAAGGTAAGGATCGCCAGGGAATACCTGGCAACATATTTTTTTTTTTCCAATTAAGTTGTTATATACTGTCCAAAGTGTTAATTTATTTTTTTCCCCCACATATTTTTAAAATACGTTATCTATATAATGCATTAAAAACACTGGGTCCAAATTAACCCCGACAATCACCTTTTTAAAACCTCAGAACATTTAGCTACAATGTTGGCATTTATGCAAAAATCAACGCCTATGAAGCTCGTAGTTTAAAAGTGAAAATTATTAAAAGAAAAGATAAAAATAGTTACCGTTTATGAAATGCTCAGGGCTTCCTGTGACTAGCTTTTTTATTTGTACAGAGTTGCAGTGTTCAGTAGTTAATTATAACATCAGTGAGTGACTGTTTCTACAAAAAGCTGTTTAACTTCACTATTGAAAGTAAGAATTAATTATGCTACTTTTTCGCGGTATATTCTATTGGTGCATTTATTCATGCTGCGAGAACCTTCCTGTTCCACCTCATCCCAAATATCAAAGCTCAAAATTTATTTTTGCCTTTCTGTGGTTGGCGAGTGGAAAATGAGTGCTAGCATGGGAACGGAGTCTAAACATGACCTTAAACCACTTGTTGCCATTGGGTAGGGAAAGGAAACCCAAAAGGGGGCTTTCATGCCCCAGGACAAGAATTCCCATTGGTGGTATAACGCACAACCACCCTGACCTTTACAGAACACTTCACAGTTGCTCGTGGCTCCCACGGCAGTAAAGCTAGGCTCAGAAATCTGTCAGCTTCACTACAGTGGCCTGTACATTGATGGATAATGGAAGATGCACAGATCCGGGTGACTGCAACCACACTATACACCAGGGATGATGGCTCCACCTACTGTCAAAGGTAAAAAATAAAGAAGGAGTTCTCAAAATAAAAAAAAAGCAACAAAAAAACAAAACAGCCTCCCAAAATCAAGTTTGACATGTCAATAACCTTTTGAAGGATAGGTACCAGTGGCATGTGGCGGTTTCTTCTTCATTTTGGTGTAGCAAGCTCTCCACACATCACTATTTCTGCCCATGTGTCACTTGCCATATGGGGGAAACTGTAAATTACATGGATAGTGGTAGAGGGTGCAAATACACACAATATATATTATATATACACACACACACACGCATTTATACATTAACATCCTTTTACAGTCCCTCTAGAGAAGACCAACTTTCTTCAGTAATAGCCCTGGTTTCATTCTGCCTAAGAGTCCGACGTGTCTTATGGACTCAAAGCAGCACTAATCAATAAAGTCAGTATGCTTATATCAGCCTGGAGCTGCAATACTGCCATGGCTAAAGATGGCTCTTCAACACCTGGCCGCGTCTAATGATTTCCTGAGCATATTCTACTTCACAGTGAACAAGCTGTAATTACCGTAATAATACCAATTGTGCACTTTGGGCACATAAATTACAGTGCATGCTGAAATTAGCACATTTGTACAGAGAAGCTTTTTCTCAGACGACAGTTTTCAAGAAGTGCAGCTCGTTCTGATCACTTACTAGTAATTACAGTCAACAAAAGACCTAAAAGGAAAGAGCATCACATAGAGTCCTGTGGGTTAAGGTACTTTAACCCCTTAAGGACACATGACATGTCATGATTCCCTTTTATTCCAGAAGTTTGGTCCTTAAGGGGTTAAGGTGAAAGTTTCTCGTCCCGCATGAACCATTTGTAGTGCCTCTCTCCTATATCAAAATCGATCTATAGATAGATAAACTATATAACTTAGCCGACCTATCTGCAAATCCTCACCATACTGGCAGCTTTGAAGGCTCCATAAGCGTTCTTTAGGTGAAATAACTCTTAAATACCTATTACACTGCTTTAGAACTGAAAACACAAAGCACTGACTTTATCTCCAAAAGTGTCAGATTGTTGTGTTTCTTCAGTAATATCTTAGCTGGTTGCAATGTCAGAATGTGAAATGACTGAGCTTGCTGCCAGATTGGATTAAAGGCTGAGGTCAACCAACAGTCAATTTTATACATAAAGAACGAGAAAAAGGAAGATGTCCGAAGAACTGGTTGAAATTTAATATCCTAATATTTACATTGATCACAATACGACAAAGAGGCTCAACGCGCAGATAAGTAGTCCTTATATTGCACATCTTGAAACTAAAAAACTCATAAGAAATTTGCATGATTACAGTTTCTGTTGGGTGGTTTTTATTACAGCATGATGAGTAGTTACATTGAAGTTTTTTTCATAAATTAAGCTAATCATATCTATGCATGTGCGGGACTGCTGTATAGTATGAGAGAGCCCACACATTTCATGTATAACTACTACGGCTCTAATTCATGAGATGTTTTCTTGTGACTTAAATAAGTAGAGGATTGTTAAAAACTGTTGGAGTAAATTTCAATTGAATGAAAGTAAACCGGTACCAATGCTGTATACATTTTTTTTTTTTTTTTTTTTTAAAAGGTATTAATTTGCTAGGAGTATTTTAAAAAATAAAGAAAATATAACTTAAAAAAATTGTGATTGGCTGAGATCACTCCTGATGATGTCAGCCAAGAAGGCAGATCAGGAGCAGAGCCAGCAGCAGCAGGCTGTAATAAAGGCTTTACTATATTTAGGGTGGCAAAGGGGGCTAGATAGTGCTTTTAACACTATAGGGTCAGGAATACATCTTTGTTTTCTTGACCCTATAGTGTTCTTTTAATGTTTTACAGAAGACACGAAAACGGTTACATGAAACATACTACCCACCACCAATTTCTACTTTTACTAGAAAACAAAAATACATTTGTATCCCACAATGTTCTTTTCTCAGCTGAGTAAACAGTAACAGCCTCTCTTTCTAGTGCAGGAATCCGTTAACTAGGTGCAGGAATCTGTCCTGGCTTGCAAAATCAGTCTGCAAAGCTATCTTGACACAAGTCTGACAATTCCTATTAGGCAGAGAGGCAGCCTCTCGATTCCCAGCGTTAGACTGTCCAATCCTGCAGAGCAGATATGTCCTTGTGTGGACTCGTTACAGCTTTAAGAAAAAGGGATGACTAGAGAGCTGGTTAAAAGGATAAAGAGGAAATACTTAACACAAAGCAAACATATTACCTATGTGATATAGAACGCATTGTTGTGGAGAAGAATTCAGATGGACCGGTCTGCTTCCCCCCCCCCCAGTCATTCCATACATAAAAACAGAAAAACCACTATAGAATACAAACCAGATATAATTGGGCAAGTCCCACTATACTATGCCCAGGGCTATTTTTTATTTTTTTTAATGTTTTTATGACTCATTTCTCTAAGACACTGGAGGATACAGACTGTCATTTGCGTTCATGTAATAGAATGCTCTTGTGCTTGTCTAACAAAGCACAAGTCAACTTCAGTGCCCCACCACTTGATTTACTAACCCAGAAAGCTGTGACGTACATCTAACCAGCTGAGAAATGTGTTTTCAAGACAATACACTTTATTTAGGGGAATACAGGAAGGAAGCTTGTTGGTTGTATAAGGTCTCTAAAAAACAAATATTTTCTTTATGTTTTGGGGCAATGAGTATATTTTTACCCATAGCATTGGGTGGTTATCCTAATATTCTCCTAGAAATATAACCTCATAGCTAAGAGAGTTGTGAAGGTCTTTTTCTGTACATGTCCTACTGACTCTGTAAGCTAGAGCTTCGTGAGAACCATGAGACGGTAAATAATTCTGGGACATCAACAATTCCGCAGGTCCTCCTGTATCTGGACAGATACACTTTCCAACAACTCTAATGCTTTCCAGTAGGATAGATAACTTCCAGCATTGAACCATTATGGCTGGGCAGATCCTGAACTGTGAGCTGTTTGGAAGGATGACACCATTTTCACTCTTAAGTGATTTGACAATGATGCCTCCATATTTCTGTTGCCAACATTTATGGAACTTATATTTGTACATGGGTTCTGTTTCTTTGTGGCAATAAATATTTCTTGTAAGCGTAACATATCCAAACATAAGATGCAGAATTAGTTTGGCTACCTGACGGTACATGACTTGTTAAAATTAAAGTACCAACTAAATTCTACTGCAGATGTAAAATTTTAAAGTGCAAAATAAACAAACAGAAAGTAAAGCACATAAGAGGAATGTCGGACCTCTGTGCTCATCTATGGGCACCTTGGTGGGACATCATCGCTCGCGGCTCTGGGACACCTGGGAACTTGGCCTCAACTACTGCAGATGTGAGAATTACGCCTCACGGGGAACGACACCGCAGACGAGAAAGGACGTGTCGAACTGAAAATGTATTTCTCCCCGATTGACCTTACCCAGACAGACAGATACTGCCACACGGGCTGTAGCTTAAACATTCACTAGACAAATGAAACACAAGGTTTAGTTCTATGTACATTTCCTGCTAGAACGTGGGTGATTTAAATAGACTATCAATCATATTTTTTTTCATGATTAGTGAATGAAATTATGTTTTATATTCATCATTTACATTCCGATTTTAGTAAACATCCATATAATTGTTGGCTCCAACACTAGCTCCCTGGTTTGTCTAACGGGCTTTAAAATCTGTCAGTGTGCATGGGGTCCTGCTTGCAAACAGTGCTAAATCCAGCCGTCAAAGGGACTGTGCCTCTGTAAGTAGAAGTAAAGCCACACGCATGGAATAAAAGAAAATGAGGGCTTTAAATCACTGACTTTGCCCCCCTTTTGACATTAGCATGTGGCCTCGTATTCAAAGTTTACTCAGAAGGAGGAAGTAAATTTACATTTACAAGGTCAAAGGTGGTCACACACGCACATTGTCACGTTATACCCAATTTGCTTCTTTTAAACTGTATCTTTGATTTCAGTTAATAACGCAATGTATACACTTTTTGAAGTCTCTCTAACAGAGCTGGGTAACCTTGGCACCCCACCAATTTCAAAACTACAATTACATTAGCGCTGAACAGTCTTAAGGTTGGCCTAGCACCATGGGAACTGTAGTTCAGAAATTCGCTGGTGTGCCAACATTAGCTGGCACTGTTCTGTAATAAACCCGTGACCGCGTTCATTCAGCTGGGCCGAACAAATGGATTAAATGGCTCTCTGTTGTAGACAAGGCCAGCTGCTTAAAATCCCTAGATAACTCAGCCCATAGTTATTGGGAAAGGGATGAGACACCACCCTGATGCTAAAATCATCCTTCAGCTTTAAGGACTATGAATTCCATGTGAAAGCTTTACGTTTTCAGGGCACCTGTTCAGTGCACAGTACGCAATGAAAGATTTGCAACGGCTCAGGGGGACTGAGTCACTGGCTATAGCCTGAATTAATTTGTCATGTTGAACCACGCTCCCGACTTAAACCGTGAAATTAGCCAGGAGTGGTCTACACTTCAAGTATAAACATTGCAAACAAATTTCTTACAGATAATTACATTTAACAGCAAAAAGTACTACATTTAAAGGCACTCTCCAGTGCCAGGAAAACACTTGTTTTCCTGGCACTGCAGGACCCTACAGTGCTCCTCTCCCTGCCAACCCCCATCCCAAGTTGCTGAAGGGGTTAAAACCTCTTCAGTGACTTACCGGAGTTCAGCGGTGCTGCTTATTGGCACTGGGTCAGGCTCCGCCTACTCTCCTCCCCCACCATCAGCCTGCGGAGGAGACCTAATGCACATGGTCAATGCTTAGTCAATGAGTTCCTATGGGGATTTCGGCGACGCAGGGTTAAGGATGGTGGGAGATGGTGGGAGCCTGGGTGCCTGGAGTGTCCTTTTAATAATGTGGACTCCTGGTATTATGCTTAAGAAACAAGTTCTTTACTCATTAGCAAGTGTCTTGGAGTAATTTCAATACATTCAATGTTCCAGATATACCTTCCATTCCACTACCTCCGAATGTATTTGCTACTGGTCGCTCATAATACTTTCATTTTATTTCTGCTCTATTCTTTTCACTCACTCATAGATGCATCCTGTGTTCTATAGTCTTATTGGAATTACAAGTAGCCCACTGCATTAATCCTCTGTGACAGGGAGAATAAGTCAATTCTGGTTCCACCTCCATGATGTAAAGGTAGCCTTTTTCAAGATGTACGTCTAACAAAAACTGCGGGCTGTTACCTGCTGTTTCGTGATAACAATGCCTTATTCAAAACAGTAATATGCTAAGAATACAGAGAGGGCTATATGCAGCCAGAGAAACAACACAAACATAATATATCAATATACATGTGTGTGATGGTATGCATTAAGATATAGTATTGTTTTATTAGTGGCCGGTTCATTATGGCAGATCTATGAAATCTCTGAAGGCGTCCTTGTTTGGGTAGCATTCTCTAATCATTCAGGGCTGCAATAAAAGAATTATGAGTTTGAGAGATTGTGAATTCTACTTTGTACAATAGGATATTGATCTGTCATACAAATCCAAGGTTGCTTTGATTGGAAACGAACAGGGAGCAGCACGTGCTGTAATAGATTAATAGGACAGATGTCTACAATACTGATTTGCAAACGCTCAGGCACGTGCAAATGCTGCTCACCTGCTCATTTTGTAATTTAAAGGACCACTCTAGGCACCCAGACCACATCAGCTTAATGAAGTGGTCTGGGTGCCAGGCCCAGCTGGTTAACCCATTTTTTTTTTTTTTTTTATAAACATAGTTTCAGAGAAACTGCTATGTTTATAAATGGGTTAATCCAGCCCTCAAATCCTCTAGTGGCTGTGTCATTGACAGCCGCTAGAGGCGCTTGTGTGCTTCTCACAGTGAAAATCAAAGAACACGCATGTGTCCATAGGAAAGCATTGTAAATGCTCTCCTATGAGACCGGCTGAATGCGCGTGCAGCTCTTGCCGCCGTGCGCATTCAGCCGAAAGGGAGGAGGATCGGAGGCGGAGAGCTCCCCGCCCGGCACTGTAAAAAAGGTAAATTTTAACCCCTTTCCTCTCCCCAGAGCCGGGCGGGAGGGGGACCCTGAGGGTGGGGACTATAGCGGTCCTTTAACCCCTTAAGACCGGAGGGCGTACTATTACGCCCTATTTTAGGCGGCTCTAAACGGCCGGGGTGTAATAGTACGCCCTCCGGTCTTTCTATACTTACCCGGTCGCCGGCTGCGGCACATCTGACACCCTTGCAGCCCCCCCGGCCATGTGAGAGTGAGGTCCTTGCGAGGACCTCACAATCACATGGCCGGGATATGGGGGCTGCCTGGAAATAAAGTTAAATTAATAAACGTTAAATAAGTGTAAAAAATATATATATATACTTAGATCATTGATTATATACATTTATAGTGTTGCTTAATATGATACACACATCTTTCATCATCACATACTAGTCTCTGTACATGAGTCCTTAGTGATTGTAAACACATTATTATTTTCATTTTTATTTTTCCTCCACTTTATTTTTATTTGAGTGCTTTGCCCGGCGCGGTGGCTGCCGGCCGGCGTCCTGGTTTCCACGGATACCCGGTGTTTCCGGTTTCCGTGGCAACGGACGTCCGACGTCAGCGTTGTTGGTAGGTGGAGCCTCTGGAGACACATACCCCGCTCATCTGGGATCGGGTATTATTTATTATTCATTAGATTGTAGAAATGTATATTTGTTCACTATAGGATTATAGTGATTGCCGACACAATTATTGCCGCGGTAAGCCGACTTGTTTTTCAGCCGCCTTGTCAACGTGTGTTGTACAATTACGTCACTTTAGGGCGGGGCATGTCCGCGCATGCGCGCGGGTGGTTTGAGGACGCCGGAGGCTCGTGTAGTATTACACTGGCAGGTAGGATTATTCCCTGTTGTATATACTAGTTGATTATGCTAATTCTTGGTATGTAGTTTGTAATTATGCCAATTCTCCTAATATCAATTAGGCTAATTACTTTATCTATTTATGTATGGAGCTTTTGAGACATTATTGTTGTTCCTGATGAAAGTCCCAGAGGAGGACTGAAACGTTGAGCTGTCAACTATCTTTTTTAATTTTTTTCATTAAACTTTGGATGTTTTAATCAATTAAAGAATCCGTGAGTGCTGGTCACCTTTGCTATTTGGATATTGGACCTTTCCCCAGGACTACAAGCACCCGGTATGTTATATCTTTTGAGCCTGAGTGCAAGGATTTTGATTTTTGATATATATATAAATAAATAAAATTACACGTAGACTGATACTGATTAAATATATAATTATTGTTATATTTATATATAATATAAAAAAAAAAAAAGTAAATACGTTAAAAAATTAAATTTAAAAAATAATTAAAAAAATATATAGATGTGTGTTATTTCGTTCTAACTGTATTGTGATAATATATATTTATATCAAAATACACAGTACAAAATAATATATATAGCTATATACATAAATATATATATATATATATATATATATATATATATATATACACATATACATTCACATACGTATATATGTACATATATTAATTCTACATATATATTTATATAATATTTTTACATAATTAGGTATCTTAATTACAATGAGCGGGACCTGCCTGACAACTCATGCCGAAAGTAAAGGGAATTTAATTGGCTAGAACTATATTTAATCCTATAACTTTCCAAGACACCATAAAACCTGTACATGGGGGGTACTGTTCTACTCGGGAGACTTCGCTGAACACAAATATTAGTGTTTCAAAACAGTAAAATATATTACAACGATGATATCGCCAGTAAAAGTTAAGTTTTTTGCATTTTTCACGCACAAACAGCACTTACACGGACGATATTATTGCTGTGATACTTTTTACTGTTTTGAAACACAAATATTTGTGTTCAGCGAAGTCTCCCGAGTACAACAGTAACCCTCATGTACAGGTTATATGGTGTTTTCAAAAGTTACAGCGTCAAATATAAGGCTTGTGTTTCATTTTTTTCACATTAAAATTCGCCAGATTGGTTACGTTGCCTTTGAGACCCTATGGTAGCCCAAGAATGAAAATTACCCCTATGATGGTATACCATTTGCATAGTAGACAACCCAAGGTATTGCAAACAGGGTATGTCCAGCCTTTTTTAGTAGCCACTTAGTCACAAACACTGGCCAAAATTGGTGTTTTTTGCATTTTTCACACAAACAAATACTAACACTAACTTTGGCCAGTGTTTGTGACCAAATGGCTACTAAAAAAGACTGGACATACCCCATCTGCAATACCTTAGGTTGTCTACTATTGCAAATGATATTCCATTATGGGTGTAAATTTCTTTCCTGGGCTACTATAAAGTCCCAAAGGCAACGTAACCAATATGGCGAATTTCAATTTCAAATGTAACGTGCTATATTTGACCCTGTAACTTCCCAAAACGCCATAAAACCTGTACAAAGGGGGTACTGTTTTACACGTGAGACTTTACTGAATACAAATATATGTATTTTATTGCAGTAAAAGCAAACAGTATTATGACACTGACCGTTAAAATATCATGTAGAACTAAAAAAAAAATCTAAAAAAAAAAAATCTAAAAAAAAAAAAAAATCTTATTTTCTTATTTTTTTCATATTAAATTATGTTTCATAGCTAAATATTTGATATTAAATGAAAGCCCTGTTTCCCCTGAATAAAATGATATATAATAAGGGTGGGTGCATTTAACATGAAAGAGGTGAATTACAGTTGGATAGACGTAGCGCAAATGCCAGGTTTTGTTTACATTTTGTTTCGTTCACAACGTGTACATTTGGCTCCGTCCTTAAGGGGTTAAAGAACAGAGCCATTTTGTTAGTTTGTTTGGTTTTTTTGCTCTTTTTGAACATATACAGTTTTATTAATAGGTGTACAATTTTACAGATCCAGCAAAGCAGCAGAAACAACAGCGATGATAGTGGTTGAAGGGCTAGTTTTGAGAAAATAACGAAAAAACAAAACAAAAACAAAAAAACACGTATGGGAGAGAGAAAGTAGGTTTGGAATGTAGACTGGCAGATTAATATGGCCTCTATTGAATAGCATTATAGCAAAGACACAATCACGTAAATTGTAGAGGTAAGCTCTCATCTGTTGTGCATTCAGGGTATTGATGGTACCCAGCTCAATGGATCAGACTCAAAGGAAACAGCAGCGACAGCAGAGTTCAATCTCACTCAAGACCATGAGGTTTGAGTACATAAGAATATGTGTGAGTGGAGCACTAACTGCTGAGCTACCATAGAAATGAGGTTTCAAGAAATTAGATGCAATTTGTCCACAGAAATTGTCAATCGTGTAAAACAGGCTTGCAGCACCACTTTCCCTTATGAGTATTTTATAATCTGTAAGAAAAACAGTAAATCATGCTTCAAAGGAACATAGCGTTAGGATTACAAAGCTGTGATCCTAACACAGTAGTGTCCCTCTGCAACACCCCATGCAACCGCCCCCCTCCCCATCCCCCCAGACAGCTACTCAGTGGTGTATCCTGGTTTTGTGCTTCCCTAGGCAGGACAAAACTCAGGCGCCCCCTTCCCCCCCGCGCCGCCCCACCTTCTAAATACACACACACAGTCAGAGACACACACACACACAAACACACCGGAATATGACATCAACCCGGCTCCCAGCCTCACTCTGCGGCGCGCGAGGGAGCTGAGCAGACAGCTCAGAGGAAGAGCTCCCTCGCGCGCCGCCCGCCCACCCCAGCATGTCAGTTAGCCACAAGGCTAACAAGGCATTTGCCCTGGGCATTTGGGGGGCAGCGTTTTTTGCCGCCCCCGAAAAATGCCGCCCAAGGCAAATGCCTTGTTAGCCTTGCGGTTAAAACGCCCCTGCAGCTACTAGAGGGCTTTCTGGGTGCTTAGATGACTTTTGATCACTCTGCATGAAGACTTCAAGCGTCACCGGAATCCCCATAAGAAAGCATTGAATAATGCATGAGCATTAGGTCTCAAAAACAGCCAAGTTCGAAAATGTGTAACAAAGTTAATACGAAGATTAATTCACTCCGTCTGCTTAATTTGATTTAAAATTTGCAATTTGTTTTACAACTGCTTAGTGAAAAAACCCTGTGGCGTGAGATATGCACAGAAAGGGTAAGCCTATGGAGGTCACTGCACTGACTCGCGGATTTCAAATGATTTACATGTCAGAATGCTTCCTCTAAGTCTGAATATTATCACAGCCATTAGCATTGTTCCATTCTTGAAAAAAAAAAATGCAATCCCATTCTAATCTCCGACTTGGCATTTCCTTTTTGGTTTTCAGCCACATGTGTAAGACAATTCAAAACGAGAGGCAGAGCAGCTTGAGTCTAACGTGGTAGACACTTTCATTAGGGGAATTCAGCCACTAATAAACTCTCCAGATGGATTACATTTCAAAGGATTTGAAAACACTCTAGAAAGAGGAAATAAAACTGTGTGAATGCACATGCAAAACAAATACATACAATAAGCTAATAGGATTTCCAGCCAAATTACAGTAGCATATTGAAAAGATTGGAAAAGACATGTGCATTAAAAAATAAGTGTGCCAACTCCAGCAAAGGGTACTTCTTTAAACGTCAGATGAGTGCCAGAATTTCTTGTGTTAAACAAGTGCTAAATATCACGAGTCTAGAGCATGGGTGGGCACCCTTCAGCACTCCAGATGTTGTGCCTGATGCTTTGCCAGCATTATGGCTGTAAGAGCATTATAGGAGATGTAGTCCACAACATCTGGAGTGCAGAAGGTTGCCTACTCCTGTTATAGATGCTGCCAGGTTAGGTGGTAGTAGATTACGAGGTCTTGGACCATATTGGCTAACAGTTTCCAATGTAATTTCAAGTCAGGTACCAACATGTGGTTTCCAGGCATCCCTTCTGTAACAGAGCTACTGACATGCATTGACTGCTAAACACAGCAGGATACCTTTCAGGTTTAATGAGGAATACTGCATGACAAGAGCCGGGATCTAATAAAGAACAGAACTGCCAGACGCATAAACCAACATTCAGGAGGTAATCTTTAGAAACAGTCTTTCATACTAAGGAGCTGAGAGCCAGGACCTTGACTAGTCATATAAACAGAGTGTGATCAACTCTAAAATAAAAATATTTTTTTGACCGGCACACAAAATGTAGATCACCAGTGTCAGAATGACAATTTCCACGATGCTTTGACAAATACCAGACAGACAGAGACAGTTCTGGAATCTTTTTTGCAATCTTATGATAAAATATTCTGCAAGAAAATGCATAATAGCATATAAACTATATGATTTGGCAGAAAACATGGGATTTGTGTCTTTATTTAAATATAAAGCAACTGAAAAATAAATTTACTCTGATAAACTAATACCCAAGGATATGTGATTGTGTTAAGGAAAAAAGTACATCTAGACTGGGGACAGAATTGTAGGACAAAAATAGGTTTGCTTCACCTCTAAATCTAGACACAGTACTTAGTTTCATCTCCAAAGTTGAGGGCTGTGATTCACTACACGGGACAGGAGGAACAGCTGAAAAGATCACACGCCTCTCAAATCAAGCTTTAAAGGAATTTGATGCCAAAGGCCTGGAGGTGCTGGATTTAGGTAAACAAAAAAACATCAATCATCTCTGATGATACACCTTAGAAACATTTCTCTAGATTCAAAGGCCCCAAGGAAGGACAGCACCTTTAAGGAGCACAAACATGTATTCATGACACTATAGTGTATAGTATAGGGTGTCCAGCCCACTACCTGTGGAGTAAAAAGGTGTTTAAATTCACCTTTTTCACACTCCGCGTCAGTCTCACCACAGCTGATCCTTTCTGTTTTTCAAACTTGATGATCTGAGACAATGCAATGCTTTCCACAGGAAAACCTGTCCCAGTCAATATCTGCTCATAGAGATGCATTGAATAAATGTAACTTTATGGGGGAACATGCAGAGCATGGAGATGCTGTACGCCAGTGCTGTAGGCTGCGCAGCACTGACACAGGAAGCAACTCTAGAGGACATCTGAGTGACTGCCACTAGAGGTGTTACTAGGCACCAATGTGAACAGCGCCTTTTCTCAGAAAAGTCAGTGTTTACATTAAAAAACCTGCAGGGACTGACTATATTCACCCAAACAACTACATTAAGGTGTAGTTGTTCTGGTGACTATAGTATCCCTTTGTGTTGAACTTAATTTTTTTTTCATAAATTTTGATGTGTGCTTCCAAGCGACACGGACAACAGTGTTATTGGAGAAACACTGCTGGTTAGGAAGGACGAACAGAAAGGATGGGTTTCTTGAGCTGTATCATTTATATAGCACCAGCAAATTCTGTAGCGCTGTACAACGGATGGACTAACAGACATCACAGTAACCACTGTAAAAAAAAAAAAGTGCATTAGAAAGGAGTAGGTGAGGCAGAGGAAGGATACAGTAGATTACTCTTTTCTTTACAAGAACAATGCAAAACACGAACAAGTAGAATGAGTAATTCTCATTATCCGTCAGAGTGATTTTATTCGCTGCATACAGGGGGATTTGTATGCAGGTATTTTGCACATATTCGTGACCAAGACCTACAAAATTATGTTGTTCTATAAAGAAATGTCCTTAATTTTTGCACATGTGACCCAGGTAACGATGCAACCGGAGAAAAGGTGGGTGTTGTATACAGTAGATTGACAGACGATTCTGACACTAGGTTTAAACTATTTTATTTTTCCATCTACAGGATTTAATTCGCATGTCGATATGTAACCTCTGTGTGCTTATACCATAACGGAGGGAAAAAAATAAAATAAAAAAAATAATAGATCAGCATTTACATGTAGTTTTGGCAGGTGCTACTATGTAAATTGCTAAAAAAAATAAAAAAAATAAATAAAATAAAAAGCAGCTGTAGAGAACAGTATTAAAGGGAAATTATAGTGCCCCTCTCCTTTGCAGCCCCCCATTATGAAGGGGTTAAAACTCCCTTCTGTCACTTACCTGATTCCAGCTTCAATGTCCCGCAGTGTTGTTTCAGGCTCCGCCTCCGCTCCTCACACGCTACGTCAGCAGCCAGGGGGAGACCTAGTGCGCATCGCCACGCTCGCAATAGCACTCCCTCACACGAAAGCATGTATAACACTTTCCTATGGGGCTTTGCATGAGGACATCCAGCGTCAGTTGTCGCCTAACAACCTGGAAGTCGCTCTAGTGGCTGTCTGGTAGATAGCCACTAGAGGTGGAGTTAACCCTCAAAAGGTAATTATTGTAGATTACTAAAAGTTGCAATAATTACAATTACAGGGTTACGGGGCCTGGGATAGTGGACCCAGACCACTTCAATGAGCTGAAGTGGTCTGGGTGCCTATAGTGTTCCTTTCCTGAAGATACGTTTTGCTACAGATGTATTCACAACAGCAGAGATCCTCCAACATCAAAAGACACATGTCAAGGCTATTCTTTCCACAGTGATTTAGTAAATGAGGAAAACACACACAAGCAAGCCCAGTAAGTGTAGCAAACAGAATTCAAATTTCGC
This sequence comes from Pelobates cultripes, assembly GCA_933207985.1. Lineage (NCBI taxonomy): Eukaryota > Metazoa > Chordata > Amphibia > Anura > Pelobatidae > Pelobates > Pelobates cultripes. The sequence goes on from OW240920.1 coordinate 117,577,300, forward strand.
TTTAAATTAAAAAAAAATAAATTAAATAATGTAGAATATAAACAAATCCAGTAATGATGTATATTTGGTTTGTCAATGGCCTGAAGCTATCCACAAGGAAACAGTACCATTACACAGGAGTGTGACTTGCGAAAAGTTAACCACAACCACAAAAAATAAATACAATTAAAAATAAAGGAAAAATCACAGCATCCTGGGGGCCCACTGTACCCTTTACTCTATTAACATCCTTATACAGCTCCACTGTGGGATGTAGGTTTAACACACTGGTATTCTGCTAGTAAACAAAAAAAAAAAAGTAAAACATTTGACTTTCCCAGAACTATGGGGCGGGAAAAAAGCTATGCATCAGCAAAATAGGCATAAGTGCTAACATTTCCCACACAGTAGCCCCTCGGGTTACTCTGAGAATATTTTACTTAAAATAAGTTAGAAGGAAAAAAAAAACAAGGAAATATATGTTCTATGACTGCCTGGAGTTTTATGAAGCATTCAACATAAAGACAGACAACATATGTAACAGAGCGATCTGGATATACATGGTGAGCGAGGGCTGTTTTTCAGGCCTCTAAATATTGATTCACTTCTCTGTCCTTCAGAACAAAGCAGAAGATTGGCCATTTGGATAATCCGGGACAAATTGAAGTCAATATGTGACTTTCACTACAACTGTGGTCATAAATGGTAAAGAGAACATAAATGTTTTATTGCTGCAAAAAGCCCTTTATTTTAGATATAAACAGCAAAAAAAGATTCAGAACGGATTGATTTGAAAACGGCAGTGTAATATAGTCTGCTTAGTGGTTTTCAGCCAGGACACAGTAAAAAAAAAAAAAAGGGAAAATAATTTAAATGGACGCGTCGAGGTCTATTACCCCTACAGTTAATTGTAATGTTTATGGTGCTAGGAGGTTTTGGGTGAAGACCCTCCACATTTTGGCAAAGCCTTTGCCAAAATAGGGGTGTTTCCAGCATTCCAAGCCTAACCCTTCTGCTTGAGACATTATTATGAAGACATTCACATACTTGTTACCTGGCCAGCACTGTGTTCTACAACCAAATTACGCTACTGTTCATTGAAAAGGTGAGTAAATACTTTAGTTTTTAATCCTTGCTCGGAGGGTACTATCGCATTAGGAATACACATTTATATTCCTATACCTATAGGGTTCCTTTAACATTCTTTAGAATGACAAAGCATCACAGTAGTTGTAATTCTAAATCTCCTTGGTATAAAGGTTGCAGAAACATAGCCCAAACAAACCCAAAAATCACCGCTTTAAAACAGAATTCTTTCATCTACCAGATCAATCAGAGTCCGTTTTCAAACGGTTTGTTCCTAATAGTTATTGCAGATGTTGCGAACAATATGTGTTGATTGCAAACCCATTAATCACTGTACCTTCCGTTTGGAAAAATACCTTGTGCAGTTTGACACTAGGAAAAAGCTATTTCCTCCAAGCATTGTTACACATATAATGCATGCATTTCATGCGTAAAACTTTTTACCCATTACAGCCACAAGACAAAGAAGAGTAAAATCCTATAAAAAGCTATAAAATGTATTGGGATACTTTTTAGGGGAAAAGACAGAGAATACACAATGTATGCACAATGGGCGTTCCCGTGGCCCCAATATTTTTTTTTTGGGGGGGTATATAAGCACCTAGAGACCATTTTGTCTCAATGAAGTTGTCTTGGTGTAGAGACCCCTGTCGGTTTGCTCCCACAATGGAAAACATTATCTTTTTTGTAAATACAGCAATGTTTACATTTCAGGGCTAAACACCCCTCTAATGGCTGTGGCCCAGATGGTGCTTCCTGTGAGAACGGAGTCAGACTCTAATCTTAATGTTCAACATTCTCACACATTGCATGAGGACATCATGCAACTTTCAATCAATGCATCTCTATGAGAAGTATTTGACTGGTGCATCGCAGTGATTTCCTTAATTGCGAATTAAGTCCATAATTTCCATTTGTGGGAGGAGATTTTCTTAGCAGGAACCTCTCATTAAGCTCTATGGAGTGTGAATCATTGGTTAGGCTTAAGGCAGCACTGCAAAGGTTGAAGTGCTGACCAAGCATTATTTGTTTAAAGGGACACTCCAAACACCAAAAAAAGACTTCAACATGCTAAAGTTTTTCAGGTGTGTGACCTCTTTCTCAGAGTAGAGGCTTTGGGGTGGTCAGTAAACCATAATTTATTATTTCCAGGGAGTTGGGAGGGGAGACCTTTGGCCAATAGATTAGAGGCAAGTTAAAGTGATTTAAAGTAATCATGGTGGTAGAAGCCTGGATGTAGTGTTTCAGTGTTTCTGACCAGCACACATGACTTTGGCAGCCCAGAACAGTGCTTCCCTTCATCAGAGCCGATTTTGTTTTGCTTTTTTAATGAAAATCCCTCCTTCGCCGGCTCAGAGCATTAAACGGAATAAAAATCACAGGCTTCTCTATGTGATTGGACCGTGAGAGGGCTGCTGCGATGTCAGATGGGGGAGGGAGAGCAGCACAGGTAAAAAACAAAACCCTTTTTTCTTTTTACCATTTAAGATTTACCGGACAGGGCATTATGAGGCAAAAAAACAACTAATTAGCTGTAAGGGTTGGAGTAACCCTTTAACATTTTCTGGTGGGGAGAAGTGGGGTAGTTGGGCAGAAAGATATTTATTTAGAATGCTGCAGTGTCCCTTTCACTCTCTTTGCAGCAGAACTTTGACAATCACTAGAAACCATACATAACCTGCTGCCTGTGCCTCTCACGCAATCTGACAAATTGCATGATGTGGGGGAAAGTGTAAAAAACAGCATCAAAATTCTCTGTGCAGCTTCAGGTCTGGTCAGAGCAGAGGCTTCTAAGAATTCCCAGCTGGACGTGATCCCTATATTTACACTCGCTTTATAAATTATATATTAAAATATGCAAAGCAAATAATATAATAAAAGTAAATACTTATAAAGTTCCTGTAGCACCGGTTGATTCACAGGTAAACAGAAGTAGAGAATCCCTCCCAAACCAGAAGTAGGCTCTGCTATCTGGAGCATCTCATTCTGGTGTACCAGATCTGATCTTATCCCCAAATCTCTGTCCATAAGGTGTTTATGGTATATATTGTTCTAGGGCCCATTGAGCAGCTCCTTTCATCAGTTCTAATGAGTGTAACTGCTGAATATGCTATAGCAGCCATAAGTTTAAGGGCAGTCCTGTACTCAGCTTTGTAATGGTGTGCCAAAGAGCTGACTGTCCGTACCATGTGTGCCACCATGGCTTAAGCTCTCTTAGCCACACAAATGCTTGTATACCAAAAGAGGAAGTATTAATACTTTAAGACTGTTAATCTGGGTTATGTATGTTTTGGTAAAAAAGGCTTAACATTTCTGACACAGTCAAAAAATCAAGAGTTTAAGCCTTTGTTGACAATGATTCGTCAACAAGTTTATGGAGTGGCACCAATATGCAGTAAAAAATAATGACAATTAATTTATCAATTTAGAATGAAGCACTTGGCATGGTGCAACATGCAGAGAACAGTCTAAAAAATGTAATTGTAATCTGATACCATTAAATTCTTCTGACTATTAAAACGTCCACAACCGGAGCAAAACAACCTTAATAGCAATTTGCTGAGGACTTTTTAGACAGAGGCATTGTAGGTATATACTGTGACACTGGAAGCAAATGGATTCATTCATGTGCTTTATGATGACATGTAATAGTAGTTCTCATATATATATATATATATATATATATATATATATATATATATATATATATATATATATATATATATATATATATATATATATATATATATATTGATTGATTTCTCAGATTCTCAAGTGTTTCTGCAGCACCAAATGCACTTGTTGTCCAGATCAACATAGACAGAGCTGAAATTAGAATCAGTAAGGTGTAAATGGGCCTCCAAAAAGCTCCCCACCACGCAAAACTATTATAGACAATATCACCCCAAACACCCATTCTGCTAGTAGTTCACATTGCTTACTGGCAGGTCTAGAACATCTACATACAAATGGCAGAGGCTGCTAAACTCCATAGCATCTTCCTTGAATACCAACCAAACTCACTACTCCAACCTCCACGGCCAAATCCTGAAAGCCGGCTCTTTTCTATCTTGAATGGCAAATGTCTATTCTCTACAAACCACTAAGTGGCCGGTCTACTCCTCCAGCACACAATCATCTATCCAGCCACCCTATTGCACTAGATCAGCTGCCCAATCAAGGTAACCCACAGGAACACTATGGCACCATCTAAACTTGAAACAACACTCTGGGACCCTAATCATCAAACCACTCAATCTTAATACCCTGTAGCTAATTTTATTTAGACAATGTAAAACGCTGCAATTCTAACAAAAACAACAAATGTCACACATACAGCCATTAGAGGCACTTTGTAATGAAGACTTTTAAAAGGTCTTCACATTCAGTGTCATGTCGAGCATAATCATAACCTTAAAGATCAGTTTTAGTGCTGGATTACATGTGAGTTTAAATGAGTTGCTTTTCCTTTATTTATTTTTTTTACTTATAAAAAGGGGCACAGCAACTAAAAAGGTGAAAGAAACATATCAATAATATATTTAGTGTTACTTTAAGTTATGTTGCGCCCAAGGTTGTCCCTTTAACCCGCACCACTCACACATCTGGTATATGAGCGGTACCCAGTATCCGCCTGTAACATTCCAGCAATGCTTGATTCACCCACTACCACTCCAGCAATGTCCGGTCAGAACCGACCACTCCAGAAATGCTCCAGTTACTTTCTAACACTCCAACAATGATTCCATCACCCCCTAACATTCCAGCAACGCCCCAGCCGTCACCTAACCAATCTACCAGTCATCCCCCAACGCTATGGCCATGCCCCAGTCATCCCCCAACGCTATGGCCATGCCCAAGTCATCTCCCAACGCTATGGCAATGTCCCAGTCATTCCCCAACTCTATGGCAATGCCCAAGTCATCCCCCAACGCTATAGCAATACCCCAGTGACTCACTAATACTCCAGCAAGTCAGCAATTAATAGTCTAGCAATGTTCCAATCACCCACTAATACTCCAGCAATGCTCCTGTCACCCCCTGTCACTCCAGCAATGTTCCAGTCACCTTCTAATACTCCAGCAATGCTCCAGTCACCCCTAACACTACAGCAATGCTCCAGTCACCCCCTAACACTACAGCAATAATCCAGTCACCCCCTAACACTCCAGCAATAATCCAGTCACCCCCTAACACTCCAGCAATAATCCAGTCACCCCCTAACACTCCAGCAATAATCCAGTCACCCCCTAACACTCCAGCAATAATCCAGTCACCCCCTAACACTCCAGCAATAATCCAGTCACCCCCTAATCCAGCAATAATCCAGTCACCCCCTAACACTCCAGCAATAATCCAGTCACCCCCTAATGCTCCAGCAATAATCCAGTCACCCCCTAATGCTCCAGCAATAATCCAGTCACCCCCTAATGCTCCAGCAATAATCCAGTCACCCCCTAATGCTCCACCTAATGCTCAGCAATAATCCAGTCACTAATGCTCCAGCAATAATCCAGTCACCCCCTAACCTCCAGCAATAATCCAGTCACCCCCTAATGCTCCAGCAATAATCCAGTCACCCCCTAATGCTCCAGCAATAATCCAGTCACCCCCTAATGCTCCAGCAATAATCCAGTCACCCCCTAATGCTCCAGCAATAATCCAGTCACCCCCTAATACTCCAATGCTTCAGTCACCCCCTAATACTCCAATGCTTCAGTCACCCCCTAATACACCAGCAATGCTTCAGTCACCCCCTAATACACCAGCAATGCTTCAGTCACCCCCTAATACACCAGCAATGCTTCAGTCACCCCCTAATACACCAGCAATGCTTCAGTCACCCCTAATACACCAGCAATGCTTCAGTCACCCTAATACACCAGCAATAACTGCTCACTCCCCTCCAGTCAACACTCCAGCAATGCTCCAGTCACCCCCTAACACTCCAGCAATGCTCCAGTCACCCCCTAACACTCCAGCAATGCTCCAGTCACCTCCTAACACTCCAGCAATGCTCCAGTCACCCCCTAACACTCCAGCAATGCTCCAGTCACCCCCTAATACTCCAGCAATGCTCCAGTCACCCCCTAACACTACAGCAATGTTCCAGTCACCCCCTAATACTCCAGCAATAATCCAGTCACCCCCTAATACTCCAGCAATAATCCAGTCACCCCCTAATACTCCAGCAATAATCCAGTCACCCCCTAATACTCCAATGTTTCAGTCACCCCCTAATACTCCAATGCTTCAGTCACCCCCTAAAACACCAGCAATGCTTCAGTCACCCCCTAATACACCAGCAATGCTTCAGTCACCCCCTAATACACCAGCAATGCTTCAGTCACCCCCTAATACACCAGCAATGCTTCAGTCACCCCCTAACACTCCAGCAATGCTTCAGTCACCCCCTAACACTCCAGCAATGCTCCAGTCACCCCCTAACACTCCAGCAATGCTCCAGTCACCCCCTAATACTACAGCAATGTTCCAGTCACCCCCTAATACTCCAGCAATGCTCCAGTCACCCCCTAACACTCCAGCAATGTTCCAGTCACCCCCTAATACTCCAGCATTGCTCGAGTCACCCGCTAATACTCCAGCAATGCTCCAGTCACCCCCTAATACTCCAGCAATGTTCCAGTCACCCCCTAATACTCCAGCAATGCTCCAGTCACCCCTAATACCCTCTAAAACTCCGTCGGGGCCCCCAGCCCCCCTGTAGCACTCAGGAGGGGCCCCTCTCTCAGTATGTGGCCCCTGGGGCGGTGCAGGGAGCGGCTCTGTCAGTAAAGGTAGCCCGGGGCCGAGGGCGGCTCCCTCCCAGCCAGCAGCTCCCAGCACCCCTAGCCGACACCCAGCCACAGGAGGACCCGGACCCAGACACCCCGGGCCCCTCACCTGCTTTCTCGATTTTCCCCGACATGTCCGCGGTGGGCCTGTCCCTGGGGGCCGGGCTGTGTCTCCGGGAGGGCCGCCCGCTCCCTGCCGCTCTCCCTAGGTTTCCGGATGGCCGTGCTGTGTCCGCAGCATGTCCCGGGCTCCAGCTCGGTGTGTTCAGCTCCCGGTCCCCGACTTACTGCGGCTGCTCCCAGCCCTGCACCTCCTACCGCTACCGCACGGCGAACACAGCGCCCCCCGCGGCACCGGCCGCAACTGCACCTCACACACATACAGGATGTGAGAGAGACAGTGAGCCAGCTAGCGGACAGCTCCACCTAGCGACAGCAACATGGAATTACATGGAGATAGATAGACAGACAGACATTCCCAATTAAAGGGACACTATAGTCACCTGAACAACTTTAGCTTAATGAAGCAGTTTTGGTGTATAGAACATGCCCCTGCAGCCTCACTGCTCAATCCTCTGCCATTTAGGAGTTAAATCCCTTTGTTTATGAACCCTAGTCACACCTCCCTGCATGTGACTTGCACAGCCTTCCATAAACACTTCCTGTAAAGAGAGCCCTATTTAGGCTTTCTTTATTGCAAGTTCTGTTTAATTAAGATTTTCATATCCCCTGCTATGTTAATAGCTTGCTAGGCCCTGCAAGAGCCTCCTGCATGTGATTTAAGTTCAATTTAGACATTGAGATACAATTATTTAAGGTAAATTACATCTGTTTGAAAGTGAAACCAGTTTTTTTTTTCATGCAGGCTCTGTCAATCATAGCCAGGGGAGGTGTGGCTAGGGCTGCATAAACAGAAACAAAGTGATTTAACTCTTAACCCCTTAAGGACGGAGCCAAATGTACACGTTGTGAACGAAACAAAATGTATACAAAACCTGGCATTTGCGCTACATGTCTGTCCAACCGTAATTCAACTCTTTCATAGTAAATGCACCCACCCTTATTATATATCATTTTATTCAGGGGAAACAGGGCTTTCATTTAATATCAAATATTTAGCTATGAAACATAATTTAATATGAAAAAAATGGGAGAAAATAAGATTTGTTTAGATTTTTTTAGTTCTACATGACATTTTAACTGTCAATGTCATAATACGGTTTGCTTTTACTGCAATAAAATACACATATTTGTATTCAGCAAAGTCTCACGTGTAAAACAGTACCCCCTATGTACAGGTTTTATGGCGTTTTGGGAAGTTACAGGGTCAAATATAGCACGTTACATTTGAAATTGAAATTAGCCAGATTGGTTACGTTGCCTTTGAGACTGTATAGTAGCCCAGGAATTAAATTTACACCCATAATGGCATACCATTTGCAATAGTAGACAACCCAAGGTATTGCAAATGGGGTATGTCCAGTCTTTTTAGTAGCCATTTGGTCACAAACACTGGCCAAAGTTAGCGTTAGTATCTGTTTGTGTGAAAAATGCAAAAAAACGCCAATTTTGGCCAGTGTTTGTGACTAAGTGGCTACTAAAAAAGACTGGACATACCCCGTTTGCAATACCTTGGGTTGTCTACTATTGCAAATGGTATGACATCATAGGGGTAATTTTCATTCTTGGGCTACCATAGGGTCTCAAAGGCACCGTAACCAATCTGGCGAATTTTAATGTGAAAAAAATGAAACGCAAGCCTTATATTTGACGCTGTAACTTTTGAAATCACCATAAAACCTGTACATGACAGGTACTGTAGTACTCGGGAGACTTCGCTGAACACAAATATTTGTGTTTCAAAACAGTAAAAAGTATCACAGCAATAATATCGTCCGTGTAACTGCTGTTTTTGCATGAAAAATGCAAAAAACTTCACTTTTACTGGCGATATCATCATTGTAATACATTTTACTGTTTTGAAACACTAATATTTGTGTTCAGCGAAGTCTCCCGAGTAGAACAGTACCCCCTATGTACAGGTTTTATGGTGTCTTGGAAAGTTATAGGGTTAAATATAGTGCTAGCAAATTAAATTCCCTTTCGGCATGGGTTGTCAGGCAGGTCCCGCTAATTGTAATTAATTAAGATACCTAATTATGTAAAAATATTACATAAATATATATGTAGAATTAATATATGTATATATATACGTATGTGAATCTATATGTGTATATATATATATATATATATATAATTTTTTAAAATATTTTTATTTGTATATATATATAGTGATGTATACATATATATTTATGTATGTAGATATATATATATTACTTCGTTCTATGTGTATTTTGATATAAATATATATATTAATATCACAATACGGTTACAACGAAATAACACACATCTATATATTTTTTAATTATTTTTTTCTAATTATTTTTTTTAATTTTATTTTTTAACGTATCTACATATTTAATTTTTTTATATTATATATAAATATATATATAACAATAATTATATATATATTTAATCAGTATCAGTCTACGTGTAATTTGATATTAATATATATATAATTATATATATATATATTAATAGTAAAATACACCTAGACAGTGTATGTGTGTGTATGTATATGTGTATATATATACTTAGATCATATATATATAGTATATATATATGATCTAAGTATATATTTTTTTTACACACTTTTTCATTAATTTATTTTAATTTTATTTTCAGCCAGCAGGGAGACCACCTGTCATTACAGGCAGCCCCCCTGCTGGCAATGCAGGAGGCAGCTACCCCCGGCCATGTGATTGTGGGGTCCTTGCAAGGACCCCATTCTCACATGGCCGGGGGGCTTCCAGGGGGTCGGACGTGCCGCGGGGGGCTCCCTGGGAGTTCCCCCCACCACGATCGCCGGAGACCGGGTAAGTAAAGAAAGACCGGAGGGCGTACAATTACGCCCGGTGGCGTTTAGAGCCGCCTAAAATAGACCGTAATTGTACGCCCTCCAGTCTTAAGGGGTTAATGACAGTGAATTGAGCAGTGAAATTGCAGGGGAATGATCTATACACTAAAACTGTTTTATTTAGCTAAAGTAATTTAGGTGACTATAGTGTTCCTTTAATACCTCGTCCCCTTACCCCACATCCTGATATCACACTCTCCACTGACAGCCCCATTCCTGTACCTCATTCTGAGGGAATCCCTTTTATTTTCCTCAAACTGATATCTCACCCTCTTCCTCTGCCCATCAATAACCCACTCTCAACAACTGAAATCCTTTTCCATCTGCCCTCTGTCGATATTCCCCTTTATATCTCCATGTAATCCATGGTCGGGTAACGCAGTGCGTCGATCTGCGATAGATGGAATGGTCAGGGTAACGCAGTGCGTCGATCTGCGATAGATGGAATGGTCGGGTAACGCAGAGCGTTGATCTGCGGTAGAGGGAATGGTCGGGTAACGCAGAGCGTCGATCTGCGATAGATGGAATCGTCGGGAAACACAGAGCGTTGATCTGCGGTAGATGGAATGGTCGGATAACGCAGAGCGTTGATCTGGGGTAGATGGAATGGTCTGGTAACGCAGTGCGTCGATCTGCGATAGATGGAATGGTCGGGTAACGCAGAGCGTCGATCTGCGGTAGATGGAATGGTCGGGTAACGCAGAGCGTCGATCTGCGGTAGATGGAATGGTCGGGAAACGCAGTGCGTCAATCTGCGATAGATGGAATGGTCGGGTAACGCACAGCGTTGATCTGCGATAGATGGAATGGTCGGGTAACGCAGAGCGTCGATCTGCGGTAGATGGAATGGTCGGGTAATGCACAGCGTTGATCTGCGGTAGATGGAATGGTCGGGTAACGCAGTGCGTTGATCTGCGGTAGATGGAATGGGAATGCATTCCAATCCTGTGTATGTATCCATTACATTTGAATTGTGCCTTTTGTGGTTTCCAGTAGACTCGTTCATTTTTAGAAATATGGTTTTGCCTTTAGGCTTGACTCTAGACAGGACTGTTTCCTCAATGAATGGCACTATGAGGTATGTGATTTTGGAATATTTAGATGCGTGAATGCAATTAGTTTAGGGTATGATTGCGTGGTGAATGTGATTTCATGGGTGGTTGGATGATGTGGGACATGGACAGAGACGGTGTGTATGTGTGGGAGGAGGCTGCTTGTGGTGTTTTGCATGTTTCTATGAATGCTGCTTGTGAGGTTGTGTGTGTTTAGATCAGTGTTTCTGAACCTTTTACAGAGCAGTGCCCCTGCAGGGGTAGAAAAAAATCCTGCGCACCCCTGCCTCGAGAATGTTATTTCCAAATGAAACATGTAGACAATGATATTTCCTTTAATCCCATATTGGAGAACAAGCCTGATTAAAGAATATATTTTTTAAAAATATGGTATAATGTGAAAATTGTGAATGTAAGGAGGAGTGTGAACTATTAATCTGAAGTATAAAAGTTACAAAATGAAAATATAATGAATAATAGTTACACACAAAGGGCACTGACAAACACATGCAGTTACACAGAGGACACTAACACACAGACACATCTACACACAGAGGACACCACCACACACATAGAAAACTGACACACTGACTGAGACACACACTGACAGACACAATCACGGATTTGACATACACTGACAGACACACACATTCATAGACAGACACACAGTCACTGACAGACACAGACACATTTTCTCACACACACTCACAAATAATTTTTTTTTAAGTCCACCCAACTTCCCTACCTCTGGGAGAGCTGGAGTGGATCCTTTCCCTGGGGTCCAGTGTGGGGCTTGTGTAATCCTGAGCTCTTCCAGCACTGCTCCCTTGCCTGCTGTTTAGTGATGCTGGAGTGACATCATAACCCGGGTCCCAGCATCACCACAGGGCGCGCAAGCTGTGCTGGAAGATCATGAGGAGTACAGGTTGTCATGCCAAGGGTGCATAATTCATTAATGCACAACAGAATATTGCCATTTAATGTAATTTGTGTATTGTATATATCAATTGACCACTTGGTAGAGATCAGATGACAGAAGGGGTAATGTAAATTGCATAGGAATGTAAAAGGGGGCAGATGGTTTGCAACATGGATGGATCCTTTGATTACTCAAAGGCTCTGAAGGGTGTGAGATTCTACAATGGAGATGCCTGGATATCTAGATCCAAGTTCTGCAGGGTGTGAGATTTTACACTTGAGATGCCTGAATGCCTAGTTCCGATGTAAACTAGTTGACTTCAGCCATATGGCCTCTGCCTCTTAATTGATGAGTTAATTTCTTTGACATGTTAATGATCATAAGCCTTGTGTTCAAGTATCATATCCAAAAGAAACATTAATATGTACCCACAGAATAATAATTAAGCCTCATTTTTATTATATTTAGAATGGGACATGCACCATCTTCTAAACAAGCTCAAACATGATTGGCATAATCTAGTGTGACATATCTATGGAATGGAGAAATCGTAACAAATTCATAGATACACCTTAACTCCACCTCTAGGCCAGGCTTGGTAATCCACAAGGTATACTGAAATGTGTATTGAACTTGCTTGGAGGACATGCACCAGCTTCTAAACAAGCCCAAACATGATTGGCATAACTTAACCATATGGGAAGGGATTGGGATGTCCGCTATATTGGGTCACAAGTAAGAAGCGTGACATATCTATGGAATGGAGAAATGGTAACAAATTCAAAGATGCGATTATTATTTCTGTGGCAAGTACAAAAGAGGAGACAAAAGTGTCTATTTGGATCACAAGGGGGTGATCACTTAATGTCTCTATATATACACGCCTTAACTCCACCTATAGGCTTGGTAATCCACAGGGTATATATCCAATGATACTGAAATGTGTATTGAACTTGCTTGGGGGCCAGAATCTAAGTGAGTCACCACCTTTCTTACCAGAGACCACCTGGGCAGAAGTTTTACTTTGAAAACCTGAGTAAGTGATTAGGACTTCTGTTATTTTATCCCTTTTGGTTTTATCTGTTGTTGGTGTAACTAATTTAATTGTCATCTATATTTTTGTATGCACTGGAACAATTGTTTGCTCTAACTATCAAAGTGTACAGCAACATTTCAAAGCACAAAGACTGGTGTTACCAGTCAAAACACTGCTGTATCCTTGGTCTCTCAATAAAGGGACACAGAGACAAAGAGAATGCGCTGTGTCCTTTTTGTGCCATCTAACCCCTACCTCACATCACATTTATTTACACCCTCACACGTCATTTAATCCCCACCCTGTCACTTAACCCTCACATTTAAAAAACACCTCTCACATATCCATTGCCTCAACTCCAATTTATTTATACCCACCACCCTGTCACTAGTGCGGTCAACGGTTTTGGTATTTGAAACATGCTATCCAACTTCACCAGTTTGGCGGTATCAAGACTGTTAACAGATGAAGTGCAGTAGGTCAGTAAGGCCCACAGTCTCCGGTAATTCCCTGACTTTTAAGTTGTAGCGTCTCCTCTGACCGTCCATAGCATCAACTTTCTCAGTGGTATTGAGTTGTTGTTGCTGGAGTTCCTCAGGTTTCTGCTCCACTGAGTACAGTCTGGAGTCATGGATATTTGACATTACCTCCAGCAGGGTGATCCTCAAAGTGGTGCCTTCCATTCAAAATGGGCTATATGGGCCGCGATGTTTGTGTGGAGTTCAGGACCGCTCTGACCGGTTCCCAGCCCTCTGGTGCTATGGAAAAAGGAGGGCCCTTCTCCTGGGTCGAAAGAGATATCCTCTGAAGAATAAGAGAAACCTTCATCCCTCAGCACCATTTTGTCCCATGTGGACTTTTGGGAGCTCTGCAGGAGATTCCAGATTTCTCGGCTTGTAGGCCCTTTATCAGCTTTCAATTTTTTTGTGGTCCGAACCATATTACCTTTTTGGGTATATCAGTTGTATATGTGCCCACATTCCACACAAAAAAAGCTTTTCCCCACAACAAGATTCGGAGCTCAAATAAGTGCGTCTGTGCAACTGCGTTTAAAGATCTAATGGCAGCCCTTACACCGATTGAGTAGCTGTTGAATTTGTGCTAGTAGCATTGTAGTAGATAATAAAATGTGGTAAACCTAAAAACTCTGATTTGTTGGGTACATATAGGGTTGTTATTTAATCTCTAGGACATTTCCAAATCCAGATAAAACGATCAATACTAGCTTAAAAATGTTTCATAGTATTTCATGGAAAGTATTGACAGTGTAATAACAATTAAAGAAACCAGGGGAGTAGGTTAATTATCAATGAGGCAATTCTATCAATACAGAGAGTTTTTTTCCCCCAGGAATCTAAGTCCTGTAACTGCTCAATGCAACAAATGAGTATAATTTGAAGGACCCCTAAAGTCCTGTTAATTTAACCATTTAAGGTTAAAAAAAAAGGTTTACATCGAAGGGTTAAACAATATCACACCTCTTGTGGCTATTACACTGACAGCCACGGGAGGCACTTCTGCTGCAATGACCAAGAAATCTCGGTCACGTGACACAGAAGTTCCCTTAGGAAAGCATTGATTCAGTGTTGCCTATGAGAAAGTTTGGATGTGCATGCAGTGCTCACTGCGCATGTGCATCGGATTAGCAATGCTCCTCTATAAGGAGAATTGGCTTGGACCTCACTGGAGGAAGCCCTGTCTCCTTCAAGATATCTCAGGTAAGTTAAAACCTTTAGTTTATTTTTTTTATTGCACACACAATAAATAAAAATCTCCAAAGTGGAAAAAGTCAGTTCTGTTTTCAGTTCAACTATTTTAGCTTAACATTTTACATTCACCTTAAATTCTCATTACTTCTCTATTATAGTGCGCCATTTATGCCTGAATATAGAATATTTCTTCTACAGACAAAATCACAGAAAGTGCAGTTTAGTTACAAATCTTTTATTTCTTTTTAATTAAAAAAAATCTGCAAAAAAAATAAAATTATAAACAGAATTAAACATCATTAAAGCAAGGTACTGTATGCGTTATATATGATGGAGTAAATAAACACTTAAATAAAGAGTCACTTCACAAGACGCACCATCTGGAGAATTACCTGTACAGGTGGTGTAGCTAAGTTTGGAGGTAGAAGATTGTCTCCAGAGAGGTATAGACGGTAAAATTCAACTTGATTGGCCTTTTGGGAGTCCCATCTCAGGTGGAGGATATTAGCTATAGGGAAATTACATTTAATTGGTGAGAAATATAATTTGTTTCTTGAGATAAAACGAGATTAAGAGTTTGTTTACAAAGAGTGAAGAATTTGTGAGTAAGTAAAAAAAAATAAAAATAAAAAAATTAAATCTGTCTATCTGTGAAATAAAGTGGAAAGGGTGATAAACGCACACAAAACTGAGAGAGAGAAATACCTCATATACAGATTCTTCTTACAATGTATAACAGAAATATTCCTTACAATGTACTTCTCTTTATAAATCAAAGAGACAGTTTATTTTATCCTATATTGGATGAAATAGAAAACAAAAATACATAGCGTAACCTGTATGAGATATATATGGTTTTGTAAATATAGTGGATAAACTCACACTTTTCAGAGCCAATTAGAACAAGGCTCAGAACTTGTAGCGCATATCTTCTCAAACAGAGATATTGGATGAAGCTGTAGGTGATTGGAACTCCCAGGAATTCAGGAACCTGATAATGTAATCAAAAATCAGGAACTCCAAGATTTGGAGTGGAAGTTAAAATAATGAATATTTATTAATAGCAAAAAAACACAACATGTTTCAACCATACAATGGGTCTTCCTCAGGTGCTAATACATATGCTGCTATAATCAAAACATTATATATATATATATATACACATATATATATATATATATATATATATATATATGCATATCAATTAATCACACATGTTCAATACAAACACTCCCATCACCAAATATGGTCCGAACCAGAAACGCACACTGCCACCCCCAATATGGCGACGTTTCTGGTTTGGATATAGATCACCACCATCTTGTTGGTCCAAAGGACTTACACACAAAAGTATAATCACAAATTATTATAAGACAATCATAACCATTTCTCAATAACTATAGAATAAAAAAGAGGGATTTTCTTTCTTTCACAGTCTTCAAATACTTTCGTTTCTGTGAATGACGCATCGGGTATGTATGCTGAAGGTCCGATACGTCACTTCCTGTGATGTGTTCCCTCCGAAAGTCCACCTCTTCCAGATTATCGTCCACACAGATGCACATAAGTTTTATGATGTTTAAGTAAGTCCGAAGTCATTGGCACCATTAGTAAAAGGGTATATTTTCCCCAGCATTGTAAAGGAGAAAGAGGGCAAGAGAAAAAAATATCAGTATTAAAAAATAATAAGAACATACAAAGTTAAGTGCATATTGTGTACATAATAAAAACACATATTAAGAAAAAATAGTAAGACAGTGTCCCATAAGAGCTCAGGATAAAAAACTTTAAAAACGTGCTAAGAGGATAGAATAAGAAAAAAAGGGAGGAAAGGGGGAGTAAAAGGAATAAACGAAGATAAAAATATGTTTATAAAATATGGTTAATTTCAAAAATCGATGTTTAGTCCCTTTGGGGTCAAAGTGCGTAGCTCGAATACCCATTTAGATTCCTGTATACTTAATTGTTTGGCAATAACCCCACCTCTCCAATATTTCTTAACTTTATCAATGGCACAAAACTTTAAGTGTCCCGAATCTGACATATGTTTCTCTAGAAAATGCCTAGAGGCACTATGGTTAAGAAAGCCTTTTTGATGTTCCTCATGTACTCACTTATTCTTACTTTAATGGGTCTAGAGGTCTTTCCTATATATTGTAACCCACAGTTACACCACAATAAATAAATAACATTGCTAGAACGACATGTGATAAGCGATTTTATTTTATATTCTTTGTTGGTTGTTTTCGAATGGACGGAAAAAATATTTTTATTAGATATTCTAGTATTTCGACATGCATTGCACATCCCACAATGAAAAAAGCCTTTCTGTTCCTGTGACCAGCTTGTTAAAAAATTCCTCGGAACATCATCTCTTATAAAACTTCTAGTTAAAATTTGTTTTAAATTTCTTGCACCTCTAAATATAAAATTCGGTTTCTGTCCAACATATTCATATATATTTTCCTCTTGTTGGGGGATATGCCAATTTTTATTTATTATTTTTTTAATTGTGCCCACATTGCTAGAAAAATTTAAAATAAAAGGAATTTGGACATTCTCTTTCTTACCGAAGTAAAGGGGATCTATCTAAAGTGGCAATTGTGTCTATGCCATTTTGTAGATTACTGTATCCTTTTTGAATGAATTGTTTTCTTAAAACATCAGACTGGATAGAAAAAATCTTCCTGGTTAGTACAGTTTCTGCGGATTCTCAAAAAACTGTCCTTTGGGTATATTCAATAACCAGGGGCGGTGGTGGCAGCTGTCAAGTTCAATATAACTGTTGACATCCATTAACTTAAAAAAGGTTTGAGTCATCACGTTATTGTTAGAAACATAAATATTAAGATCTAAAAAATAAATTAATACTTGAATCACTAATACTATGAGTAATAAGGACCCCCCAATTAGTAATATTAATATAATTTTAAAAATTATTAAAAGATTCACTAGATCCTATCCAAACAATAAAAATGTCATCTATATATCTTTTATATAGGACCAAGTTTATGCCTCTTGTCCTTGGTAAATAAAACATTTCTCCCAATATGCCATAAACAAGTTGGTCCCCATAGCTGTACCCTTTATTTGTAAAAAGAAATCTTCAAACCAGAATTATTTTTTAAAATCATATTAATCCCCTCTAAAATAAAATTCTTCTGTGCTTATTTATATTTATTAGATGAATTTAAATAAAACTCTACAGCCTCTTTCATGTGCTTTGATCATATATAGGCTGGTGACATCACAAGTTATTAAAAGGTATTCCTCATTCCATATAAAATTATTTAAAATATTTAAAGGACCCATAGAGTCCTGTAAAAAAGATGGAATTGTTTTTACCAGGGGTTGTAGGTGGAAATCAATATATTGAGACAAGGGAGAAAGGACAGAATTGATTCCAGACATCTGGAATCAATTCTGTCCTTTATATCTGAAATTAATTCTGTCCTTTCTCCCTTGTCTCAATATATTGATTTCCACCTACAACCCCTGGTGAAAACAATTCCATCTTTTTTACAGGACTCTATGAGTCTTTTAAATATTTTAAATAATTTTATATGGAATGAGGAGTACCTTTTAATAACTTGTGATGTCACCAGCCTATATACTATCATAGCACATGAAAAAGGCTGTGAGGCTGTAGAGTTTTATTTAAACTCATCTAATAAATATAAAGAAGCAGAGATTAATTTTATTTTTAGAGGTGCATGAAATTTAAAACAAATTTTAACTAGATGTTTTATAAGAGATGATGTTCCGAGGAATTTTTTAACAAGCTGGTCACAGGAACAGAAAGGCTTTTTTCATTGTGGGATGTACAATGCATGTCGAAATACTAGAATATCTAATAAAAATATTTTTTCCGTCCATTCGAAAACAACCGACAAAGAATATAAAATAAAATTGCTTATCACATGTCGTTCTAACAATGTTATTGATTTATTGTGGTGTAACTGTGGGTTACAATATATAGGAAAGACCTCTAGATCCATTAAAGTAAGAATAAGGGAGTACGTGAGGAACATCAAAAAAAGGCTTTCTTAACCATAGTGCCTCTAGGCATTTTCTAGAGATACATGTGTCAGATCCGGGAAACAGAGTTTTGTGCCATTGATAAAGTTAAAAAACATTGGAGGGGGGGGCGGGGCCGGGCGGCCATGCTAGCAGGCTGCAAGTCACTATGGCTCCTGAGGAATTTAGCTAAAATCGGGCAAATCCCCTCTCAACTCAGCTTGATACACCCTGGAAATCCGTGGTACAAGATCCTGGAGTGTCCCGGTGCAGCTAGAGCACCTGACATTGGGTGGTTCTGGGTCCCGGTGAGATGCTCTGGGGCTTGGAGACTGAGGCCTACCTGGGGGGGGGGGGGGTGGAGCAGACGGCCGCTGCTTTGCTTTTCCCCCCGGCTGCAGAAAACCACAACGCGACTGGAGCACTCTCGGCCCCGTTCACCCCCCCCTTTGGACCGGTGGGGGTTATCCCGGTCCCCACCAGGCAAGCAAACACCCACAAGGCACTCCTGGGCGACGACTGCCACGCGGCCTCAACAAAATGGCCGAACGTGCTGTAACTGCCCCACAGGCCACTGGAGAAGAGCCGCGCAGACCGCGCCAACTGAGAACACCTTACCTCAGCCTCCTACCACCAAGACCGCAGACCATCACTGGGGTAAGGCACTGAAAAGCTGTCCCCTTGAAAAGCTGTCCCCTTGTAACAGCTAGGTCGCACCGCTACCCGCACCTGGACAAGGTGATCTGGTCAGCACAGGACCTGCACTCACCCCACGACGGGGTCACACGACCGCATCGACCTCCGGACACTGTGCCCTGCAGCGTGTCCGGTGGACTTGGAGAGACCTGCGGGGTGTATCCCCATGCCTAAGAAGAGGATGCCTACTAATAAGCTTCCATAAAGTAAGCAAACGGAAGACATAAAAGGCACAAACCGCAGAACTCACCGCAGGCAGCCTCACCAAGGGACACTCTGGCAGCATTCACCGCTACATGGAGGGACATATATTCTAATAATGTTACAGTCAAACCTGCAATACACAACGGTCTCTAACACCCTGACTCTTGCAGTGGATAACCCTATGTGCCATGATCTGCCTGATGGTACTCTATTGTACTCTATTCTACTTTCTTTTACTGCATTTTACTTTACTTTATCTGAATAATAGCCCTAGCTAAGATACTTGTATTAAAACGTCTGTACACTTACCTGCTTATCATATAATTGCACTAATTACACACCCAGCTACAGACCCCAAGCAATTTATTAGCTAGTTAGGATGAGGTTCTATTCAGCATGCTATTAACCGAAGTCAGACATATTAATTAACTTCTTGTAATCATAACCCATGCTAATGTAACTCGTACTTACTAACATTCTGATCTAAGCAACATTACTTTAACATTTCAAAATGTGCTGATAATCTCAATGCTCCAACTGTTATGCCTGAAAATTATGCTCGGGGAATGCTATTGGGGCACCACGAGCGTGTATGTTATTTACTCAAAGCACGATAAAAATAAAGAATTTAAAAAAAAAAAAAAACATTGGAGGGGGAAGGATATTGCCAAACAATTAAGTATACAGGAATCTAAATAGATATTCGAGCTACGCAATTTGACCCCAAAGGGACTAAACATCGATTTTGAAATTAACCATATTTTATAAACATTTTTATCTTCGTTTATTCCTTTTACTGCCCCGTTCCGAGGGACACTGTCTTACTATTTTTTCTTAATATGTGTTTTTATTATGTACACAATATGCACTTAACGTTGTATGTTCTTATTATTTGTAATCCTGATATTTTTTCTCTTGCCCTCTTTCCCCTTTACAATGCTGGGGAAAATATACCCTTTTACTAATGGTGCCAATGACTTCGGACTTACTTAAACATCATAGAACTTATGTGCATCTGTGTGGACGATAATCTGGAAGAGGTGGACTTTTCGGAGTCAAGACGTCACAGAAAGTGACGTATCGGACCTTCAGCATACAGAGCCGATGTGTCATAGGAAATGATGTATCGGATTTCAATTAGAGATCCAAAAATTCACAGAAACGAAAGTATTATCCCGGCTTTGAAGACTGTGAAAGAGAGAAAATCCCTCTTTTTTTTATTCTATAGTTATTGAGAAATGGTTATGATTGTCTTATAATAATTTGTGATTATACTTTTGTGTGTGAGTCCTTTGGACCACCAAGATGGTGGTGATCTATATCCAAACCGGAAACGTCGCCATACTGGGGGGGCAGTGTGCGTTTCCGGTTCGAACCATATTTGGTGATGGGAGTGTTTGTATTAAACATGTGTGATTAATTGTTTAATTGATATGCATATATATGTATATATATGTTTTGATTATAGCAGCATATGTATTAACACCTGAGGAAGACCCATTGTATGGTTGAAACGCGTTGTGTTTTTTTGCTATTAACAAATATTCATTATTTTAACTTCCACCTCGAATCTTGGAGTTCCTGATTTTTGATTACATTATCAGGTTCCTGAATTCCTGGGAGTTCCAATCACCTACAGCTTCATCCAATATCTCTGTTTGAGAAGATATGTGTACAAGTCCTGAGCCTAGTTCTAATTGGCTCTGAAAAGTGTGAGTTTATCCACTATATTTACAAAACCATATATATC
Organism: Pelobates cultripes; assembly: GCA_933207985.1. Taxonomy (NCBI): domain Eukaryota; kingdom Metazoa; phylum Chordata; class Amphibia; order Anura; family Pelobatidae; genus Pelobates; species Pelobates cultripes. The sequence goes on from OW240920.1 coordinate 117,598,520, forward strand.
TCATACAGGTTACGCTATGTATTTTTGTTTTCTATTTCATCCAATATAGGATAAAAGAAACTCTGTCTCTTTGATTTATAAAGAGAAGTACATTGTAAGGAATATTTCTGTTATACATTGTAAGAAGAATCTGTATATGAGGTATTTCCCTCTTCAGTTTTGTGTGCGTTTATCACCCTTTCCACTCTATTTCTCACTGTATATCTAAGTATATTTTAGTGACAACGTACCGTTTTATTTCTTTGAGCACCACCTATATAACCTTTTGTCCATTGTTACTATCTGTCTATCTATCATGAGCATATAATGCCATTGAGAGGTTCTGGAGACAAAACAGAGGGTTGAAGAATGCATAATTACACATATTGCTCATGCATATAATTCCTATAAATGTAATTATTATTATTTTACTATTTAATTGTGTTTTTTTTCTGATGGAGTGCCAGAGATAATTTGTTCCCTGATTTTCCATTTGCTGTGGAATGTAACACACCTACATAGACAGATATATAATAATTATATCCCCATACCACCTTGGCAAGCTTTCATTCTGTCCATCAATGCCATCAAAAGGTTCTGCAGATATCGTAATAAACCAGGGGGCCGGGATAGCGGTATTTTCCTTATATTTAGTGCGTTAGAGTTAACATTAGTGTTAGGACTAGCTTTAGTGTAAGAGTCCGGAGTAGTTTAAGTGTGAGGGTAGTGTAGAAGTTAAGGGGAGGTGTTTAAAGAGACATTCTAAGTGCCATTGACTTACCAGGGGCATTGTAGTGTTTGTGGAATAGACAACTGTAAGAGTGGTCACATGCAATGGGGAAAGGATTAGGTATGAGTTGGCTGCTTCACATAATGGAGCGTATTAGTAATGGAAAAATCTAAATATAGAGTATACGTGAGCGGCTGAGGACAAATTCAGAATATAAGATATATCAGTATTTAATATCTATAAAGATACCAGTAACTTATTAGCAGTAAATTCGCTGTAGTATTATCAAATCACATAAGAACCGAGTTATGCTTAAAAAGTATATCAGTATTTAATGTACAAATGAATCAATAGCACAAAAACACAGTATAAAACCATACTCTCATACATAAAATAATTTTTATATCAACAATAATAAATAGGGTCTCTCAAATCCCAATGCCGTAATACAAATAAATATGAATGACTAAGATCCCACACGGTCAAAACCAACACTCAGCTACGAAGTATCAGTGGAGTATAAGAAGGATCAATATAAGACATAAAAAGCAACGTTCTCTAAAAGGTAGTGGTTATGGTAGGGCTGTTCCTTATCACAATGCCGTAGAAAAAACAACTGTTACTAGAATACCCCTAAGATAAACACAAACACTAAATAGTGATCTCTGAGGAACGCTGACATCTAACCAGCACAACGGGATATAGATAACAGTGGTTACCCAAAGGGATATACCAAATAAAAACACATGCACAATAAAATAAGAAATGAACCTGCTGAGAAAGTACAAGGTGATCTATCAGAACAAATCCTGAATTGCGGGGGGCCCCTCCACTGGTCCAAAATGTTGTAGATAACTAAAGTGCAGGGATGACAATGATGAATAAGATCCTCAGCGAGCTCAACCACCCGGACCTTACCTTGAATCTTCTGACAGATCCACAGTACGAGACACAAACAACAACACTTACCAAGGTCGAAGCAGGGGAGCACACGCAGCTGAAGTCTCGTGGTGAGCCGCAGCCGGTAGCGTCAAAAAAGGCCGCACCCGCCTTAAAGAAACAGTACCATTTTCAATAAAGGCTAAAAGTGGGACAAACATCTGAACGCGTTTCGTCTCCTGTGGAGACTTTATCAAGACTGATGTCCAAAATCACTGATACCCAGCTTATATACCATCAAGGGCTGGGCAATAAATTAAATTAATGAAAAACCAGGACTGGATTCTTCCAAATCTCTATTAGTCACTAATAAACATAAATCATAAGTACAATATGTTACCAAAGATAAACTAATAAAAGATAAATGACCACCTAAGAAATATATAGTACTCAGATAATAAACCATAAACAATATAGCAAACAAAAGGAAGTATTAAAAATGTATATGTAATATAGTATAAAAATATGTATGAGAAATCAGAATATTATGTCATACTAAAACTACATGAAAAGGACCAGCATAAAGTATCCTTATAAGGGGGAGCGTATACCGATTAGCCCCCAGGGTATATATATATATATATTCACTCTAATATATGTAGGCATACAATAAGTGGTTATGGTGTGGGGGATATCAAATAGGGAAACATTATTCTACCAACAACAGAGTTATGGATAGATGATAATTAGATAGACCAGGTTATCTCCTCATTTAGTCCATATGGTTTAAGTGGGCTTTGTTTAAAAATCCATTTGGTTTCAGCCATATTGAGATGTCTTTTTCGTTTGGCTGTATCAGGAAATTGGCCTATAACTTCTATGCCAATAATAGAGATATAAGACGGATCACTATCATGGGCTAATTGAAAGTGGCGTGCTACCGGGGATTTCTTGGCTTTGTGTAGTATGGCCAGTCTATGTTCCCTAAACCTATTCTTGAAAGGTCTCATGGTTTGCCCTCCATAATTGAGCCCTCAAGTACAGGTGAGTAAATAGACCAAAAAATAAGTATTGCAATTTATCCTCTGTCGGATAACATGTTCCTCCTCACCTAATGTGTGTCCAAACTGCCTGAACCCTTGACATAGGTACTTAAAAGTTATGCATCTGGTACCCCCACATCTAAAATTGCCCATGTTATGGTTCTGATTCGGATTTGAACCTTCATAGGGCTTGAATTTGTATGGAGCCAAAATATTTTTTATGTTTTTATTTCTCCTAAAAGTCACCCTAGGATTGCTGGAGAGACTGAATTTCAATCAAGGGTCTAATATTAAAACAGACCAATGGTTCTATAGGATACCTATGATATCATCATAGGATTTGTTAAATACTGTAGAGAAGATAGGACCTTTATTTTGGAGAATCTCCTTAGTACGGATACTGAATTTACTTTGTTGAAGGATGAATTGAGTTCCCAGCTATATAGCAGGCATAAAATCTTGTCATGTGTCTCTGTGGGCGTAGGTGAACAGGTACAGGTTGTGGTCCTTCTATCCATTATAGATGTAGGGTTATCTAGGGACATCCTCTCAGTGTTTCTAGCCTTATTATTGTCAGGGTATTTATATCGGCAGACATCTTGTGCTATGATAGAAATTAAAAGTGTATATTCTGAGTCACTTTGAACAGAGCAGACTCCATTTTGTTAGTTTCAAGTTAACAAAAAGACACAAGATTTCTATCTGTAAAACTAACCACTTTGCCAGAGCTAAAGGAATGCATAGTATAAACAAACCAAGTGATAAGGAGAACGGGGGTTGGATAGACTGTCTAAAATGCTAATGGAATAGATCAAATCTAAACCCAGACATTTGTGACAGACGAGATTAAATAATTAATTCTACTTTCTATATGTATAAGGTACCATTTTAAGTTTAAAGGACCAAAACATACTCGTTTTCCTGGCACTATAGTGCCCTGAGGGTGCCCCCACCCTCAGGGTCCCCCTCCCGCCCGGCTCTGGAAGAGGGAAAGGGGTTTAAATTTACCTTTTTCCAGCGCTGGGCGGGGAGCTCTCCTCCTCCGATCCTCCTCCTCTCCTCCCCGTCGGGCTGTATGCGCACGCGCTGCAAGAGCTGCGCGCGCATTCAGCCGGTCGCATAGGAAAGCATTCATAATGCTTTCCTATGGACGCTGGCGTGCGCTCACTGTGAAAATCACAGTGAGAAGCACGCAAGCGCCTCTAGTGGCTGTCAATGAGACAGCCACTAGAGGAATAGGGGGAAGGCTTAACCCATTCATAAACATAGCAGTTTCTCTGAAACTGCTATGTTTATGAAAAAATGGGTTAACCCTAGCTGGACCAGGCACCCAGACCACTTCATTAAGCTGAAGTGGTCTGGGTGCCTAGAGTGGTCCTTTAAGTTGAAACATAGTTCATGATCTGCCATATCAGAAAGTATAGCAGGAATTGCGGACACTAAGTCTGGACAAAACTTAAAGAAACTGTTTGATCTGACAGAAAAACTTTTAAGTTATGGCACTATAAAGATAGGCCAAAATGACGTCAAAATGGCCACCAGGAAAAGTTAACTCTTTCTTGGATAGGTATGTTTAGTGGGACAAGACTGCCCTCTATAGACCAAATACCTAAATTGCGATCTGGAAGATAACCACACCTCTAGTGCTTCTATTGGGTTATCAACTGATGACGTACAGAGAGTCTGGCCCTTTAAAAGTTAGGACAAAGGGAAGATAGAGGTATGCAAAGGAGAAAGAAAGACAGAGAAAAAAATGCAAGATGGTATGCAAAGAAAGCAAAGAAGTGAGCGGTCGGAAGCAATGCAGAGAGACATCCAAATAAGTTCCTGAGACTATCTACCAATCGGATGAAATATCTACTCAACTGGTAATTATACTGGTTTCATGTAATTAATTAAATTAATTAAAATTTACTAATGACATTATATATGACTGGATAAAGCACGGTCAGATTTCCATATTAAGAAATCTTAGTTAACTAAAGAATATATAGTTATAAACATTCCATTCTGCAGGTGGAATTAAGAATAATTATATATTAATGTGATATTATCACGTGTTAGCATACCGCTGTTTTTATCCAGGTGTATTGATTTGCTCTAATATAAGATAAGATATCTTTTTAGGCGAATTAAACTCTGCTTATATAACATGGTAGATTCTCTTATTGGATGGTTCCAGGAAATGACTAATGAACTGGTTTAAATGTTATTTTATTTAAAATTACATAAGAATAATTACCTAGGAGATCTAGCCAGCATTGAAAGGGTTATTCTAACTGTTAGCCAGGGTTTTATGGCCCTTCGCTGTGAAAAGCTTCACTTTCTCTCTGTGTAAGGATACCTCATAAATCGTGTAAGACTTGACAGAAAATGCTGTTTAGCCATTGAAATCTGTATAGCCATTCCTTTGTATTGCATACCATTTTATACTGGATATTCATTGATTATTGTCACGCATGTTACATATTATTATTAATTAAATTGTTATTATAAAATAAATCTATTTTTATAACATTGTGATATTATTTATATGGTATACATTTCACTTAACACGATAAACGTTCTTTGGGATCTGAGAATTGAATTAGTGGGCAATTCTCACTGTTACTATTATTATCCCATAAATATCCCCACATTATACTAGAATAGTATGAAGTTGGGGGGGGGGGGTAATCTTTCTCTAGAAAGCGTTGACACAGTTCCAGAGCTTCTTCCTCAAAATGCACAATCTTGGAACAATTGCATCGCAGCCTTAAGAACTGTCCTAAGGGGACGTTGGCTATCCATGTAGGATAGTGTCCGCTTAAAGCGTACAGAAAACCATTAACATCCACTTTCTTTTGGTATGTTTTAGTGAGAACTTTGCCTTCTTCCCCCCATAACAGGTTGAGAAATTCAATCTGTACTTTTTTGTTTGTTGGAGGTAAATGTCAGACCCCAATCATTGGTATTAAGAAAATCTACAAAAGTGTCAATCTTATTCCACTCCCCTTTCCAAATTATTAGAATATCATCTATAAACCGACGGTAAAAAAAAACAAATGCTCAGGCCAATCAAGATTATCCAATATAAAAGATTGTTCCCAATAGCCCATAAAAAGATTAGCATATATGGGTGCAAAACTCACCCCCATAGCTGTCCCCTTAGTCTGGAGGTAAGAAACATTATCAAAATTAAAATAGTTATGTGTCAAGATAAAAGTGGCTCCTTCAATGAGAGTTAACGTAGTTAAAATGTTAATTATTGGGAATTTCCAATTTTTAAAAAAGAATTTAGACAAAAGTAGCTGAAATGGAAAAATAACTGACTTGAGAAAACTTTCAATGTCTATTGGTCTAAAATGTTAAATTAACTTTAAAAGCCAGGCAATTCATACGTTATTCATTCTTGTTTGTTTAACTTGAATTTTGTTTTTAGAACAACAGCGCCATCTGCAGTCGGTATGTAAGTATAACCCTAAATATTCATGTAATTCACTCTGCATTTATACCAGGCAGAATCTTTCTCAGTAGACGTGTAGGGGTCTGAAATATTTGCACAGAAGCAATAATACCATATTATGTCACGTACAGTTAGATTAATAAAACTGGTCAAATACCTGGCTTATAGGTGTTTATAATAAACCCAAAGGTGCTGTAACCTTCCCATAATATAACATATTGTTTACATTGCACATGCAACGACCTTGGCACTGACATTGAAAATATATATGGAAATCAGAGATAAAACAATATACAAAGTGTGGACGTTGGTACCAATGTTATTTAGTGCAGCAGCAGAAAAAACACTCAATGGGCACTCCTAAAGCACCCACCAATATATACCAATTTGAAGAAATGTACTTAAAGGACACTATAGTCACCAGAACAACTACAGCTTAATGTATTTGTTCTGGTGAGTATAATCGTTACCTTCAGGCATTTTTATGCAACCATTGCCTTTTCAGAGAAAAAAAAGCCAGCGAATGCTCGCTGTTATAAAGACTAGTGACTAGTTGTTAATACAATAAAGGGAAAGGGGTCGGGGGGGAGGTGAGCACAGAGCTGGCACGGGTGGGCACTGTCAGGATTACTAATTGATCCCGCATGCAGAATTGTGTCACACCTAGGACTAAGGATAATGTCTAACCGGACCTTAGAATGGCTGGATTTAACGTATCCAAGAATAGTCAGAATACTTGCCAAGGTCAGGGATACAGAATCAGACTCAACGATGAGGGAAAGCCAAAAGTCAAGGATACCAGAAATCAGGGAAGTCAAAACAAAATATCAAGATCAGGAACGCACTCTCGGATTACCATCAGGCAGAAACCACGACAGGGGAATGAGAGAAAGTAAAAATAGATTTAAATAACCCTCCTGTTATTCCGATTAACTGTAATCAGCCTTTGACCCCAAAATGTGCATGCGCATGATGTCACATGCACACTGACGTCTTCCTCAACGTGGGCGGTCATGGGGCTATAAAGTGGCATAGATCCGCAGCGGCCAGCGGCCCTAGACATGCTGGGTTTATCAGGTATCCAGGTGCACGGTTGTAGACGGGCACAACTATTCCTGTCAAGATGGTAAATACCATTAAACACATTACCATAAGCGGATGATTTCGTTACAGGCACTATGAAGTAATTATTGTACACCCCCTCCCTGCCTACACCCATGTGTGGTGAGAGGGGGCTCTAATTAAGTGTTCTTGCATAGCAAGACCACTTATTGTTATCTCACATATATATTATTATTCTTATTATAGCCAAATTTGCCACCCTAACTCCTCCCACAGTTGTTACACTACATAGACCAAAATTTACCAAAACGTGCAGATTGTTCCCGATCGGATTGCTATTACTTTGTGGAACGTTTCGCCGAATGGTTCACGAAATATCGTCGTTCTTGTGGCGAAATTTGTCCCATAGGAATGAATGGCAAAGCTAGAGTGGGAGCTGGCAAAAGCTGAAAAATCAGGACATGATTTCTAAACTGCCACCACTCCCTTATTTTCAGGCCCACCTACACAAATCTTATATCAAAACGTTCAGCTATCCCTGCTGCCACTAAACATGTCAACGGCTAAGCCATAGTCCTGATAGTTTTCACAATATAATCATTTGTTTGCAACTAACGCCGTCCATTGACTTTCATTGAAACTTCACTCTGCAAAGCTCAACTTTGAAGTGCAATTTCTAAACTGTGACTGTGCCTTCAATTTTAATACTTCAGAGACATACTATGCATCAAAATGTAGGTCTGGGTCTTGTGATTCTCACAATATAAAGCTCTTCACTGTAGGAGTTATAGTTTTTAAGATACGACCGTTTGAAGATGGCAACCGCCAAAATACTCTGACCTGTGTCAAGGCTGCAGCAGCAAGTGATGTCATAGACAGGGCCTTTTGAACACCTGCTAATGTTTTTATAAATGTATGGTTTAATGTAACTGTGCAACAACGTTGCAATTAAATGTGCTATATAAATGATAACAGTTACTCTGCCCACTCCAGTTGTAGACTACTGGTGGAGGCAAGAACACTTCACACAATTTCCCCAGAAATTGTAGCTTTTCTAGTTATAATAACTTGGCTGGGAACCTAGTACCTCCCCAGCCCCGTCACCCCCATGGGCTGAGGGCTATTAAAAACATATTCAATGTCTACCCAGCCACCACAAATATGGGCTGAAATAATTAATGCTGCAGAAAAGACATTGGGGTAATGTGAATTTGTGATGGTAATATAGCTTCCTGAGATTAAGGGATAATATAGTGGACAGTGTTCAGAAAAAGTAGCGTGATGGAGCCAGGGCCACACTGGCATACAGACCTAATGTGCCCTTCACGGCTGGCCTTAGGGTTGTGTGAGGTGAGTTGTGTCGGCCGCACAGTGCACCAAGAGGCCGACATTACTGATAGGGGAGGTCCTCATTATCAATGTCTGGGATAGGTCTTGAGTGGGGGAAATGAGGAGAATCTGTACCTCTCTAAAGGATTTGGGTACTATCTATGGGGGAGTTATTGGGGTACTATATAAGAGGAGGGATATTGGGGTACTATATATAAGGAGGGGGATTGGGATACTATCTATGTGTAGGGGGATTGGGGCACTATCTATGGTGGAGTGATTGTGGTACTATATAAGAGGAGGGATATTGGGGTACTATATATAAGGAGGGGGAGTGGGATACTATCTATGAGTAGGGGGATTGCGGCACTATCTATGGGGGAGGAATTTGGGAACTAACTATGACTAGGGAGATTGGGGTACTCTCTATGGGGGTATGGGACTTGGATACTATCTATGGGGAGGTGGACTATGGGGTAGATTGTATACTATCTATTGGGGGGAGAATGGGGTGAGGAGGAATATTGAGTACTAGGAGGTGAATGTAGTACTATCTATGGGGAGAGGAGGTGTGTAGTTTACTTCAATGGGGGAAATTGGGTACAATCTATGGGGAAAGAGGAAGGACATAGGCTATTAACTATGGGAGGAAAGTGAATAGGCTACTAACTACAGAGGGCAGAGACTAGGCTTCTACCTATGGGAAATAGGGGGGGGAGGGGACAGTCTACAAACTATGGGGCAGTAATCTGCTACCAGCTATCGGAGATGGGAATGGGCTACAGACAATGAGCGATACAAATTCACCACTTCATTCACGCAGACAGAGCCCACCATACACAAAAACACCTTGAGCCACTACACACTTATGCACCGTTGCGCTCATCAAACCTCCAGACACGTCCCTGCATTCACACACAGACTCTCCACACACGTACATTCAAATACATTGACCTGCTCCATATATGCACCTGTATCCAAACAAACTACATACAAATATGGCCCTGCATTTACACACACACATAAAACTATCAATACAAATATGCCCTGCATACACACAAATTGAAGTTGTGTACATACTTGAATAAATACAATTTAAAAGAAATACTGTGCACAAGCATTTGAGGTGGCTCATAATGTTTACACACACACGCTGCTGTGTATTCCAAGTCTGGCCCTGGATGGGGCAATGTGATGGGTAATATTGGAATAGTGACATGTGATGAGCAATAAGGAACTGTGACTAAAAATAGTGACCTATTAGAGGTGATTTGGATGTAGGTAACAGTGTAAAGATTTCATGTATTTGTCATATGGATCTGTTTAGCAGAATATAATCAACTAAAATCTTTATACAGTACAATACAAAAGGCTGGGGTATGTGGTATTCTTAAGAACCTATAGATGGCAGCAGATAAGCACTCAAATTGTGTCTAAAGGGTCATGGAGCTCAGTTTGTCATATACTAAAGCTATGTCCTCTATACAACCTGGGTCAACTACAGTGGAGATGACTTCATAGACAATAAACCAGAATAGGGTCAAATACAAAGGCTATGAAAATAGATTATCCAAAGCTGGGTCAACCATATTTTTTATACACTTAGTAGCAGAACATTAAATCAGCAATGAGCTCACAGACATTTAATGGGTAAGATCCAGAGACCCAGCTCTCCAATTAAGGGGTCTCTGAGTTTGATATCAAATGAGATTGACTGCACTTGTTCTAACAAGTGCTGTTTGACCAAAAACTGTTGATGGGTCATAGTTGTACGTCAAAAATAATACAGCGTTACCATACAATAGAACTGTCAGGATTACTGTTTGATCCAGCACGTAGAACTGTACAGCACGGATGACAAATAAGTAACGTATTACCGGTCCTTAGAATGGCCGGATTTAACGTACAAAGAATGGTCAAAAATACTAGCCGAGGTCAGGGAACACAGAAAGGGACACAGCGATGAGGAAAGCCAGGAGTCAGGATACCAGAATATAGAGAAGTCAATAAACAAAGCCAAAGTCAAAAACCAGGTAGAAAACTATAAACAGGAACGCGCTCTCGGACAACCACAAGGGAAACCACGACAGGGCACTGAGCAGGCTGAGAACTGGGCCTAAATACCCCTCCTTTAGTTCTGATAGGCTGTAACCGGCCTTTGACCCCAAAGTCAGTTACCAGGTTTCATTTGCATAATTGCTGCTCAGCATTAACCCTTCTGTGGATTAGGTTGCTGCTCGGCACAACTTTTCCTGTGTGGACAGTAAATGTCATTAACCACATTTCTATAAGCGGATGAATATGTGACATTACCCCCCACCTGAAGAACGCCCACCGGGCGGACAGGACCAGGCTTGAGAGGAAATTTAGCGTGAAAAGCGCGGATCTTACGGCCCGCATGCAGGTCAGGAGCCGAAACCCAAGAACGATCAGCAGGACCGTAACCTTTCCAAACAACCAAGTACTGTAAAGTGCCCCGAGAAAACCTAGAATCCACGATAGAAGATACCTCATACTCTTCCTGACCACCCACCACCACCGGAGGGGGAGGAACACAAGGAACAGTATATCTATTGCAGACAAGAGGTTTGAGTAAGGACACATGAAAAGTGTTGGGAATCCCTAAAGATGCAGGAAGAGCCAGAGAGTAAGACACTGGATTGATCCTACGAAGCACTCTATAGGGACCAAGGAATCTGGGGGCAAACTTCATGCTAGGGACCTTAAGCTTGATGTTGCGAGATGACAACCAAACCCGGTCCCCCACTTGGTACACCGGGTTGGCACTCCTACGCTTATCAGCAAAATGTTTGAAGCGTTCAGCAGCAGTCCCTAGAGCAGTTTGAACCTTAACCCAGGTATCCCGAATGGAGGCCAGACGCTCATCCAGAGCAGGAATGGCAGTATCAGAAAATACCGCAGGGAGAACCGTAGGATGCCTACCATTATTGACAAAAAATGGACTGTGCCCAGAGGAGTCATGAACAGCATTGTTTCTAGCGAACTCGGCCCACGGGAGTAGTTCGGACCAATTGTCTTGTGTGCTATTAATAAAACAACGCAAATAAACTTCTAATGACTGGTTAGCCCTCTCAGCTGTACCATTGGTCTGTGGATGGTAGGAGAAGGAGAAGGAGAGATCAATCCCCAATTGTTTACTGAACGCCCTCCAGAACCTGGACACAAACTGAGAGCCCCTATCAGACACAATATTGTGGGGGATGCCATGCAAACGGACAATTTCACGTATGAAAATTAGGACCAAATCTTGCGAAGATGGCAACTTCTTGAGAGGAATGAAGTGAGCCATCTTAGAAAATCGGTCTACAACCATGAGAATAGTAGTGAACCCAGCAGAGCTAGGAAGCTCAACAATAAAGTCCATGGATAGGTGGGACCATAGAATCTCAGGAACAGGAAGAGGCTGCAACAGGCCACAAGGAAGTGCATGAGTCACCTTAGAAACTGCACACACAGAACATGCCTGCACATACTCCTTTACATCTTTCCTGAGTGAATCCCACCAAAATGATCTAGTGATCGCGGCAGTGGACTTATTGATGCCCGGGTGTCCAGCAGTTATATTGTCATGGAACACTTTCATGATATTAACCCTTTCACATAGGGGAACGAACAGTTTATCACACGGTTTACCACTGGGCACCTGAGGCTGGGCCTCCAGTATGGTGCCAAGCAGTGGAGAGGACAGTAGTAGCAATAATACACTCTGGTGGAATAATAGGAGATGTCATCTGTTCCAGAGCTGACTCATTATCAAATTGCCTGGACAAGGCATCAGCCTTGGTATTTTTAGAACCAGGTCTATAAGTAATGAGAAAGTTAAAACGTCAAAGGAACAGTGACCATCTAGCCTGTCTGGAAGAGAAACGTTTGGCATCTCCTATATATGCCAGATTTTTGTGGTCGGTTATGATCAACAGGGGGTCCTTGGAACCCTCCAAAAGATGTCGCCACTCCTTGAGGGCAAGAATAATGGCCAACAGTTCTCTATTGCCAATATCATAGTTGCGCTCAGCAGGAGACATCTTTCTGGAGAAGTAGCCACAAGGATGCAATGGTGTTCCCTGGCTTTCTCTCTGAGAGAGAACAGCCCCTACCCCTGTCTCGGATGCATCAACCTCCAATATAAAAGGTTTACTGGTGTCAGGATGTTTTAGTATGTCCGCAGAGGCAAATCTTTGTTTAAGAGTCTCAAAAGCATTCACAGCCTCTTTGGACCATACCGTGCTACTAACCCCTTTGCGAGTCATATTTGTGATTGGGGCTATTACAGAAGAAAATCCCTTGATGAATCTTCTGTAATAGTTGGCAAAACCAATAAACCTTTGAATGGCTTTTAAACCAGAGGGTAATGGCCAGTGTAGTACAGCCTCTAGTTTTTTAGGATCCATTTGAAATCCCGATGCAGAGATGTTGTAACCCAAAAAGTGGACTTCAGGCTGGTCAAATATGCACTTTTCTAATTTACAATAAAGTTTATTTTTCAACAACGTCTGCAGAACCTGTTTCACATGGGAGTGGTGAGTTTGAAGATCAGGGGAATACACCAAAATATCGTCCAAATAAACCAAGACAAATGAGTAAATGAATTCCCTGAGTACATCATTTATAAAGTCTTGGAATACGGCCGGGGCGTTGCATAACCCAAATGGCATTACCAGATATTCATAGTGTCCACTATGGGTATTAAATGCCGTCTTCCACTCATGATTCTCTTTAATTCTAACCAAATTGTAAGCGCTCCTAAGGTCAAGCTTAGTAAATACTTTAGCTCCCTGAAGTCTATCGAACAATTCGGAAATGAGTGGGATAGGGTATGCATTTTTTACAGTGATTTTATTAAGTGCCCTGTAGTCTATGCAAGGGCGTAACTCACCACCCTTTTTCTCAACAAAAAAGAATCCTGCACCAGCTGGTGAGGATTACTTTCTTATGTGCCCTTTGCTCAATGATTCTTTGATGTATTCCTCCATTATTTTACTCTCCTGGGGAGATAAGGCATAAACTGCCCCCTTAGGTGGCATAGCGCCTGGAAACAGGTTAATGGCACAGTCATATGCTCTGTGGGGAGGCAATACATCGGATTGAGCCTTGTTAAACACCTCATGAAGTTCTCGGTATTGTATGGGAACTCCAGGAGTTTGGGGAGTGATAGTGGGAAGGTCAATAGTATCCAATCTCTTTAGTACTGGTTTTATACATCTCCCCATACACTCTTTACCCCATTCTAATATCTCCCCATTAGCCCAGGCAATATAGGGATTGTGCTTACTCAGCCACGGAAACCCTAATATGATAGGACATGATGGAGAAGTAATAACCTGAAACGTCATCTCCTCCCTATGGGAGGCCCCAATGGAGATCGTAATAGGGACAGTTTCGTGGGTTATAAGCGGTTGTGTGAGTGGTCTACCATCAATAGCCTCTACAGCTAGCGGCGTAGGTCTCTCCCTGACCGGTATCTCATTACCCCTAATAAACTGGACATCAATAAAATTTCCAGCAGCACCTGAGTCCATTAGGGCACTGCAAGAAAACTTCTTGTTATCAAGGGAAATAGATACCTCAAGGAGGAATCTACTTTTGTTTTTGTTAGAGGACAACTCCATCACACCTAAGATCTGTCCCCTTAAGGTTCTTAGGTGCGGAAGTTTTCCGGACGCACTGGACAATTAGTTATCATATGTCCCTTTCTACCGCAATATAGGCATAACCCCTCCCTTCTCCTATACTGTTTTTCGGCCTCTGACAGTCTAGTGACCCCCAACTGCATAGGTTCGGGTTCGGACTGTACAGGGAGGTTAGACAAAACAGGTTTAGAGAATTGAGGTGCTAGGGACATAGCCGTACGTCTGGTCTTGCTTCTGGTGACTTCTCTGAGTCTTAACCTATTATCAATATGCATGACAAACGTAATAAATTCGTTAAGACTCTTAGGTAATTCTTTAGCGGCTATCTCATCTAGTATAGTCTCTGAGAGACCCTTTTTGAATGCTGAGATTAACCCATTGTTAGTCCAGTCTACCTCGGAAGCTAAGGTACGGAATTCAATAGCATAATCCGAGATAGACCGGTTACCTTGTCTGATGTGCATTAGGGCAGTGGAGGCGTCATCCTCTCTACCCAATGGCTCAAACGTGAGCTTGAATTCGGCAAGGAATTCCTGGTAATTATGAGCTATGCTCCGATTACTCTCCCACAACGGATTAGCCCAGGCAAGGGCCTTGCCCTTTAATTGATTCATTAGATAACCAATTCTTGCTCTGTCCGTGGGGAATGACCCTGGTGAGGCCTCAAAATGGTACTCCACCTGATTAAGAAAACCCCTGCATTCCTGGATATTGCCATCAAACTGTAGGGATGGTGATAAGGAGATGCAAGGAGTCCTATTAACAGTGGGTGGAGGTACACAGGGTAGAGGTGCTATAGGAGGAGACGCTGCAGGCTGCAGATGCTCCGTTCTAGCGAGAAGCGTACTTAAAGCCTGAGTGAATTGATCCATGCGGTGATCATTCTCCTCTAATTTCCTCTCGCAAGCAGCTATGTGCTGACACAGTTCTACAGGATCTATGGCCATGTCGTAATGTCAGGATTACTGTTTGATCCAGCACGTAGAACTGTACAGCACGGATGACAAATAAGTAACGTATTACCGGTCCTTAGAATGGCCGGATTTAACGTACAAAGAATAGTCAAAAATACTAGCCGAGGTCAGGGAACACAGAAAGGGACACAGCGATGAGGAAAGCCAGGAGTCAGGATACCAGAATATAGAGAAGTCAATAAACAAAGCCAAAGTCAAAAACCAGGTAGAAAACTATAAACAGGAACGCGCTCTCAGACAACCACAAGGGAAACCACGACAGGGCACTGAGCAGGCTGAGAACTGGGCCTAAATACCCCTCCTTTAGTTCTGATAGGCTGTAACCGGCCTTTGACCCCAAAGTCAGTTACCAGGTTTCATTTGCATAATTGCTGCTCAGCATTAACCCTTCTGTGGATTAGGTTGCTGCTCGGCACAACTTTTCCTGTGTGGACAGTAAATGTCATTAATCACTTTTCTCTAAGCGGATGAATACATGACACCAGGTTTCATTTGCACAATTACTGCTCAGCATTAACCCTTCTGTGGATTAGGTTGCTGCTCGGCACAATTTTTCCTGTGTGGACAGTAAATGTCATTAACCACATTTCTATAAGCGGATGAATATGTGACAAGAACCACATGGGAAGTTATCGAAGAGCAAACAGGTTTGTGTTGGCATCTCACGGCTCCAGTTCATACCATTTACAAAAGTAGACAACCCAAGGTATTGCAAATTGGTTATGTCCAGTCTTTTTTAGTAGCCACTTGGTCACACACACTGGCCAAAGTTAGTGTTAATATTTGAAAATGCAAAAAACTAATTTGAACGCCAATTTTGGCCAGTGTTTGTGACTACGTGGCTACTAAAAAAGACTGAGCATACCCCATTTGCAATACCCTGGGTTGTCTACTATTGCAAATGATATGCCATCATGGGGGTAATTTTCAATCCTGGGCTACCGTACGGTCTCAAAGGCAACATAACCAACCTGGCGACTTTTAATGTGAAAAAACTGAAACGCAAGCCTTATATTTGACTCTGTAACTTTTGAAAACACCATAAAACCTGTACATGAGGGGTACTGTTATACTCAGGAGACTTCGCTGAACACAAATATTAGTGTTTCAAAACAGTAAAACGAATCACAACAATTATATCGTCAGTGTAAGTGCCATTTGTGTGTGAAAAATGCAAAAAATTTAACTGTCACTGATGATATCGTTGTTGTAATACATTTTACTGTTTTGAAACACTAATATTTGTGTTCAGCGAAGTCTTCCAAGTAAAACAGTACCCCCCATGTACAGGTTTTATGGTGTCTTGGAAAGTTACAGGGTTAAATATAGTGCTAGCAAATTAAGTTCCCTGAACGTTCGGCCTGGGTTGTCAGGCAGGTCCTGCAAATGGTAATTAATAAAATGACCTAATTACGTAAAATTATTACATAAATATATGCGTAGAATTATTATATATATATACACACGTGTGTATATATATATATATATATATATATATATATATATATATAAAATTTATACTTATGTATATAGATATATATATTATTTCGTTCTACATGTATTTTGATATCAATATATATTAATTTAAAAATACCAATACCATGCCACTGTCCTCTCTCGCCTTGACTACTGCAGTCCGCTTCTCACTGGTCTTACGTGCTCTCAACTTGCCCCATTGCAGTTTATAATGAATGCGTCGGTGAGGCTCATCTTCCTATCCGCCCGCACCTCCCATGCCTCACCCCTCCTTCAGTCCCTGCATTGGCTTCCCGTAAGATATAAGGCTCAATATATACATAATGCTAATCCCACCTATCTATCATCCCTAATACACAAGTATGTCCCCTCTAGGCCCCTACGCTCTGCCGAAGACCTGCGTCTATCCTCTGTTCGTACTCCCACCTCTGATGCTCGTATCCAAGAATTCTCTAGGGCTGCACCATTCCTGTGGAACTCCCTTTACTCAATCCAAAATTACCAATGGGAATCTGACCTCCAATGTAAGATGAAACATTGGGACCACCTATTGCCAACCCTAGAGTGTCAGGAACATTTCAGCCGAGTTCAGGGGTACCAGAAATCAGGATCAATGATAATACTATAGCCGAGGTCAAAGGAAGGAACACAGAAGGAGGAATAGTCAAACAAAGCCAATGTCAGAATACAAGAATACCAATACGGAATATGCGGTCTTGGGACAAACAAGAACCACAACAGGGCAATGAGTCTCTCCCTGGTTTCTCTTTAACTACTGTGTTCAATTAGGCACCACACCCCCAAAATGTTCTTGTTCGAACACTTTGGCGGGCCATGGCGTTGTTAGCGTCATGATGTTGGCACTTATTAGCCGCGTCATAAAAAGAGGCAGGGTTATCTTGGCTGACATAAGAATTGCTGGGGACAAGCTGAGAGTGTCACGATTCGCACATCAGTTCTTATTCTGTATCATGTTTATCCTTGCCTTGTCTCCAACACTGGGGGCTGGACATTACCCGTGGTTGCTCCTGTCTAACTTGCCCACCTGAAGCAGATAATTAATTAGCTGGGTATACAAGCACTGCCTCGCCCAAGGAACTTTGTCAGTTCGTTGACTCTGGTTCACGTTTTTGGTTCCGATTTGCATAGTGTGCAAAGCCAGCTTTACCTTAACTAATTTCATTTTCAGCCAGTACACACCAGTTTAGTTCCCCTAGATCACTCTTAAGTTGCCATACCTAAGTAAAAGCATGTGAAGAGTAGTAAAACATTTGTTTT
>OW240920.1:117616694-118012967 GCA_933207985.1 Pelobates cultripes
TGTGTGCACTTCCTGTTAGTCCGGCCGGGTACAGGAGACAGATGCTCCCTGTACCCGCGGACCAATAGAGGGCTCGGCCACGCTACAACAGAGGGAGTGACAGGAGGGAGCGCTGAGCGCTTCCCTCCTGTCAGCTCCTCTCCTAAGGCTGCGCCAGGGCGGTGCGGTCCGCCCTCATGGACGCACTGCCCGGGCAAAGCTGCAGCCGCCTGAGGCTCTTTACAGAGCGCTCGGGCGGCTGCAGCATGGGGGGGGGGGCGGCGGGGCTGGTCATGGCACCCCCCATCCTGGTGGCACCCGGGGCGGTCCGCCCCCTCCGCCCCCCCTTAGTACGCCACTGACTAGAGGCTCTACTATCTCATGATCCAAGTAAAACTTGGCCCTGGAATCAAATGCTCCAGCATTTGATTGGAGGAACGTGGCATGTTGCCTCAAATGTCCATGGAGAAGCATTGATTGGAGGAGATTGTGTTAAAATGCACAGGAAGTAAGGTGAGTCAATGTTAACAAATCATTGAAGGATCACTATAGGGTCAGGAACACAAACATGTATTCCTGACCCTATAGTGTTAAAACCACCATATAGCCTTCCCACCCCCCAGCCCCTCATACTTCCACAAATATAGCAAAATCTTACTGTATTCAAGCCAGAAGCTGTAACTCTGCATGCTGTGTGCCTAAAAAAAAAAACAAGCAGTCTGCTGACATCATCAGAAGTGGTAGCCTGATCCAATCAGGGCCGGACTGGGAATTAAAAGCAGCCTTGGAAAAAAAATATTTACCAGTGCATCGCGCCAGCATAGTGTGCAGATACAGAGTTAGAACAGATAACTTTAAATAAAAAATTATTACTCCAACGTAAAAAGCGCACTCATAGGCTTCAAAATAAACAAAAGTGCAGATTTATTTTAAGCAGATGTGCCTTTGCATGTAATCAATGTTTCAGTCCAACTACCTTGACATATTAAGGAAAGCTTGGTAATGGGACTGAAATGGTGACTGTATGTAGGGCACAACTGTAAAAAAATGTATTTTGAAGTCCTATGGGTGCGCTCTTCACTTTAAATATGTTATTGTGCTGGAGTATGCACCTAGCAACAAGACTGGGCCAATATCTGCTCATTACATATGGTACATATAAATGACATTCCTCTGTGTATTATGCATATATAAATGTACATTAATATACGTGTAAATATAATAGGCATTATTCTATCTATCTACATATATATATATATATATATATATATACACACACATATATATATATATATATAAAACTAATACACACATTAATATACATGTCATATACCAGTGGCGGATCCAGAGCCTGATCTCGGGAGGGGCACTTGTAGATTATTTAAAGAAATATTCCATGCACAATAATCACTACTCCTCTGTGTAGTGGTTATGGTGCCAGGAGTGCCGGGACCCCCTCCCAGAGTAAGTAGTCAAACCGTTTAAGAACAGTTTGACAACTTACCTGGAGTCTGCTGGGATATGGGGCTGTAGTAGGGTATAGGAGCAGTACTGCAATGTGTGTGAAAGGTTCAGTGCGTGGGGAGGTGTAGTGTTCGAATGTGTAGCGTGTGTGGGATAATGTGTGTATGGGGGGGCAGTGTGTGAATGTGTATGGTGTATGTGGGGGCAGTGTATATGGGGCTAGAGTTCACTCTCACTACTGCGACCACCTGGTGGTCGCAGTGGTGAGAGTGAACTCTAGCCCGTAGCTCCAGGGCTAGAGTTAACCCTCGTGAGAGCCGGAGCGTTGCCGTGGTAACTGCGGCAACGCTCTGTACTCGCGCGAGAAGGACCCAGTGGAGCTGCAGGTTGACCTCCCGGGCCCTCTCTTCCTCCCTCCCCTGCCGGCTGCCCGCACGGTGCCTGCGGAACGGGGAGGGAGATCGGCCGGCGGGGAAAGCCACGTCGGGGGGGGGGGTGGAATTGCCCTGTTGCCCCCCCATCCACCAGTGATATACACAGCCCCTATATGTGTCTCTTTTTATCTTCAGCCCCTCTGTGTGCCTTTTTGTCTCCCCCCAGTCACTCTGTATGTTTCTTTCTACCCCTCACTGCTCCTCTGTGTCAATGTCTCCCCTCTCCTTCCCAGTCTCTCTCTTCCCCCATTGCCTCTTTCTCCCCCTCCCCTTGTGTCTCTCTCCTTTCTCCCTCTTTGTCTGTCCCTTCCCCTCTGTATGATGTATCAGTATACTGTGCTGGGGATTGTGGGAACCGCGAGGGAGCATGGTAGATAGACATGCTCCTCCTCCTTCAGCCCTCAGCATCATCAGTGACAGAAGTGCCGCCGGACCCGGCTCTAGCCTGGAACGCGGCCGGCCCCCTCTGAGTGTGCCACCGGTCCGGCCACCCGGTGGCACATACATGCGCAGCTCAGCCCCAGGTGCCGCGGCCCACCTGGAAATTTCCCGGTATCCCGGTGGGCCAGTCCGGCCCTGGATCCAATCACAGTGCTTCCCCATAGGATTGGCTGAGACTGACAAAGAGGCAGATCGGGGCAGAGCCAGCATGATTCAAACCCAGCCCTGGCCAATCAGCATTTCCTCATAGAGATGAATTGAATCAATGAATCTCTATGAGGAAAGTTCAGTGTCTGCATGCAGAGGGAGGAGATACTGAATGTTTGGATGCATTTTAGGCAGCCATGACCCAGGAAGGATCTCTAACAGCCATCTGAGGAGTGGCCAGTGAAGTTATCACTAGGTTGTAGTGTAAACACTGCATTTTCTCTGAAAAGACAGTGTTTACAGCAAAAAGCCTAAAGGTAATGATTCTGCTCACCGGAACAAATTCAATAAGCTGTAGTTTTTCTGGTGACTCTAGTGTCCTTTTGTTTTAATAGCAAAGGGTGGAGGAGAAAGGGGTTAAGCAGAAGGGAACCAATATTTCCAAAAAAATGATTATTATTTTTTAGATTATAGGTTCCTTTAAGCAGGGCCAGTGCTAGGATTTTTAGTTACGCAGGCGAAGATGCATTTTGGCGCCCCTCACACTCCTTTAAAAAAAATTTCAAAAACTAAAATGCATCTTCACCTGTGTGTATTTCCTCCCAAGCTACAGGTACACTGTCATACAAACACAGAAATAATCATACAGAGACATACAGACACAGACACATACAGTCAGAGACATACAGGCAAAGACATACATGCATACAGAGACAGGAAGGCATATAAAGACATGCATACATACAGAGGCATACCGTCATACAGGCACATACATACATACAGGCATATAGAGACATACAGGCATACAGAAACATACATTCAAAGACATACAGGCACATACATACATACATACAGAGACATACAGGCATACAGACATATACATACAGGCATACAAAGACATACACGCATACAGAGACATGCCGCCAGACAAACACATACATATATACAGGCATACAGAGACATACAGACACATACATACAGAAACATACATACAAGACATACAGGCATACAGACACATACAAACATACATACATACGGAGAGAGGCAAACCGTCATACAGACACATACATACATACAGAAACATGCATACAAAGACATACAGGCATACAGAGACACACAGACAAATACATACATACATACATACATACAGTGACATAAAGGCATACAGTTACACAAATGCATACAGAGACATATATACAGACATTCAGAGACATACATTTAGTTACATACATACATACATACATGCATGCATACAGATACATACATGGATACAGAGACATACATACATACATCTGTTAAATCTTGTCCCCTGGGTGCATGCTGTCTGGCTCTGTGGAGTCCCGTCCTGCAGCCCAGCCCCATCACTGGGCGCCAGCCGCGCTGTGTGGTACACAGGGAGCAGGGATATGATGTCATTCATATCCCTGCCCCCTCCACACAGCCTGCGGCAGACACCAGGGTAGGAGGTGGGCTCTGTGGCGAAAGTAACCTCGCCACTGGTTTTTGGAGGGGCCTGTTTGCCAGCCTCCTGCCCTGCGACTATGGCCCTGGGATGAATTGCCCTTCTAGGAACTTATGTGGGCATACTTGAGGCTTATATTGCTGTTTCTGGCCCTTTAATGCCCAAAGAAAGGATTTGTACTTTGGAGCTACTAGCTAATAGCTCCAGCCTAGTTAGTTTCTCGTTTGACTTCAACTACTACTATATCTGATTGATTTTTTACATTACTTGAGCTGGAAGTTTAAAATACTAACATAGCTAGCCAGTTTGATCTATCCAGAGGTTTAGCCTAGCGAGTTACTTGCTTATTTTTTCCTCTACGCTCGATTTTCAGATCTAGGCTGACCTTTTTCCTCTAATTATTTGAGCCACTGCTTCATATATACATATTTAGTACACTTATTTCTACTTTATTAATATAATTTTTTTTTTTTTTTTTTTTTTTTGGGGTAGAATTTCTTATCTTCACAGTATATATATTAGTCTTTGTGCTTTACTACATGGGGCTGGTCACCTGGGGGTGATGTGCTTTTCGGCTATGAGATGCTGTTCCTGTTTACGTAGGAGACAGGGGAAATCCTGTAACATTAGGCAATCAGTTCACCTGCACTGCAACACTGTATCGGTTTCAAGCAACAATGTTAGGGTATATAGAATCCTGCTGAGATTTGATAATATTCTAACAATCTACCCTCTATGTTGCTAATCACTCTGAGCTTATAGACATTATACCACTTTTTGAATGTGGGGCTGACTACTCTCTTATGGAATTGAGTTACCTGGGTATCTCTATACATAGGAGGAATTTCTTCAATATCTACTTCCCTCTATCTTTGAATGTATATACTGTTGATCCCAGGCTATCTCATTAGTGGAGTCAGCACATCTCTTTGCTCAATTGATCTACCATCTACCTAACAGGTTTATAACCTGCTACAAACTCCAGGGAATTACACCTTATCTATCTGGTATTATTCCCATAATAGTAGTTTGAGTACATTCTACATAGACATCCTGATTTACTTAAGGGCTCTTTGAATATATTGCCATACAGTTATCTCTTTGCTATACCTACCAGGCGGCCTCCGACTGCACTAATATAGACCCACGGATTGTGAGCCATATCCCCATGTATTTTATTTAATCTGTATATAGTTTTTCAATAAAGTATTTTTTATTTTCATTTCCTTTCTATTTACTCAAAGAACACCAGGGGAGTTCATATACTTCCTTAGTGGGCACACCCTTATTTGAGCGTGCTGTGGGAGTTGGACCTCTGTTTTTCTCTCCACACACCCTTATTTTTGGGAATTTTTTCATTATCTTTTCTGCTGGGTTATCCCCTTTTCTTGCTGCCCATCTAGTCCTTACTTTGGCCCCAGGAGAGGTTTGTTTCCAACCCTGTAGCCATTGTTTCTTTCTCTACTGATTAATAATATGTGACTTTTATTAATATTGGATGTATAGTTTTAGAGTTATGAAAGTTGGGTAAAAAGTATGTTTTAAAATGTATGGATAATTGTGTTACCCCTCAGGCTAAGGAGAGGAGATGTGTGGGATGTAACCAGTGTGTGATTGGGAATTGTATAATTGTCGGTGGGCGTCTCCCTTGCATGGGAGAACTGCATAAAAGCAGAGTGTGTGTCATTAAACCAGAGTTCTTCTTCACCCTCAATCTAGAGTCCTGTCTCTTTTTGGGGGAATTGCTATATCACTACAAGGGATTGCTATGCTCTGCATATTCCCTTGCTTTAATCACTCCTAAGCTCTTGTAAGAGCTTGTTCCTGCTCCACTCTCTTGGAGGAGAGGTTCACCCACTGGAACCTGGAGCCTTGTCGTAGGTCCAGGGTGGGTAGGAGACGGCGAGACCCCAACCAAGCTGCGGCGGTTCATGGGGTCTGCGGTGGTTGTGGTGTCTGCAGAGCGCTTGGAGCCCTCTGTAAGCGGTAGGAGCATCCTGCAATGGAGGTACCCAGTCAGGGTGCCAGGTGATCCGTTACATTCTCGGCCACGCTACAAGTAGTATCCGGCTGGAGGGGAGCTTAGTGGGCTTCCCTCCTTCCGGTCAGCCTGATGTCGCGCCCCCAGGGCCGGTGTGCCTTAAGGCGGCCGCCTGGGCCGCCTTATGGTAGTGCCGGCCCTGCCTTTAGGTCATTAAATTCAGAATTGTAGGAAATTAATAATTCAAATCTATGATTATAAATGTATTGACTGATCTTTTCACCCTCCACTAAAAGAGTTGCAAAGGGAGGATATGGGTAGTTTATAACAATAAATGGCGAGTGGCTAAAGGATAGCTGGTTAAGGGAGCAGGATGGCAATTTGGTTGGACATTACTGGGCAAGGGTAGCTTTGACTTATGGACTCTAAGTTGCCCTGTTGAGGGTTCTTTAAAATATTCATGCATTGACCCTCCTGCAAACTTGTTATACCACAGCAGTACCCAGCAGAAAGTGAAGGTAAGGTCAACCTTCTAACCTTTTGCGGTTCTTCCCTTCCCATGTTTTTATTGGTCCACACCCACATCCACACTGTTGGTTTAGAGTGGTTGATTCCTCAACGGTGTTTTTGACTACAGTATTTAGTGATTTATCCGCAAAGCACTAGAAAAGATTGTTTTATTTCAATGTGTATGCGACAATCTTACGGCCACGCTTCTTCATAGTTTTTCCCGTACAGGACAGTGGTCAGGATAGATAGACATTTATCCCTGTAGAACTTTTTCTAGACCCACGGATTCTCTCGATTACAGTAGCGTAGCCGGGTAAAATCGGAGCAGATTTTCTTGAATTGAAAGATGCAACACTGTAAACTCTTGGGGTGTTGAAGATATTTTTTGATGATGTAATTTGTTTTATTTTAACCAGTATTTTTATTGCTTTAAAAAAAATAAAAAAGATTCCCCTTAACATTTTGACTGTCTCTTAACGTGAGTCTCACCTCCAATGTGTTTGCTAACTTGCAACAAGGAAATGCGAAGATGCATGCTGGGAACATCAGTTTAAAATGCAGAGAACATCTGCTAAGAATCAACATGGCAATTCTTATTATAATAATTTAACCCTTCTGCATCATTGCTTACCCATGATTTAATAATGACTGATTGTATTGAGAATGGACTGAACACTTTTGAAACGTGCAAACCTGCAGCATTATTCTCAAACATCTATCGCAGACAATCCTTTCTGTGGACTGTTGTAACATTACTAGGAAATTTTAATGTATCAATAATATATACACAAAGCATCTCAGTGCCAGCATCAGCCCCCAGGCTGTTCTCAAATTATGCAAGGCCTGTCAGTAACCCCTCTGTTAGAAAAAGGCTGGAGAGAGAAGGGGGGACAGAGAGAGAAGCAGGGAGAAATTGAGCAGTATTTTTTTTTTCTAATTTGCATTTTTTGTGTTAAATAATGGATTGGTTTGCTCTATTTTTTTTTTCCTTTCTCTGAGGTTTGCTATAGATCCATTTGTCAGCGAAGTGGCTCAAAATGTTGGGGCACTTAGTTGAGAAAGTCATCGATGCCCCACGGATGATGTGACTTAACCAGTTTAGTGCCGGAGCAGCTTGTAATGCATTTTCTGTCAGAGCAAAACACAGACACAGCCACATAGATCGACACTCCCCAGAGTCACCGATAAACAGGTCAGTTCAAGTTTCGCAGTGTGTAATCTCTACAGGTAAAACTCAGTGTATGTTCTGAGGTAAACTTCGGTGTATGTTCTATACATATATAATAATGTCGACCAAGTATTCACTCAGACCCCAGTCCACAGGAGAAGTCAATCCTCGGAGTAACCAACATAAAGCAAATAATCTGTCCGTAAAACGTATATAATGTTTTTATTACTCCCTTAGGGGTTAAGTAACACCGAGAAATATGTAGTACAAAATGGCAATGTAACCCAAACAATACAGAAGATACTGTAAAGTACATTCAATAGATAGTAGCAGGTAATGAAATAATGGAAAATGATGGAAACAGTGTCTTAGATCTGGCATGTACAAAATCTTGAGGCATGTATGTCCCTGATATCTCGATGTATCCAGAACAATGGGGAAGGTTATCAACCCACCCCTCTTGCATTTAGGGACAAGGTAGCAGGGATTCTAGATCAATGGCCCAGAAAAGTCTTCCTCAGCCGGTGGCTAACGAGTGTTGCATATGTGCCCAGGGTTTTGGGACTGGATAAGGAAATTATGGGAGATGAGGAATAGAAAAACAAAAATAAAAAGGGGAGGGAGAGTGGGAGGAAAGTAGAAAAGAGTGGGGGTTGAGAGTGGGCTAGTGTGGAGCATGGCCCTCTGTCGCCGCCTCAGCCCCCCGCTCTTCGTGTGTCTCACCATGATTACCCTATCTGGGTGCTTGCGTTATTTCTCCAGCGACTCCGGCATTAGCCAGGAGTTGTATGAAATCATTAGACGAAACATGGCGCCGCCAGTAAAACCATAGCTATGTGTATCTTTCCCTGTCTTTTGCCGAGATTGCTTTCAAGTCTTCTAATTTCCTGGTGTCTTCCATCCAACTCTTGAGAGGGGGGTGCGCGGTTGTCTCCGAAAGATGGGGATGATTGCCTTTGCGGCATTAAGGAGTCATACTATCACCGACCTACAAAACACCGACCTCGGAGTCATCATGGAAGTGTGGTTTGCAGTGATTCGTTCGTCACCTCCTGTTTCACCCATCTGATTGCCTCCCAGAATGGTTTGATAAGGTCTCGGTCCCACCAGATATGGGTGAAAGTTCCCACTGCCTCTCCGCAGCACCAGCAGGTATCTGGTATTGTGTGATCTTGGGTGTGTAGAGCTGTAGGAGTAAGGTGCCACCTCATGAGGACATTGTAGGACTTTTTCTTTTGTAGCCGTGCCGACCCCGGAGTATTTTGTATATGGGTTACAATCTTATGGCATTCCACCTCTGTAAGTGTCTCATCAAGATCCTCTTACCATTGTCTAATGCAGGGTGGCGTCAGTAGGAACTGGCACCTTACCAGTGAGGAGTTAATCAGGGAGATGGCTTTTGGTGGTACCGTGTCCTGTATGCAGTGACTCAAAATGTGTTCGGTCTCGGAGTAGTCAAGGTTTCTGTGGGATCAACCAAGCGTTATCTGTTCTCTCGCCAGAACATAAAGGAACATGTGCGGTGGTTTCGGGAAGAGCTTGGTGAGTGGGCGGGTTGCAAATGGTGCCCTGAGTACGTTGGCGATGCGGAGTATCGATATGTTTTGTCAATTGCGAGAGAAGTCCCTAATCCCCTGATGGGAAATCTGGGTTGCCTTTTAGTGGTAGCATGTGGCTGGGATCCGATGTGAGGTAGTACTTTGCAGTGATGCATTTACAAATGGATTTGTAACTTTATTGTCTCCAAATGTTCCAGATAGGAGGCAACATCAATAGACAAAAAACTTTTGGTTCTATTGGAGAGAAGGCAGTTTTAAATATAGAAGAGGGACAAAAGAAACGATAAAAAGAACAATGCATCTTAATTGCAGTATTCACTATATTGCTTACATGCATTATCTAAAGATGTATAGTATACAAACAACCATTAGTTTACTAATCTTGTTTGATTGGAATTATTATCTAAGGAAATGTAATAAGTACAAGTTCATTATTTCCCATATATGTAGACAATGACTTAAATTGCCCCCTCTGGTAGGCTTAAATAGATAGTTTCTCTCGTTTAAAACACAGGGCTATCTCAAGCCTTTGGAATAAACCTATTGGTGCCAGGTTAATTCTGAAATCCTGGTCGTATATCTTCAAAGCACGAATAGATGTATATATGCATTCCTAATTCAAAAGGGAAACTATGTCTATAATCCATATATAAATCCTAAGGTTTATGGGGATATTATATACTGGAAATTATATTTCCCCCAAAAATAATAAATAAATATAAAAATAAAATAAAAAATCCCTTGCTTCTCCAAAGTTAGTGTGAACACATATATGCAAAAATACAATAGGATATTAACTATTCCTATCAAATGGGACATCCATCAAATGTGCATTTATCCCATTTATTAAAAACAAATAAAATCAATGTCCACATTTAAGACAATTTGTTTTTTTATAAATGGGATATTTGCACATTTGATGGATGTCCCATTTGATAGGAATAGTTAAGAACCTATTGTATTTTTGTGGAATGCAAACCGGAAGTAGGAAGATGGACCGCAAACCAGAAGTAGGAATTATGTGAATATCCATCTCGCCGATTTCATTAACAGAAACAGCTGTGGAGAGAGAGAGAGAAGGAAGGAGAGCAATTGGTAGGGAAGTGGAAAACACCCCCAACACACACCGGAGGAAATCAGGAACATCCCTTTATAAAGAAATGGAAACAGGGAGTGGGTAGGACATTTGATTGTTACTGAGAGTGTTTTATTCTGGTCCCTGAGGAAGTTTCTTTGAAACGAAACGCGTAGGACCAGTGACCTATTATTTGCTTTTATATTTTATATATATTTTTAGTACATTTAAAGCTAATAAATTCTTTATACCTACTGACCTGGTTCCTGATTGCTATCCGGAGCACAAGCAACATACAGAGGATCCTGACCTCCCACAGAGGAGAAGGCAACCTTAAGGCGCCTTAAACACTTGGAGTTTGTGAGTTCCATAATTAGTGGGGGCACCACTCTTTGATTAGCAACAGTGTTGCACTATTATTTGTTATTCTTTTTTTCTTAGATACTCAGCTGTATCCCAATTTCTATATTGTATCAAATGGTCAGGAATACATAGTTGTATTCCTGACACATAGTGTTCCTTTAAGCAAATTAAAGAAATATTATGGTCACCATAAACAGTGAATAAGGATTTGGTAAAAACACAATATAAAATGGTGCTACTATCACCTATGTGGGTCACTCCACCACACATACAAAAGTGCAATATAAACAGAATATATAAATAGGTGAGTGCACATTAAAATAAATAAAATAAAATATTCTGGTCACCATAACAACTTCATCAAAATGAAAAATGCTATGATACCAGGAGGAATATGGGCACTCTCGTTCCTTTAAGGGGTTAAACTGCTTTTAACCCCAAAAGCTTCCTCCTGCTCCAGATCTCCAGGGAGCGGTGGGCTCAGGGTAAGAAGTCAAAACGTTCTAAAACTAAAACGAGCGGCACTGGTTGTATTGCTTGGAGTGTCCCTTCTAAATACCTGACAGAAACTTACTTTGGAATTTCAAATTATAGCCCAAAGTAGCCAAACTGGAAACATTCTCAAACTCATTTATTCCAGTTTTACTACTCTAGTCTAAAATGTGATGTACCGCGTGGGTGTGGCTAAGTTAGCCCCTCCCTTTGCAGACTACGAATAATGTCTGCTCCTTTATACGTGCCAACCCTTTGCCACTATTTAGGGTCATTCACTAAACTGTAAACTGTACTGTATTGAGATCCGAACGGCAAATATGAGCAAAAATAGCCAAACTGCGACAGTGGCGGAGTTTAAGAATTTTCCCAGATTAGTTATTTTTGTCTAAATTTGGAAATTCAGTTTTCAGATCATTACAATTCACAGCTTAGTGAATAAGTCCCACTGCATAGATTACACATAAACACATGGTGACAGATGACCTTGTCATTTACTTATTTTGGGTGACAAACTTCCTTTAAATAGGATCTAATGATTAGTTTACCAGCAACCTTCACCTTTAACCTTTCAGTTATTAAGGCAAAGCATTTAAAGGGACGTAAGCCACATTTTGTTGTTCGAGAATCAGTAAACACAATTTAAACAATCTGCACAGCATGGCTTCCAGTGACAGGACAAGGTGAGTGAATGAGTGATCAGTGTCATTTAGTATGTGTGCATGAAAAACACAAGTGTACTCCCAACAGATTGAGATTGGCTCACACTTTTTATTAATGTGTGAATGGCTGAGAATTCAAAGTGAATTTCAAATAATAGGCTAAAACTGATTAAATAGAAACATAGCCTCCTAGAATTTGGTCAAGGCTGCTCAATTTTAAGCTCTGTGCTAGTAACCAGGCCAGTTACTCGCTACTGCCATTCTGCTCCTCTCTGTACAGTACAGAGATACTCATACAATACAGAGAGCTGGGTGTAATACATAGATGCTCATACAATAAAACAAGTAGTTAGGCCTAGCATAAAGAGATCTATAAAGACCTGGCGGAAGAGGATAGCAGCGTCTGTGACGGACAGGTTCAGGTAAGTAAAACCAACCTTTCCCTGCCACCAGACTACCAGTGGCTAATCACTGTCATCAGGGGTCTTTGCAAATTATGCAAAGTCCCCACACGGTCACAGTTCCGCATTAATGCCCCCGAATGTGCCTTTTGTTCATATTTCTAGGATAACGTTCCATTTCTGCTTTCTAAGACAGACACAATGAGCAATACTCATCAGTTTGGAGGGTCTTTAGGGAAAGGAAATGCACTACATCAGGGGTTCTCAACCCAGTCCTCAGGACCCCCTACCAGTCCAGGATTTGGGGATTACCTGGGTGTGTCTAAGGTGTTTAGAAAAAGGGGGGGGGGGAAACCACCTTAGACTCTAAGGTGTTTTTTTTTCTTTTTTCTAAACACCTTAGACACACCCAGGTAATCCCTAAACCCTGGACTGGTAGGGGGTCCTTGAGGGCAAGGTTGAGAACCCCTGCACTACATAGATCTTATGAGAGTCTTTGTTACTTTAAAGAACACTCCAGGAACTATAACAACTTCATCTCAAATAAGTTATTATGGTGCCGACTTACCTTAACTGGTTAAACAGTTAGCGAGTGGTTTTACCCCAAGGTTGTCCAGATGGTGCCCATCCACACTGCCCCTTTCTGTCCCCCTTAGTCCCCAGATTCAATGCAGAAGCCTGGACAGAACTGCAGCTTTTGCTCATAGCTAGCTTATCTCTTGCTTTGCAATGAGAAAAATGTGTGAGAGAGTTACATACCTTACTTGTGCCGTTTTATGGGAATCAGTGATCAGGGCCGCCATCAGGGGGTGACAACCATAACGGTTGTCACGGGCCCGGCGGCCCTGGGGGGCCCAGCCGCTCGGGGACCACGTGTAGCGGCGGAACTGCCGCCAGTGCAGTTGCAACGGGGCCCGCACGCTGATGGTGCCTATCGGGTGGCCCATGCACTTAGGGCCACTCGATGGGCCCTATATCTTCAGGGGCCCGGTCAGCGCTGTGGCCATGGTATAGCGCGACCGTGCCCCTTTAAGAAAAAAACAAAACGTAGCTACAGCAAGTGCTGCTGAGAGGAAGTGGTCACTTCCTCCAAGCTTACTCCGCGCAGGAGGACCGCAAGCCAGGCAGTGAGGCAGAGCCATGCCGACTCCTATCAGCCCCAGCCACCCTCCTGCAAAGAAAAGGTAAGAAGGTAGAAATGGGAGGGTGGCTGGAAAATGAGCTGTGTGTGTGTGTATGTCTGTATATATGTCTGTATGTCTGTCAGTATATATATGTTATTATGTATGTCATTATGAATGTATATCTATGTATGCAATGTATGTCATTATGTATGTCTGTATATATGTCTCAGTATGTATGTATGCAAGTATCAATGTATGTCTGTATGTATGTATATATGCATGTATGTATGTATATATGTATGTATGTATATATGAATGTATGTCTGTATGTATGTATGTATGCCAGTATCAATGTATGTCTGTATGTCATTATGTATGTATATATGTATGTCTGTATGTCAGTATGAATGTATGTTTGCATATCATTATAAACGTATGTATGTGTGTATGGATGTCTGTATGCATGTATGTCAGTATGTATGTATGTCTGTCAGTATGTCTCTATATATCCATGTTTGTCAGCCTGAATGTATGTATGCATGTCTGTGTATGTCTGTATGCCATTATGAATGTATGTGTGTATGGATGTCAGTGTCTGTATGTCTGTCAGTATGTCTGTATGTATGAATGTATGTATGTATGTCTGTTTGTATGTATGTGTGTATGTCAGTGTGTATGTATGTATGTGTCTATGTCCTCATGCATGTGTGTCTGTATGTATGTTAGTATGTGTCTGTCTGTCACTATGTATGCCTGTATGTCTGTATATGTGTGTGTATGTCTCAGTATGTGTGTGTCCGTATGTATGCCTGTATGCGTGTATGTCTGTTTCAGTATGTGTGTCTGTTAGTATGTATCTGTGTCCTTTTGTATCAGTGTGTGTGTTTGTGCCTGTGTGTGTATTCTTGTGGGCGGTATTTGGAGGCAGACCATGTCTGCGGTATTTGGAGGCGGGCCCCAGGGGGCCCAGACCCTGAGCTGAGTTAGGGGCCCCAAAATGTCTGGTGGCGGCCCTGTCAGTGATTGACTGCGAACGTCTCAGCCTATCACCGGCGGCCAGTCTGAGCTTCAGCCTTGGAGTTGGTGATTGAGGCAGGACAAAAATTGGCAGAGCAGTCAGGCGCAGTTGGAACAAATTTGGTTAAAACCATTTGTGACTGTTTTAACCCCGAAGGCAAGACAGTATTCAGGACCTCAATGCACCATAACAACTTCAGTGTTGTTATGAAATAAAGTTGTTTTGGTATCTGGAGTGTTCCAACATTGTTATTCACAAAAAAAGGTTAATTTCCAGGAATTTAAAGTGGATTTTGCCTATCAGTTGCTTAATTTAAAAAATGCTCAAGGTCAGCCATGTTTTATGATTGGCAATTTTGACATACAATCTTAAATTCATTCTAAAATTCACACCTTAGTAAAATAACACTAATTGGGGTTTATTTACTAAACTGGGGATTGTGCAGAAATGACAATGGATTAATAAATTGTAGCTCAGCTGAAGAACCAGTAAAACTGGAGACATTGTCCATTCTGTCCGGTTTGTTCTAGAACTTGCAAGTCCCTTGTCTATTTCCCTCCATCTGCGGTTTAGCGAATAATTCCAAAAGTACTGAAATCTAAAACTGTAATTGAATGTATTTAATTAATACAAGTTCATTAAATTTGCCAGTTTCCTACAATTTCAGTGGCATCGCTCATTAACTCATTTAAAAAACTACTTTTCAGGGGCGTGGCCTGGCTGCCGAGCGTAATGGCTGCTTAAGCTCGGAGCTCTGCACCCTGCCCGATCCAAAACGCCAAGCAATAACCACAAACATCCCTGCCGACGTTCCCAACAGCCACTCACCATAGGAGGGAAACACTGGGATATGGCGACGCACAAAAAAAACGGCAAAAAAACGAAGGACGGGACCCTATCCGTGGCCGACCTCCTCACAACGCCTAGACCGCATGTTATCAAAGATGGCGGCGGCCAGATGAGCGCGGGCTCCCCTGACTCCCCAAGCACCGGAGAGCACGGGCACCAACCTCCACAGACATCCAATGCGGAAATTCTACGATCTCTCGCAGAGGTAAGACACTACCTAGCGGGGGAAATAGAGAGATCTGCGCGGGAGGTGAAGGAGGAGATACAGACAGTGGGGCAACGCACGGAGGCCCTGGAATGGAGGATGGACCACGTGGTGGCTGCACACAATGAAGCAGCCTCCACCACCAACCACCTCATCACTAGGGTGGCAGAACTAGAGGCTGAAATTGAAGATGCCTCAAATAGGTCCCGCAGAAATAATCTTAGGATAAAAGGCCTACCGGAAAGAATTAAAGACGCAGACATACAGAAGGTGCTATTGGGGCTATTTAAAGAGCAACTACCAGCCATACCTGAGCACCTGTGGACTATAGACAGTGCACACAGGGCACTAAGAGCAAGAGGCCCCCCTGACAGTCCCCCCAGAGATGTCATAATGCGGTGGCACTTCTTCTCAACCAAGGAAGCCATTATAAAAAGTGCCCGCCACCACACTTACTCGCTGGACGGCTCCACGTTACACTTGTATCAGGATATTGCACCCGCCACACTAGCCAGGAGAAGGGAATGGAAACCCATTGCCGACTTAGTCAGGGCCAAGGGCCTCAACTTCGCATGGGGCCATCCCTTCAAAATGCTCGTGTTTAACGGACCGAGACCGGACGTACTCCTGCCTTCAGCAGACCCTAAAACTTTCCTCCGCAACCTGGGTATTGAAGTCCCAGAAGATTTTAGCCTACCCCACAGAGGCACTCAAGCACTGGGCCACTTACCCAGAGAAGAAGCAGCGCAGGACGGCGGTGTACACTGAGGGGCCCTCCGAGGCCTCCCCTTCAAACGACACTCCTCAACTCGGACCTAGACCACCCAAGTCCTTCCCTCAAACAGCCCTAAAATATAAGTCGCAACCCAAGTCACAGAAGACGCTGAGGAAGACAACAACGATACAGACAAACGCTGATACAGAGACTAAACACCAATTAATAGACGACAACCATTAAAAAGAAGGAAGGAAGGAAAAGAGATAACACAGATGCCAACAGGGCTAATGAACATCCCTGAAAAGGGAAAAGAGAGGGAAAAAAAAAAAAATTATTATAATAATAAAAAATAAAAAATAAAAATTTAAATTACCTGCCCCATAATTAGAACAAAAAGAGGAGAGAATATAATGACCCCTCCAAAAACCTTAAATGAAAAAAACAAAAAACAAAACAAAAAAAAAAAAAGACCCACACACGCACACCTCGACTGGACTCCTGAACTGGAGACGACGGAACAGGTAGAAAACGGATCTACCACACCGTGATGGAGCGTAACACCGGATCGAAAGAATACTCAACGCAGTATTACGGACTAATTGCACCAAAGACCCTTTATAACCAGGACAGTACCGGTGATTACCAGGGAAAGGGACTGTGACCCACAGAGCAACCCCAAGCCACTAGGCAGCGTACCGGGAGATTGGAACATCGCTGACACTACCTGAAACGCAAGTGGGCACTCCTCTCCCTCCCCCCCCCCTCCGCTTTTTCTCTCTCTCTACGGTATTATGCTTCCCCCCCGCTCTTCCCTCTTGCCTCTGCTCTAGTTTCCAACTTATATAGAAAAGGATAAAGGGCGGGAATGAAGGGCACAGCCTCTATGTTCTATCTCTTCAATGTTGCACATCTGTGATTATCCAATGTAAGATTTTGGTTGCATGTATTTTATAATGCGGTTACCTCTGTACACATGTGACTAGACATGAGATGACACACAAACCCCTCAACCTCATTGGGAACTGACGTATATGTACATAGAAACTTTCACTCGGATCGGCGTCAGGGTGCTCGGCGATTGATTGTCCCCTCCGCGCTACACAAAGTACCCGCGGGGCGGATAACCACCCCCCGATACACCCGGCGCGACTAAGACCGGGGAGAACCCCCACCACATCCCGCACCCCCCTCCCCCCCCACCACACAGGCCTTCCACAACCCAAGGACCTTTGCAGACGCCGCGGGCGCCAAGGGTACTCGTCCCCCCCACCCCGGGGACAGCCACACCCCCTCCCCCGCTTCCTTAACCCCCCAAACCTCCCCAAGGAGGTTCTCCTCCCCCACCCCCGTTGCCTAGCGAGTCTTAGAGTGATAACTCCCCCTCGCTTACGGCCCCTCACGCATCGCACCCCGTTGGGGCGTGCGGCGGACAAACCAGACCCCAGCGCCCGCATACCAGGCAGGATCTGGGCAGACCATGGCTACGCTTAAACTAACCTCCCTAAACGTTAACGGCCTTAACACTCCGACCAAGCGGCGACTATTAATGAGAGAACTAAAACGACAAAAGACGGATATAGCCTTCATACAGGAATCGCATATATTGCGCTCAGCCCGGATTCAGCTAACTGACCACCTCTACACCAGAGCATACTCCTCCAGGGCACTGGTGAAGAAAAACGGAGTAGAAATACTCCTGCATAAAAAATGCCCCTTTGTCACTCAATCGACACAAGTTGACACGATGGGTCGGTACATCATCCTCACGGGGACGGTATACACCACCACATACCATCTGATAAACATCTACGCACCTAACAACCAAGACCCAGACTTCTGGGATAACCTCCACAACATGATACACGCACTGCCATACGGAATACTAGTGCTAGGAGGCGACATGAACGCAACTCCCAACCCACCGGTCGATCGTAGTACACCGACAGGGGGCCAAAGGGCATCTAGGGCCGGAGGACAAGATAAACTACTAGCCCAGTTCATACAAAAAACGAAACTGCTAGACCCCTGGAGGTTGCGGCACCCGGGACAAAGAGACTATACATTCTTCTCGGCGGCACACTCCACATACTCCCGTATTGACATATTTCTGGTCAACCAGAGAGGGATCCCATGGATCCAATCTGCACAAA
Source organism: Pelobates cultripes (assembly GCA_933207985.1). NCBI lineage: Eukaryota > Metazoa > Chordata > Amphibia > Anura > Pelobatidae > Pelobates > Pelobates cultripes. Next base: position 117,634,897 of record OW240920.1, read on the forward strand.
TCAACATCATCACGTGGTCGGACCACGCTGATATAGAGCTTACTCTACGACTCCCAGGGCCCAGGCCACCGTGGAAATGGAGATTGAATAGCACACTCATAAAAGACCCTGAGGTAACAAAGCTCATCCAGGACGAACTAACAACCTACTTTAGCGAAAACGACACGCCGGAGGTGTCCCAAACCACAATTTGGGCCGCCCATAAGGCAGTCATCCGGGGCACCCTTATCAAACTAGCGACTCGGCGGAAAAAACTGAAGGCGGAAACCCTCTTCGAGCTCCAAAAGGCACTACGGAGGGCAGAAGCCAAACACAAACAAACCCCTTCGACGCAGGGTCTGCATGACCTTCGGGCACTTCGGCACTCAATCCGGACCTTGGCGATAGAAGACCTAGGGAAGGACCTAGTCCGTAAAAAACGCCTTTTTTACGAACGCGCTAATAAGATGGACACACTCCTAGCCAGGGCCCTAAACCCCAAACAACATTTTAAGGCCATAACGGCGATTAAGGACAAGTCGGGACAGATAACACATAACCCCAAGGACATTAATCAAATATTCTCGGAGCTCCTAGCAAACATCTATAACCATTCCCCAGAGCTAAATAGCAACAACGAGACATATAAACGAACGGTTGCGGACTATGTATCCAATACCCATATGAAGAACTTGACGCCAGAAGCCATACTGACTCTGGGAGCCCCGATAGAGGGAGACGAGGTAGATAGGGCAATCACGGCACTCAAAGGGAACAAGGCACCGGGCCCGGATGGCTACGATGGTTCCTACTATAAACTCCATAGAGACATATTGACCCCAAGGTTGGTGAAGGTATACATGGAATGGATGGACGGGGGACATCCTAACCCAGAAACACTTACGGCAGACATCACACTCATCCCTAAACCGGGTAAAGACCCTACGGAGGCCAGGAACTATAGGCCTATCTCGTTGATTAATTTTGATGTTAAGGTGTTTGCAAAAATTCTTGCCACACGTCTTAATCCCCTCCTGGGTACAATAGTCCATCCAGACCAGGTCGGCTTCGTACCATCTCGCCAATTATACGAAAACACCAGGAGGGGGGCGGATGTCATTTGGTGGGCGGTGAGGACTCGGACGCCTTCTCTGATCCTATCCTTGGATGCGGAGAAGGCGTTCGATAGGGTCCAGTGGCACTACCTCTTCTCACTATTGGGACACCTGCGTATGCCAGAAACATTCATACAGGGAATAAAAGCCCTGTACACAGAACCACAAGCCCAAACGGCGGTGCCGGGGACAGCTCCGACCCCATTTAAGACTACCAACGGCACCAGACAGGGCTGCCCCCTCTCCCCCCTGTTGTTTGTCCTAGCACTGGAGCCTCTCCTACTGAGGATCAGGGAAGATAGGAACATAACGGGTATTAGGGCAGGAGGGGAGGAATACAAGGTCTCGGCGTATGCAGACGACATCATGGTCACACTCACCAACCCCCGAGGTTCCCTGCCATACCTCCTCGACCTTCTCGAGGACTACGGACGGGTATCAGGTTATAAAATTAATCTAGAAAAATCAGTAGCCATGCCACTGGAAATGGAAGCGGCGGAGATCAACGCCATAAAAGCCAACCACTCCCTCAACTTTACAAAATCTGACATCAAATATTTAGGGATCAAACTAACTGCAGAACCAGACAGACTGTACGACGCTAATTACACACCTACATTACAAACACTATGCCGGGATTTAGAAAAATGGCAAGACAAGCCAATCTCATGGATAGGGAGATTACATGCGATAAAAATGACACTGCTACCTCGTCTGCTGTTCCTCTTCCAAGCTCTGCCGATCAAAGTCACTAAACATGACCTAACGACGCTACAAAGACATATAGATAACTTTATATGGGCACAGAAACGACATAGAATAGCTAGGCAAGTGTTATACCGTCCGAAGTCAAAGGGAGGATTAGGACTCCTGAATTTGTATCAATACTACTTAGCGGCTCAATTAGCCCAAATAGTGGCTTGGCACGCACCAGACGGCTCACATCGATGGGTCGACCTGGAAACGAAATTAATGAGCACCGATCTCCCACAGTTCTGGATATGGGTGCCCAGACAAGACAGACCCGCCCTTCGGACAACCTGCCCGGCAATCCTGAACTCCATACGAATTTGGGACAACACGGCCACCAAATACGCACTCAAACACACACCCTCACCACTAACCCCATATCTGAGGAATAAAGCATTCGAACCCGGGCTGAGCGCACGAGACTTTAGGGGCATAGAGAGTACTGGAATGCAGAGGTATGGCCATATGTATGAGGGGAATTCCTTCCGAACGTTTGATAGCCTCAAAACCTTAGCGCCCCTGACCACGAAAGATGTATTTCGCCATATCCAATTACGAGACTTCGCCAAAATCCCTGAGGTCAGAAAAGCAGCCCACATCCCCATGACGTTCTACGAACAATTATGTAACGCCGAAACCATACCGAAGGGCTTAATAACCACTATCTACGCACAACTCAGTGCCCCACTTAAAAATGCTAATGACCCACGTTACATTGGCCAATGGGAGACGGACCTGGGGGGTACGCTGGAGGGAGAGGACTGGGTGGACATTTGGGAGGCGACAGCTAAAACCTCAGTCTGCGTGCTGCAACAGGAGCAATCATATAAAATGCTCATGAGATGGTACACTACACCTGTGCAGCTACACAGAATGGGGAAAACCACGACAGACACATGTTGGAAGGGCTGCGGAGGTAGAGGTACCCTTGTGCACATGTGGTGGGAATGCCCAGAACTACACAAATACTGGAAGCGCATCCAGAAACTACTAACTGACGTTTTGAAGAAAAGTATAGACCTAGACCCATGGTCGGTCCTACTGTCCAAACCCATAGACGGCCTCCCTAGAAAGGAACAACAGCTCTATAATAAAATCACACTAGCGGCCAGAAGGGCTCTAGCCCAGGCGTGGCTTAAGCCCATGATACCCACAGACGAGGACGTGATAGCCAAAATCAAAGATACACACTTGATGGACAAACTCACAGCCCAAATTAGGAACACGGAGAAATCATTCCTTAAAATATGGCAACCTTGGGAGGACTATCTCGATGACTAATCCTCCATAAGCAGGACATTGACAAAGGCCAGGAACGGGCCTTGATCCGCCGCACGCCCCAGCGAACAGCGTTCCCCCTCCCCGCCATTTTGTCCTCCCCCCCCTCCATCATTAAACAGGGAGATAGGGGGACGACAGTAAAAGCTACACGTAAAGCCCTAAAACATCACCAACCAGCCACCGGGAAGAACCCACACAAGTTCCAAACCAACACATTACACTATATCTACAACCTGGTATTACGACCACAAAGTCCAACACAATGACCACTGGCAAACGCACGACCATCCACTAAGACCTCTCCACGAAGCTAGCCACGGCCATAAGAAAAGACGACAGGGCACCGCTCTCTGCGTCCAAACCAGACCCCGACGTGGGATGGTACGCGAGACGGGCTGTCTCTGAAACTCTGTAACTGGGGGACGTTACTCAAACCGGTACCAAACCCATCATATTACCACGCAGACGGTCCCACGACAGGGCTCAGAGCACATACCCGACGCCACATACCTCAGTACTACTCCACGCAGAACAGTGTACATAGACTCAACGCAAGCTATGTGTGTCACTAGGACAGCACCGTAAAACCTGTCTTATACATGCAGAGAGTATTGTATTTTACCCTATTGTGTTGCACTGTTGTGTTCCTTGTTCTTTTTTGTGTTCTTTGTAATTGTTGTATTTTTTGTACGGGCAAAACTGCCCCTAAAACTTAAACTCCGACACAGAGCGGCTAAAATCAAAGTCGTCTAACCTACTAAACATTTAACCACTGTTGTAAACCATGGAAAATATCTTGTAACCGGCCCCTGCGCGAGCCATTGAATTTTGCTATGCCGCATTTTGTGTCGAATTAAAAATAAAGAATTTAAAAAAAAAAAAAAAAACTACTTTTCAGAATCCATATTAAAAGCTGGGTTTTGAGGACCACACTATTCACGAAGGACTTCACCATCCAATTTCATTTGCAAATATGTTTTAATTATCCCAGCTTTGTATTTCGGATTTATCTTCTTCCAACATGAGGTTTGGCCACTAATTTATTGCACCACTGAGAGTAGGGCAGGGATTACTTGATATGTCTGTCCTTCAAACTGGAAACAGACCATCAATTATCAACAGGTTATCAATGCTTTCTTAAAAGGCAGTTTTAGATTTTGGATGCAGGGTATGCTGCTGTCTCTATATAGCCGCAAGTAATTGGAACACTGGGGGTTCATTTTAAAGTGCAAATATATAACTGCTCCACTTTTAGAAGCTCCACTCCAAATACTGTCCCTCTTTGTCCATTTGAAATGTTGGGAGGTATACCTTCGTAATATACAAGGCTAGGGTCAGGGTACATTATACAGTTAGATCCAGAAATATTTTAACACTGAAACAAGTCTTGTTATTTTGGCTGTTTACCAAACTAAATTCAGGTTACAATTAAATTATGAATATGTGCTTAAAGTGCAGTCTCTCAGCTTTAATTTGAGTGCATTATCATCCAAATTGGAGGAAGGGTTTAGAGATTGCAGCTCTTTAATATGTAGCCCCCTCTTTTTAAAGGGACCAAAAGTAATTGGACAATTGTCTAGAAGGCTATTGCCTGGACAGGTGTGGGCTATTCCTTCATTGTTTCCTCTTCAGTTAAACAGGTAAAAGGTCTTGAGTTGATTTTAGGTGTGGCATTTGTATTTGGAAGCTGTTGCATTGAACTTACAACCTGCAGTCTAAGGAGCTCTCGATGCAAGTGAAACAGGACATCCTTGGACTGAAAAAAATAAATAAATAAAAATCCACCAGATAGCAGGAACATAGTGAGTGGCCAAATCAACAGTTTGGTACATTTGGAGAAATAAAAAAAGAACGCACTGGTGAGCTTTGCACATCACATCGACGTTCATGGAAAACAACAGTGGTGGATGATGGTATTATTTCCATGGTAAATAAAAACCCCTTTACAACATTTAGCCAAGTGAAGGACACTCACCAGGAGGTAGGCATTTCATTATCCAAGCCTACCATAAACAGACGACTTCACAAGAGCAAATACAGAGGGTTCACCACAAGGAGAGAACCATTCAAAAGAAACAAAATGCCAGCTTAGACTTTGCCTAAAAAAAAAAAATCTTCTTTAAAAAATCCATCCCAGTTCTGAAACGGCATTCTTTGGACAGATGAAACTAAGTTTGACCTGCCACTGATAGTTAACTCATCACTGGCACTAGTGTTGGTTGTGGACAGAGGCAGCCGTTCCAAGCTTCAAGCAATCATTGCTGGCAAAGTATTAAAAATGTACATTTTATTTATGATTGTTAATTTGTCCAATCGCTTGTGTCCCTTAAATAAGGGGACTGTGTATGAAAATGGTTGTAATTCCTAAACGTTACATCCAATATTTTTGTACAACTCCTTGAATTTAAGCTGAAAGTCTGCACTTCAGCTTTAGTTAAAAGCAAGTTATAAATATAACAGATCATAGATATTTATGCAGGTAAAAAAGACTGGGGTTTATTCACTAAGCTTTGCATTGTAGCACACATCTTAATGGTGAATATCTGCCAAAATGGCTGTTTGGGAAACATTCTCTGAGCTATAGTCATTTTAGCCTGAGTTTTTTGCCATTCAGATCTCAATTTGTTACAATTCAAAGTTTAGTGAATAAACCACACTTATTATTATTCACTGAAAGGTGAATTATTGAGAATTCAAGGTGAATGCCAAATCTGAAGCAAAATAAAAATGAAAAACTTTTGAAAATACATTTATTCAACACATAATGCTAAAGGGATATTCCAACCAAAAAAACCCCATTGAGTGTTTAATTTTTCAGTAAAAACAAAACAAAAAAGAACTCACCTCCGTTCCATGGCCGAGTCCAGGTTCTCCCCTCAGTCCAATCCTTCTTGACTGATGTCATTGCATCTCGCTGGAGATTAATCGAGGTCAGGAAAGACCAGTTGAGGGGAGGACAGGGACGCCACCGGCTGAATGCAATGCCTCTTTTTAGGCCCCACCCCCTGAGGGGCCGCAGCCTAGCGCTACACATCCCCTTTATCTACAGAGCACCTTAGTGGTCTGCACCCCCCCCCCCCTCAAGGTCTGCTCTGATCTGGCGCCAGGATGCTGTGCTTCCTAAGAATGCACCTCTGGCAGCTGCAGCGTTTCAAAGTTACCATAACCACTTGAAATCATGGTGTTTGGAGTTACTCTTTAAGGGCATTTCCTGGCAGATATCTGTTACTCAAACTGCTGCCTTTTAGGATCTAGGGTTCATACGGGGCCGTGTTAATTTTGGCAGCAAATTTCAATTTAGTTTTAGTTATAGTCTTTGACTAAAAAGCCGTTTTAGTCGTAACTTAGTTTGTTCTAGTCTAATTTTAGTCGACTAAATCTCCAGTAGATTTTATTCAACATAAGTAAAATCTAGTGGGTTTAGTTAAAGCCTCTATCTGTATCTCTTGCCCCTTCCACAGTCCCTCTGTGCAGTGTTAATTTTGGCGGCAAATTTTGATTTAGTTTTAGTCATAGTCTTTTGACTAAGAAGCCAGTTTGAGTCGTTTTTCAGTCATCTGAATTGTTTTAGTCGACTAAGTTTTGACTAAAATTGTTAGTCGACAAAATTAACACTGATATGGGGCAGGAATAAAATGGTAGATACAGCAGAGCTGAGCTTTTAATGAACTGCTCATCAACATATGTATAATATGAGCGATCTGGCATCCCTCGTTAGACAAAACTGCAACAGAAAATCGATCTCGCCAACATGCTATAAATTCAAGGAATACTATTCCAGATATCTTCAGGACTGGAAAATGTTACATGTAAGTTTATAAAAGTCACAATATGATCTTTCATAGTAAAAGGTCACAGCAGCTTGTATTGATTCCTATTGTCGGGTGAATTCCATTTTGGGAAATAAACTGCCATAGAGATGACCCTACATCTTGTATGGATCAATACAATTGAGTTTCCCCAAATGGGTTTGACAGCATTGATATAAAACTTATTAGGGGTGTAGAAGTAAATCCAGCTTCCTATAAAGCAGGCTTCCCCAAACTCCGGCCCTCCAGAAGTTGATGAACTACAACTCCCATGATTCTCAGCCGATCTATCTACACCTGGAGGGCCGGAGTTTGGGGAAGCCTGCTCTAAGCCATCCGCTTTTAGGGGCACATCACAAATACATATTGATAGGCAGACACCATAGTCACCAAAACGGCTTAAAGGGATACTAGAGTATTATCAATAAACTGCAATCTTTAAGTTTGGATTCCAATATTGTTGAATGGGTAAGGCAGTGGCTGAGTGACAGGCAACAGAGGGTTGTAGTCAACGGAGTATATTCGAAGCAAGAGCTTGTCACCAGTGGGGTACCTCAGGGATCTGTACTTGGACCCATTCTCTTTAATGTTTTTATTAGTGATATTGCAGAAGGTCTTGATGGTAAGGTATGTCTTTTTGCTGATGATACTAAGATATGTAACGGGGTTGATGTTCCAGGAGGGATAAGCCAAATGGCAAATGATTTAGGTAAACTAGAAAAATGGTCAGAATTGTGGCAACTGACATTTAATGTGGATAAGTGCAAGATAATGCATCTTGGACGTAAAAACCCAAGGGCAGAGTACAGAATATTTGATAGAGTCCTAACCTCAACATATGAGGAAAGGGATTTAGGGGTGATTATTTCTGATGATTTAAAGGTAGGCAGACAGTGTAATAGAGCAGCAGGAAATGATAGCAGAATGCTTGGTTGTATAGGGAGAGGTATTAGCAGTAGAAAAAGAGAAGTGCTCATGCCATTGTACAGAACACTGGTGAGACCTCACTTGGAGTATTGTACGCAGTACTGGAGACCGTATCTTCAGTAGGCTATTGATACTTTAGAGAGAGTTCAGAGAAGGGCTACTAAACTGGTTCATGGATTGTGGGATAAAACTTACCAGGAAAGGTTAAAGGATCTTAACATGTATAGCTTGGAGGAAAGACGAGACAGGGGGGATATGATAGAAACATTTAAATACATAAAGGGAATCAACACAGTAAAGGAGGAGACTATATTTAAAAGAAGAAAAACTACCACAACAAGAGGACATAGTCTTAAATTAGAGGGACAAAGGTTTAAAAATAATATCAGGAAGTATTACTTTACTGAGAGGGTAGTGGATGCATGGAATAGCCTTTCAGGTGAAGTGGTAGAGGTTAACACAGTAAAGGAGTTTAAGCATGCGTGGGATAGGCATAAGGCTATCCTAACTATAAGATAAGGCTAGGGACTAATTAAAGTATTTCGAAAATTGGGCAGACTAGATGGGCCCAATAGTTCTTATCTGCCGTCACATTCTGTGTTTCTATGTATTACTAGCGCTATAGCTCCCTCTGCTCCCCACCCACTTGTTGAAATGCTTTTCTACAATGATTTTACTGATGCTGGATGTCCTCAAGCAGAGGAAGAAGGAAGTGCTTCTAGAGGCAGTCTTAGCCCTGCAATAGAATTATTAGTTTCTCAGGAACTGCAATAATTACCATTGCAGGGTTAAAGGGACAGGGACATTGCACCCAGACCACTTCAATAAGATGAAGTGGTCTGGGTGCCTATTGTGTCCCTTTTAATGACGCTGTTTGTGTGTAGATCATACCTCTCAGGTCTCACTGATCAATTCTCTGATATTTAGGAGTCCTGGTTTAGTGGATAAATTCTACTAGGATTGTCTGCTTGTAGTCTATTTTCATCCCAAGACTATTTCTCATACAAATCACTAGTAAGTGTCCTTGAATTAGACACCAAACGATATATCTGCTGAACTTGATTCCTCATAGTTTGTAAACTTGTTTGAGCAGGGCCTTCTTAACCTCTTAATATCTCCTTTCTAGAATTGTACAGCGCTGTAGAATATGTTGGCGCTATATAAATTCTGATTAATAATTGTCTGGTACAATGTGAGGTTTATTCACTATTATTGTTATTATTATTGCCATTTATATAGCGCCAACAGATTCCGTAGCGCTTTACAATATTATGAGGGGGAGATTTAACTATAAATAGGACAATTACAAGAAAACTTACAGGAACGATAGGTTGAAGAAGACCCTGCTCAAACCAGCTTATAGTCTATAGGAGGTGGGGTGTAAAACACGTTAGGACAGGAAATAGTGATCAAACTAGAAAAGCTACGATTTCTGGGGAAATTGTGTGAAGTGTTCTTGCCTCCACCAGTAGTCTACAACTGGAGTGGGCGGAGTAACTGGGTGGAGTGGCTTGAGTAACTGTTGTGTGGTTGGAGTGGCTGGAGTAACTGTGGAAAGGTTGGACTGGGCAGAGTAACTTTATGAAACACTGATTAGCTGTGTTGTTGTAACATTGTATGTTACTGTTTTTCTGTTACAGGTATAACAAATTGACTAACATGGAAATATATTTATTAAATGTGATAGTGCTCACTTTTGTGTTACCAAAACTGTAGGAATGACAGCAGTTTAGAGAATGTGTTTCATCTAGCAGCCTCTGTGTTCCGGAACACTCTGCTGGCTGCTCACACACCTGGGTTCCTATGGCAACTCATTCTACAGCAAGGGCAGAGAAGAGAGGTTAAAAAAAATTGCTCACTTCACTGGCGGTTGGCATCTTCAAACGGTTGCAGTTTAAAAACTATAAATTGTACAGTGAAGAGCTTTATATTGTGAGAATCACAAGACCCAGACCTACATTTTGATTTTGATGATGCATAGTATGTCTCTGAAATATTAAAAATGAAGGCACAGTCACAGTTTAGAAATTTCCCTTCAAATTTGAGGTGGCTAGAGTGGAGTTTCAATGAATGTCAATGGACGACATGAGTTGCAAACAAATGATCATATTGTGAAAACTATCAGGACTGTGGCTTAGCCGTGGACATTTTTAGTGGCAGCAGGGATAGCTGAACATTTTGATATAAGATTTGTGTAGGTGGGCTTGAATATGAGGGAGTGGTGGCAGTTTAGAAATCATGTCCTGATTGTTCAGCTCACACTCTAACTTTTGTCAGCTCCCGCTCTAGTTTTGAACATTCCGCCATTCATTCCTATGGGACAAATTTTGACACAAAAACGACGATATTTTGTGAAGCATTCGGTGAAACGTTCCACAAAGTAATAGTACACCGATCGGAAACAATCCGCACGTTTCGGTGTATTACTGTCTATGTAGTGTAAAAACTGTGGGAGGAGTTAGGGTGGTAAATGTGGCTATAATAATAAGAATAATATATATGTGGGATAATAGTAAGTGGTCTTGCCATGCAAGAACACTTAATTAGGTGGGAGTGAAGCAGAGCTGGAGGAGAGAGTAAAGTGCTGCCCATTAGGAGAGAGCATGAGACAGGTATGTGAGGTAGATGTTAGTCTGGGAGGCCATATGCTTTCCTAAAGAGATGGGTTGTAAGGCACTTTTTAAACGATTGAAGACTAGGGGAGAGTCTGATGGCGGTAGGCTGGCTATTCCATAGGAAAGGAGCTGCCTGCGAGAAGTCCTGCAAGCGTGAGTTGGGCATACCTATGGATCTGTGAAGAGATATAAGAGGGGCTAGAATTGTACAGTGCTTTAAATGTATGTTAGCACTTTGAATTGACTCCTATAGGATACAGGGAGCCAATGTAAGGACTGGCAGAGGGGTGAGGTGTGAGAGCACCGACTAGAGAGGGAAATCAGTCTGGCGGCGGCATTCATTACAGACTGTAGCGGGGCAATACGGCTTTTGGGATAACCAATTAGGAGAGGATTAAAATAATCCATGCAGAAAATCCATGCAACTAGAGCATGGACAAGCTCCTTGGTGGCATTTTGCATAAGAAAGGGGCAGATGCGGGCTATGATTGCAACCCCTTAACCCCTTAAGGACACATGACATGTGTGACATGTCATGATTCCCTTTTATTCCAGAAGTTTGGTCCTTAAGGGGTTAAGGACGTGTTATAGTCGTGACTTAAATATGAATATTAATTTAATAATTAATATATAATAATTAAGCAACAAATAACAACATTAATATTTTTTTAGAGTTCGGTATTATGGTCGAATATATAATAGGAAATACACAAAACATTGTAGTATTAAATGTATATTAAATATAATTATAATAACAATTAAATGCTAGCAGAATGTCAATTTACCACAATAATTACACAATACAAAACTACAACATATTACTTACAAAAGGCTATAACAGTTGCTAGCTGTTATAATAGATTACTTACACGGCTCCAGCCTGTTTGGCTGGAGCTATACAGTCAGCTACATGTTCAATCAATGCAAGCAAAGGAAAAAGGAGGCTGAATTCCTTCTACTATTTGGTTTTATCCAGTAAGTAGGCTGGCCTGTGATGTCACTGCCAGAAGCACATGAGTTAGCACACTGACCCCTAGTGGTGCCTCTAAAGCATTAAGCTCATTATGCTTTACTGACATCTAGTGGTGCGTCTAAAGCATTAAGCTCATTATGCTTTTTTTATGACAAAAAGTCATTAATTAATAAATACCATTACAGGACGCAACTTCTGGAATAAAAGGGAATCATGATGGAATATTTCCGTCATGTGTCCTTAAGGGGTTAAGATGGAATCTACAGGATTTGGAAACATACTGGATGTGAGGCTCAAAGGTGAGGTCAGAATCAAGTATGACGCCAAGACAGTGCACTTGCAAGGATGGATTTATGTGGATACCACTAACTTAAAGGGAGAGCGAAAGAGGAGGATCAGTATTCGGAGAAGGAAAGACAAGGAGCTCAGTTTTAGAGAGATTGAGTTTCAGAAAGCGGGAGGACATCCAGTTAGAGATTGAAGAAAGGCAAGCAGTGACACGTTGCAGGACGGCAGGGGAGAGGAGCGGGGAGGAAAGATATATCTGGGTGTCATCAGCGTACAGGTGGTAGTGGAATCCAAAAGAGGTAATAAGTTTGCCAAGAGAGGCAGTATAAAGAGAAAATAGAAAGGTACAAGGACAGAGCCTTGGGGAACTCCAACCGAGACAGGACAAGGGGAGGAAGTATCATTAGAAAAGGAGACACTGAATGAGCATTGCGAGAGATAAGAGGAAAACCACGAGAGGACAGAGACCGAGCGATTGAAGAGTTTAAAGAAGGTGAGCATGATCAACGGTGTCAAAGGCAGCAGAGAGGTCAAGAAGAATTAGTATGGAGTAGTGGCCTTTGGATTTAGCTGCGATTAGGTCGTTAGTAACTTTGATAAGAGCAGTCTCAGTAGAGTGGAGATGACGGAAGCAAGATTGAAGAGGGTCAAGGAGAGAGTTGGAATTGAGGAAGTGAAACATACGGGTAAAGACAAGTCTTTCCAGTAGCTTTGAGGAAAAAGGGAGCAGTGATATGGGACAAGTGGCGTACCTACCACAGTCACAGGGATCGCAGATGTTTTTTCAAGAGATTTTTTTTCAGGATAGGTACTACAGTGGCATGTTTAAGGTCAGCAGGGACAATGCCAGAAAAGAGAGAGAGCAGTTGAAGATGTGTGTTAAGCAAGGCACAAGACAGGGGGGAGAGAGATCTGATAAAGTGAGATGAGACAAGATTGAGTGGGCAAGTGGTGGTGAGGAAAGGAGAAGCACAGCCACCTCTTGTTCAGTAACTGGGGAGAAAGTCTGAAGGGTAGGAAAGGTATGATCTACGTGTGGTTGAGAAAGAGAATGGCAAGGTGGGGAGAATTCTTTCCTTAGCTGTTCAATCTTGTTGGTAAAATAGCATGCAAAGCTATCAGCTGTAAGGTTAGTTTGGGGGGTGGCCAAAGGTGTCAAAGAGATGCCTGGGATTGCAGGAGCATGAACTAATAAGAGAGGAAAAGTAGGACTGTTTGGCGACGGCAAGGGTTGCGCTGTATAGAATATGAATCTATAATGGAGAAAGTCTGCCTGGGTGCGAGACTTCATCCAGGAGCGTTCAGCGCAGCAGGAGCAACTTTGCAGATAGCGTGTTGATTTAGTATGCCAAGGTTGGGGTCGTGTCCTCCCCGAGGTGCATGTTTGGAGCGGGGCTGCAGTGTTCAAGGCAGAGGTGAGGCTCGTGTTATATGTCGAGATGGCCAGTGAGGGACAGGAGAGGGAAGGGATGGATAGCAGTTGTGAATCAATATGAGGTGACAGCTGCTGGAGGTCAATAGAATTAGGGTTCTTCTTCAGTTGAGGGGTTTAGGCTGAGGTTGTTGGGTGAGGGGGTACTTTAGAGCAAACGATAAGAGGTGGTGATCAGAGAGAGGAAATGGAGTGTTGCAGATAGTAGATAAGAGAAAATTTAGCTCCAAATTGCTAAAAACCTGAAAACCGAATTGCAAAATGTAGGCTAACATGCAGTTAAAGCTGAGAATTTTACAGAATCCGCTAATTTTGCAAATTGGTTTCAATTTGCTACAATTCAGTGAATAGTGAATAAACCCAAGTCTCTGTGATCCTAATGCTCTGCAGGAGGGTTGTAATACCCTGCGCTCCGCTGGAGGGTTGAGATGCCCTGCGCTCCGCTGGAGGGTTCTGATGCTCTGTAGGAGGGTTGTGATGCTCGGCGCTCCGCGGGAGGGTTGCTCTCTAGAAGGGTTGTGATGCTCGGCGCTCCGCGGGAGGGTTGTGATGGTCGATGCTCGGCAGGAAGGTTCTGATGCCCTGCGCTTCGCATGAACATCCCACAACTCCCAGCCAGCCAGTGGCTTTGCAGGAATGGATGTAGGGACACAGCAGTAAGGGAATAGTTATCATTATTGGTATTCATGCAGTTTGAGACCATGTTAATTGCTAAGTTGAAAGAAATGGTCACCTCATCTTTTGTGGACCCCCCCCCTAAAATCCCAAACCTTTCCTGGACCTTCGTGATTAATTTCTGCCCATATCCCCGCGAGGAGCTGTGTGTCTGTGACAAGCATTCCTCCAGGAGATGAGACTCGCTCACAAAGCAAATTTCTTCGCTTAGGCTCCAATCCATCAGACTCTCATTAAAGTCTCTGGGACAGTTCATTCAAATCCCACCCGTTAGTGCTGCGACCAGCAATCTGCCACTGTCTTGTCATCCCGTCTCTTTCTCTGCGCCACTTGTCCTCATTTACCCCCTACCGTTGCCAACTCCTTGGCTGCATGTCTTAAATGCCCTCTTTGTGTCCTAGCACGAACGGCAGCTTTCTGTGTTATACTCATGCGCTGACATATTGGTCCCTAAGGTTAATTCTGTGATTTTACGAGCTATGTACTGCAACTCTTAGTATGCTTACTAGTCCACAACTACTACGCAAGCTTGAGATTGGTGAACATGCTGTGCCATTCACAATTAAAGGTACACTCCCTTACAGCAGTTCAGAGTTTGCTGAAATGCATTAGGCTTAAAGGACCACTCTAGGCACCCAGACCACTTCAGCTTAATGAAATGGTCTGGGTGCCTGGTCCGGCTAGGGTTAACCCAATTTTTAATAAACATAGCAGTTTCAGAGAAGCTGCTATGTTTATTAATGGGTTAAGCCTTCCCCCTATTCCCTCTAGTGGCTGTCTCATTGACAGCCACTAGAGGCGCTTGCGTGCTTCTCACTGTGATTTTCACAGTGAGAGCACGCCAGCGTCCATAGGAAAGCATTGTAAATGCTTTCCTATGAGACCGGCTGAATGCGCGCGCAGCTCTTGCCGCTGCGCATTCAGAAGGGGCGAACGGAGGAGGAGAGGAGGCCCCCGCCCAGCGCTGGAAAAAGGTAAGTTTTAACCCCTTTCCCCCTTCCAGAGCCGGGCGGGAGGGGGACCCTGAGGGTGGGGGCACCCTCAGGGCACTATAGTGCCAGGAAAACGAGTATGTTTTCCTGGCACTATAGTGGTCCTTTAAGTGCCTGTCTCCTGGCTTATTCTATGGGGGCCTATTTCACAACAAATTACACTTTTATAAATCCCCTTAGGAACATCGTATGTATGTCAAGTAGCAGAGGCATAGCATGAGGAGCCCGGGGGAAAGTCTTTTATTAGCAACCCTTTTAGGTCTCTGGGAACACTGTTTTTGGTATTGTGTGGTGCTTCTGAGAATGCTGTTTTTGTAGGTGTGCTATCTGTGGTGTTGCATGTCTGTGGGGATGCTAACACTTATCCACTCACACAGTTTCATTGAGACACACATATTATAACACAAACATACAATCACTGACACAAATATTGACACATGCATCCACAAGCACACACTGATACAGACAGTGAAAAAGGCACACACTGATACAGGCACTCCTTGGCACACACTCACTGACATGTACAGTGACACAAGCACACACTCATACACATACACACTGATTGAAGCACTCACAGACACAAGTGTTGACTAGTTGACTACCACACAATGACATAAGCACTCAATGACACACTGATTCTAGCATTGGGGGCAGTAATGAAAACACCTTGAGAACCTGCCCATTCTTCCCCCTAGGCGCTGGAAACCTGCCCATTTACCCTGCAACCCCGAGATCCCAGATTCTTTACAGCCTAGAAATCTGTGCATTTACTTCTTACCCCTGAGAATCAGCCCGTTGTCATTGACAGGACCTGCCAGCCCTCCAAGGAACCTGCCCTTTCAGCCAGACACCCTGGGAATGTTCCCACTGACAGTAAGATCCTGAAAATGTAACCTGTGACCACGACCCCCCTGAGTATATGGCTTTCCCCCCAGGACACATGTGAATCACCTCATTCATTGTAGCAGAAGATTTTTCATGACACAGTTTCATAAAAGTGTAAATTTACAGGAATTGAAATGAATTTCAATTTGTTTGGCCAAAATAGTCAAACTAAACATGCAGATGTTTTCCAACGTGTCTGTCTTGACTTCAAACTTGAGCTTTTCTTTGATTTCACATTTTAGCAAATAATCCTGTTTTTATTTCTTTATTTGTACAAAGCTATTTATACCTTGACACCGTTGCTGTACACATACACACAGGTCTTATATTTGACCAATTATCACAGTAATGCTATATTCATGATAACTCCCTCCTTGGCACAGTGGTGCACCTCTTCTGTTAATTATATATTCAGAATCCTAATCCAAAAAGTTCTCTACAGTAAATAGTCAGGAATCATATTTTACAAGGGCCTAGGGCAAACCCCACATATATCAGGACAATCAATATCTGTCATTAAGTGGTTAAAAATCTGTCCCAGCAACACAGGTAGCCCATTATCGCCATCTACTGTCTCGTAACAGAAATCACTAGTGCCAATAAAAAAATGTATGTATTGTGTGAAAACAAACGTCATCATATTGTGGGGTTTGTTTGGTGTTAATTTTTTTCCCCTTTTTGCGAATGACTTTTCTGGAGGAAAAAGAAGCAGTATAGAATTCAGAATTTATGTGGAAACAGGACCCTCTTGGTTGGAAGGGATACCAGGAGACAGAGGTGTAGGAAGTAGCGGCAGCTCAAATCTTAAAGGGACACTCCAGTCACCCAGACCACTTCTGCCCATTGGAGTGGTCTGGGTGCCAACTCCCACCACCCTTAACCCTGCAAGTGTAATTATTGCAGTTTTTATAAACTGCAATAATTACCTTGCAGGGTTAAGCCCTCCTCTTGTGGCTGTCTATCAAACCAGGAGGGCAAGTTCTTTGCTAGGCCAAATAATAAATATACAGTTTTCCCTGTTCAGGCCATGCGACCTAAGGAGGAGAGCTGCGCAGCTGTGTGGCACGTCTGCCTTGAGTGGCCTGATGGGGGGAGCAGTGTGGGCGCCAAGAGATCTTTACATTCTTTACACTATTATAATTCATTGTAAAGAGTTCTTTACATCATTATAATTTGCTAATCCATAATCAGATTGCATTACTGGTCCAAAAGGAGTAGTTTGACAGTGTGATGTGCATTCACAGAGGTGGTATAGGCAAGGCGAACCTATACGAACAATAAGTGGCCTCCACTTTGTGTTTTAGACCAACACAAGTTCAAATAGTAAATTCTGATTTTATTTTCTCTCTTGTGCTTGTCACGGAAATCATTTTTGCCTCTATACATTTTTTTTGCAATCTATCAATTACATAGAGATGTCAAGCTTCCTACGTATGATAAAACAAGCAAACAATCTTTAGGCACTCGCGGATTTAAAGCCATAGGCAGATTTATTGGATCTGGAAAGCAAAGCAACGTTTCAACCTATAAATAGGTCTTATCAAGCATGGGTAAATATGACTATAATGAAGACCAATTTATAGGTCGAAACGTTGCTTTGCTTTCCTGATCCAATAAATCTGCCTATGGCTTCTATCAGACAGCCACTAGAGGGACTTCCGTATTCTTAGAACATGAAAACTGTTTTAAACAACGCTGGACGTCCTCACGCTATGTGAGGACCTCCAGCATCGCCGAAATCCTGATAGGAAAGCATTGAAAAATGCTTTCCTATGGGGAGGTCTAAAGCGCGTGCGTGGCAATGCGCATTAGGTCTCCCCCGCCAGCTGATGTCGGCGGGGGAGGAGAGTAGGCGGAGCCTGACCCAGCGCTGTGGACATCGGCGCTGGTCTCCGGTTAGTCACTGAAGGGGTTTTAATCGCTTCAGCAACTTGGGATGGGGGGTGGGAGGGAGAGGGGCACTGGAGAATCCCTTTAACATGCTTTAAGTATTTACTACCTTAACACTGAATCATTAATTGTAACATGTATTGCAAAATGTAGGCTTAAAGGAACACTATAGTGTTTAAAACACAAACATGAATTTCTAACGCTATAGTGTTCTACTTCTTATTTAGCTTCATGGCCCTTAATGAAATTTAAAAAGGGCTTTAACTCACCTTGCCTCCTTGCCATACAGCCACCTACTCCTCCATCCATGATGTCTCCCTGCAGTCTGCCTCGTCTTCTCATGCAATGCAATGCTTGTCATAGAGAAGCACTGGGGGCGAGAAGAGCATACGCAGCAATCACTTCTCATCCAAACAAATGCTCCTCTAGCGAAGCATTAAATCCAGTGCTTCCCTATGATAAGCATTTGAGGACATTTAACATCCTCTCTCTATGAATGAGGATGTTCAATGACACATAACCATGTCTCTTTGTTCTCACAGTGGCAGCGCCCTCTAGTGGCTGTCAGGAAGTCCCTATAGACGTGTGTAACCCTGCAATGTAAGCAATGCCGTATGCCTGTGTTGGTCCTTTAAATATCCCATCTGTCACTGTAATTGGAGAATGTTTGTTTGGAATTTGACTATTTTGATTTAATGTTTCCAATTTGCCTTCCAGTTCACTACAATTGAATGTTTAGTGATTGAACGTCATTGGATCACATCCCTGAAACGTTTAAATTTGGCTGCGGTTATAATCCATCCACCTACCTACCCTTCTTATGAACCACACTTTTCTCGCCAGCACAGCTTAGCTATTTTTGTCTGAAATGTAAAATGCACGGGTCAATTTCCAACAATTTATGATTTAGTGGAAAACCCTGAGAACGATACATAAAACATGTAAGTTATGCGTTGCTGCATTTATGATCATCATTCAAAGGTTCTTTTAGAAACATTCTAATATACACGGGACGACGCTGAAATTCTCCCCCCCTTTCGCAAATGTATATATTATCGGCTCCTCTATTCCCGCTGTCACATTCGAGATGCAGGTCATTTTTTAAGAAGCTGGTTAATATTTCTGCCTCCTTCCCTGGTCGTATTCACAGCCCTGACTGGGCAGCTTGAAGTTCGTGATTGAGTGATTGGCGCTGTATGTGTTACTTTACTGATTAACTTGCTCACATTGATTCTCTGCGCTTTCTGGGAGGAGTAAACCGAGACGTGATTACAAGCAACACCGCAGAGCAGGACAGAGTTAATCTCATAGGTGGAGAGACAGTGAGAGACGCATTCTGCAACACTGATACAAAAAAAGACACAGATTTTGAGTGATAGATGGGTTGTGTTGCTCACATCTCACAGCACAGAGAATATACCTGTAACTGTATAAATATGGTTTCCAGATCCATCCTGTCATCCAGGACACACACAGTGTTCTTTACTAAACAGAGAATAGTCAGGAATTCCAAAAGTATTTAAAATTTAAGGCCAAAGTAGCCGAACTGGAAGCATAGTTGACAGTTGAATTTTTCGACTTCCGCTATTTTGGCTTTACATTTGAAATTAATGCAGTGATTTCCTTCCTGCAGCATATGAATGCTACATACCGCAGGTCATCACTTTTCATGCCATCAGTACGTAGAAGACGTGTCCAGGAAAATGTGGTTGATCCAGTGATCCTGCATATGAAAGAGCTGACCCAGACATGACAAATTATATGAATTTTTGGGAAAGGCGCCTTAAAGTGGCACGGTCACTCACAAGAAACTGTATCTCTATAAACAACAAAGATTACATTATTTTTTTTTTAATTATTATAATAAGCAAACTGCGAGGGTCCGTAAATGTTTCCCATAGGAAGTCTGGCAATGCATTATGGGAGTGGTAGTTCAGTGGTGGATTTGCCTTTTGTTACCCCTGGTGTAGGGTATTTACGAGTGTTAGTCTGACAATATGAAACACTGGCTGTACTTCATGAGAATCATAATCCACAAACAGCCATTACCAGGTATCACTGGTGCATAGTCTCAATTCTAAGCTTATTAATACACTACATCTAAAGGTTTTCATTTTTTGTATGCGCTCCCTAATTTTTACATGCCTAAAGGAACATCATAGCATCAGGAATGCAAATGTGTACTCCTAATGCTGTAGTTCCCTGGTGGATGGAATGGTGACCGGTCCCCACCTGTAGGGTGAGAAAAAAGTAATTTGACTTCCCCTTTCTCCCTCACAGTGATGGTGTCTGTGGTCCTGCCTCCTCGGCTAAGATCATGAAGTTCGAGGCTAGTGCACATATGCGGCAAAATGCCATGCTGTGCCAATCAAATGGTCTGTCTAAGACTATCTGATTGAAATAGCAGTTTTACTCTGAGTGACAGTCACTGGAGGGGCATAAACTCAAGCTAAAAATTAAATTTTTAGCTTCATGATTAAAATGGATGGGATGGAGGCATGGCACCCAGACCACTTCATTATATAGTTTCCCTTTAAGGAATTAGTCTAAGCACCATAGCTCCCACTTATCAAGATTGCTTGTAGTAGTTGAGTCGTGGGTGCCTGAAGGACCCCTAGTTTAGATAAAACTGCTCGAAAACAGTTTGACTGAGAACCAAGGGATGGCATTCAAGGTCTAATAGCACTATAACCACTACATTGACATGAGGTGGTGTTATAGTGCCAGTAAAACAACTTTGTGTTTCTGGCACTATAGTTTCCCTTTAATATACAAGCCACTGTATCTATAGCCTTGGGCCTGTGCAAACCAGGAGGGCAAGTTCTTTGCTAGGCCAAATAATAAATATACAGTTTTCCCTGTTCGGGCCATGCGACCTAAGGAGGAGAGCTGCGCAGCTGTGTGGCACGTCTGCCTTGAGTGGCCTGATGGGGGGAGCAGTGTGGACGCCAAGAGATCTTTACATTCTTTACACTATTATAATTAATTGTAAAGAGTTCTTTACATCATTATAATTTGCTAATCCAGAATCAGATTGCATTACTGGTCCAAAAGGAGTAGTTTGACAGTGGGATGTGCACTCACAGAGGTGGTATAGACGGAGGCAAGGTGCACCTATAGGAACAATAAGTGGCCTCCACTTTGTGTTTTAGACCAACACAAATTCAAATAGTAAATTCTGATTTTATTTTCTCTCTTGTGCTTGTCACAGAAATCATTTTTGCCTCTATACATTTTTTTTGCAATCTATCAATTACATAGAGATGTCAAGCTTCCTACGTATGATAAAACAAGCAAACAATCTTTAGGCACTCGCGGATTTAAAGCCATAGGCAGATTTATTGGATCTGGAAAGCAAAGCAACGTTTCAACCTATAAATAGGTCTTATCAAGCATGGGTAAATATGACTATAATGAAGACCAATTTATAGGTCGAAACGTTGCTTTGCTTTCCTGATCCAATAAATCTGCCTATGGCTTTAATTTTGTGAGTGCCTGGAGATTTAATTTTGTTTTATCCTACATTATATGTATTGTCTGGTTCTGCTTCGGCAAGCACTCAGTTTTAAGTGGAGTAGAGTGGAGTGCGGTACCTTTTCTTCTGTCTTACAACCTTCCTACCTGTGACTCCATACCACGGACTTTACAATTACTTCCAAATGGCTAAAGTTGCACTAGCCATATTTATACTCATTTTGTAGGGAGCGCTTTCCCTGTTATGAATATGCACAAAAGGAGGCATGGTTATTAATCTGTAGGCTATTATTAATGTTTTAAAAAGTATCCAGGAGCTTATACTAACATAAATCCATTTTTATTCAAACAATAAAAATTGGATAACTTAATAATAGCGATAATATTCTTCAAAAGAGTCCAAATAGTGACTTGTGCACCAAATTAGTCCAAGACAGAAAAAGACTAATTTGGTGCACAAGTCACTATTTGGACTCTTTTGAAGAATATTATCGCTGTTATTAAGTTATCCAATTTTTATTGTTTGAATAATATATGGTTTTATGTTAGTATAAGCTCCTGGATACTTTTTAATCTATTTGTCTGCATATATGTATAGGATTTGATGAGGTCCTATTTTTCCAGTTTAAGAGCTTTTTAACGAATAGTTTGTCCTATTCCCTCTTATCTATTTTCTAACAGCCATTTTTGACTATTAGAATCTAACCGAATTACGTTATTATTAATGTTTCTTTTTCATATGACACTGGCAGACAATGTTTTCCTGACTGTTAAAAGACACTTAGAATTTGAAAAACATCCACTATCTATGATGAGATACAGGCATATGGTAGATTAGCCAGTTATTTTACAGTGCAGCCAGCTAAATTTAGAGGCATTTCACACCTGAAAAAGTGGAATTCATAAACAATCAAATCAACCTCTCTTGTGCTAATATTGGCCATACCACCTCTACCAGGTAGCAAATTCCTGTATGCACTACAAAAATCACATTTAATGGCGATATTCTATTGTGCAACAATGAATTATGTGCTCTGGTATGACATAGTGTATCTCTTGATCCAATGGTCCGCAGGCTATGCAAGATAAGCAGAGTAGACATCAATAGAAGGCATTATACTCTGTGTCACAGATGGAGTGGTAAATGTATGAAAATACACTCACATTTTATGGAGCCTTGAGGTGGCTCCCAACAAATAGTGTTAAGTAGTATAATCCCCACTCTTGGATATATTGGTGGCCGAGGTCCTTGCCGTGATATGTGAATAAAAACAAAATAATATATAGTGCACACTGTAATTTAGAGAGGTGTAAAATAGGTATAAAATAATTAGAAATGGGGGGTGGAGCCTGCAGCAGCTCCGCAAGGAAATCCAAATATAATGCTGAATACAGGCAAAAAATGGCACATTTATCAAGCCACCCAAAGGCTCCCAAGTGCCTTACATCATGGGCAAGAAGGCAAAGAAATATAAAACTGATCCTGGCTGGGGTTCCCGAGACATCTGAGCTTTCATATGCACGGCCATGCGGCCAGATCTGTTTAAGATGGCGCAGACTGGGGCCTATACCTCCCCATCGTCGGAAGACGGGAGCCACGTACTCACCAACATCAAAGGTACAAGCTAAACCCACGACACCCCTGGAGCTGGGTGACTCAGCCCCTTCCACAAAAGCCGACATAAAGGCACTGGTGAAAGAAATACAAGCAATGTTCCAAGCTGACATGGCGCTGGTCAGGGATGAAATCTCCACGCTCACAAGTCGGGTGACGACGGTAGAAGAGGTCCTCAAGTGTGTAGGGGTAGCCCTAATTGCCACAGACACAGCCCTATGTCGCTGCAAAAGCAATGCAGCACCCTGACTACACAACTAGCTAATATGGAGGATAGAGCATAGGCACGGAACGTGAGGATCCAAGGGGTGCCTGAATTGGTCACCAACTTTGAACTATCCCACTACTGCCGGAGGCTGATAGCCACACTGCCACTACCCAAACAAGTAAAGCAGATAGGGGTGGACTCTTGTTTTCGGCTACCCAAAGCCATTAAAGCTCCCCAGGAGGCTCCCAGGGATGTGCTTGTCAAGTTTGTTCGGAACTATGACCAGGAGGTTCTCATTTGAGCCGCAAGAGGCTCACCCACGATTCACTTTGAGGGGGCGCACCTGATATTCTACAGAGATATCTCCAGGCACACTCTCACTCAGCTGCTTTGTGAGAACATCACATACAAATGGGGGCAGCACCGACTGATGGCGGACAAAGCAGGCAAGACGCACCTTCTAACGCACAAGTCAGAAGCTCCAGCTTTCCTTCGGGCCCTGGGCCTACCAGCAGAGGCAGCCAAAGCAGATACTCACCTTTCATGGACTGTCGCAAACATCAGCCCATTTGTGCCAAGGGGAACAAGAACGGGTACACCCGACTCACCTACTTGAAATCAGCAACGTCTGCTGCTCATACTACCACTCATAATTTTGTTTGACAATGTATGATTTCGACATGTTTACTGTTGACTTTACTTTATCTTGGTTTAAATGTACAGATTATCGCAACCTCCATCTGGCTCCGTAAGCTAACAGCCAGTCACCTGGCCCAGCTATCTACACCCTCTCTCCCCCACCCCCCACCTTCTATCTAAACGTGCTCCTTCCACCGTGCTAGTGGACGTTCAATAGCCGGTCTAGTTGGCACAACCGTCCATTGGCCTACCGCCACGAGAGTACTAGGCTCTTACCAGCCCAATGACAAAATCGTAGTTCCTTAATACCCAGGTGACCTAAGCTTAACTACACCTAGATGTAACCCTATCTGGTAACTTTGAGGGTGCGTTCGCTACTACCCAGCAGCCTCTAGTTAATAAAAAGTCTAGCCCATCGTGCTGCCATGAGAAAAACATAAAATTGGGTGTGTTATATGCATGGGATACTGTCTTTACTGTAAAATTTACTTTATGCTGAATTCCTTTTCCTCATACAGTGTAACATGATGTTTATGATTAACCACAAAAATAAAGAATTACAAAAAAATTAATAATTGGAAATGTACTCCCTGTTGTGGAGAAAAAAACAGGTTGCCTATGGAAAAGCATTGGATTGGCTAAGATGGTCAAGATTGATGAACTCAGCCATGGAGGTAGAGCCAGCTGTGGCAAGCTCAGAGCAGCAAGTAAAATCATCTTTTCACTCCACAGACAGGGGGCTGGGGACCTAAACATTTATCCCAGAACTATGGTGTTAGAACTACATGTTTACATTCCTAACAGTATAGTGTTCCTTTAAGAAAGAAAGAAAAAAGAAAAACCACTGACAGTTGTTGACTGCAAAACTGTATAGTCAAGGTCTTTTTTTTTTTTGCAAAGTCAATTGAGCCCTTTGGGATTATAAACTAAACTGGGAATTGTGGGAAATTTCCCATTTGGCCTATCATTTTCCCTTCTCCATAATTTTAGTTTGGTGAATGAACCTCTTTGAGTGTTAATGCTCGATGTGAGATTATTTGACAAAAAAAAAAAAAAGTTGCTTTGTACTGACATGTCATTGACTGCTGCTACTCACATTTAAACAGGGGGAAGCCCCATCTCATTCCCCGGAATGAGTTGATGAAGGTCAAGCGTTGTCATAACCCAAATTTGATTAACAATGAAGTATTTAAACACAGTTTGACTGCAAGGGGAAGCAATTTTAGCAGCCTTATTAAAAAAGAGTCAAAGATCTCACAATTCATTAGAAAACCTCACAACTTGCGATGGGAGCCAGTGGAGGAGTTAAGGAATTTAATTACCCTCAGTACCAGCATAAATGGGCCCCAATGAACCCAAAATAACCAAGTGGCACTAATTGATTGCTGAGCACTAAACTGGGAAGGGAGCTGTCTGTGGTCCTGTAGACACATTGTAACAAGGAACAGCCAGACAGTCTTGCAAACCTTCTAAGGAGCTGTACGGTGGTCCCCGATTCTCACATTTATACTTCTCTCCACTTACCACACCTCAATTTTATTTATAGGCTTTGATCTTTTCAAAGGTTATTTCAAAGATTCCCAAAAAGGGATGTCTTATATAAAGACCGCCCAGAGGGTAAATACCCAGTCCAATCTCAACAGTAGTGTAGTTGCCAAAAAAAAACTGGTTCACAACGGTTATAAGTTGTTTCTTTAATTGTACTAAAGCTACACAATACAGCCATAAGAATCAATCCACACACTTGACCTATATGATACAATTTGGACATTCCAAGGGTTAATTGTTAAGCTATGGATACTGCCTTTTAGATATAGTAAGTATCCATTTATATCTGTTCCGGGCGGGGCACTCAAAGGGTTAATTCCCTTTCACCTGATTTCTGTTCTGGCTACCTCTGACATAGAAATGTGGGCTGACACTATGGTGTGTTACACCACACCCCCACAGCCCCATTCGCAGGAGGACCGGAGCAATTTAGACACAATCACAGGTGATTACAATAAAGCTTATGAGCTTAAGGTATAAATTTACCACCCGGACAGTTTTTTGCTCACTGCTGATACCCCTGAGGACGGCGTGTGGTCACGCCGAAACGTACGTCGGGTTCTTCTGTGTTTTTAATACTCTCTTGAGCACTTTGCTCTGAGCACCTTTTCATTTATGTTTTTCTAGTATGTGTGTGTAACCTGGGGCTTCAGATGTTATGACAGCATTTAGATTAGAACACCCACGAAGGTGTTTTATAGGAGATAGGGTATTAGCATAGCACTACTGTTTGGTTGGGAGTGTGTGTTTCTCCCTTTCCCTGTTCTTTCCTACTGCTTTGTTACCTGAGTTATGTATGGGGGTACATATTGCCTTCTATCCCCTCTCTGCTTCTTGTGAGGGTTGGCTCTTGATTAGCCTTGTTCCTACCATACATATTTCTCCCTATATTATTCTGTCCATCACTGATTACCCAGGTTTTTTAATAGATTTCAATAAAGGATTTTTTTATTTTTTGGCAACTACACTACTGTTGAGATTGGACTGGGTATTTACCCTCTGGGCGGTCTTTATATAAGACATCCCTTTTTGGGTTTTTTTTTCTTCCTTTTTTTCTACAATTTCCAGGGTTACCCCCTTTTACCAGTCCAGGTGACCTCTATACTCTGGAGGCTCGGCAGTGGGATACGGGAGTGTCTTTTCCTCCCCTCCCACTTTCCAGCCTTTTGAGTTTCCTTTTTCTTGTTATTTAATTATATTGGTGTTACTCACCGTGTGGTCACCACCATTACTATTATCAGTTTTTATAACCTTTTTTCCAAACTACAATGGCAGGCTTTCTGTCTAAAAAACCCAGCGCAAGTACATGGTGTGCGGACGCTGATTCTGTGTTCAGTACTGAAAGTACACTAGATACACTGTCTCCCCCTAATATTCACACCAGCTTTAATAAGCTTACTAAACTCTTTAAACAACAAATTAAGATAAGCTGGGAAGTCTCCACTCTCGAGAAATACATCTCTAAAAATATCATCCCTAGAGGGCTAAGAGTTCAGACCTCTCCATCAAGACAAGTCGAGATGGAAGACTTCTATAAAGAATGGGATGAGGCAGCTACTAAATGCTCAAATACGTTCATGAGTATTATTTGTAAATATGAGTCTATTAAACTATCCAATGTCCAACTAGAACTGGATAAAGAGATTGAGGTGGTCCAGGGTTTTAAAGTAGAACCACAATTTGAATCACTAGAGATAAAACTCAAATCCAATCTGGACAAATTCTCTCACATTATAAAAGTGAGGAAACACCAGAAGTATATGAGAGATACAAAGGACTTTGAACAAGGTAGAATTTACCGTTCTTTTAAAAAGAGATCCAAAGTAGACTCTGACCAATTCAGTACATCTGAGTACGAATCAACCGATACTGAAACTGAAAAACCTCAAACCCCTACTCCTAGGAATCCAACTAAAAGTATTCTAAAAAAGGGGGTGGATTTTTTAGGATTAAGACAAGCGGATCTAACTCAGGGTCCGCACACCAGATACAGGGGCAGAAGTCAGAGACGACGCAGGGAATGATAGCATCCTCTCTGCGTATTATTAATCTCTCTGATACCATCCTTGGTCAGACCGAACTTAGCGTATTGGAGAAGGGTCTTTCATTCGTACCCATTCCAACATTCAGCAAGTTCAACTGGACTAAGGATGTAAACCTTTTTGTGAGAAAGCTTGCCTTGTATAAATACCATGCAGTACGTAAAGAAACTAAGGCCCAAAGCTTGGGTCTATCACCAAATGACTTGGAGTGCTTAGACACTCTGGTGGAATTACTTAACTCTGGAGATGGTACTATACAATCTGATATACCACATACTAATTTGAAACCCAAGAGTAAGTTTACCCCTTATTTTCAGGATTATAAAAATTTGGAGGTATTTTTGGAAATGGTTACTAGGGAAATAGATAAGACAAAAATGGATGATTTTGATCTATCCCCTAATGGCAACCTTAATACTCAGGAACTAATAGCCCTGAAAAAACTACAGAGCTATACAAATTTGATTTTCAAACCCTCTGATAAAGGGGGCAATGTGGTGATACTTGACAGAGACCACTACATTCGTATAGCTGAAAGACTTTTATCCGATAAAAATACTTACCGCATACTAGCAAAAGATCCTACAAAAGCGTTCCAAGCTGAGTTAAAAACTATGCTTACTAAGGCTGTGAATCATCAACTCATTAATCAGGATGAGTTTGAATTTATGTGCACCAAACAACCATGTCTATCTACTTTTTATTGTTTGCCTAAAGTGCACAAATCACTAACCGATCCGACCGGTAGGCCGATAGTTTCTGGTTGTGATAATCTAACTCAGAATGTAAGCATTTATGTGGATAAAATTCTGTCCCCAGTAGTACAGAAGCTACCATCTTTCCTTAGAGATACTAAACAAATGTTGCATTTATTGACCAACCTTACTTTACCTCCAAACGCTATCCTGTGTAGCCTTGATGTGGAGGCCCTTTACAGCTCAATTCCTCATAACCTAGGTATTAAACATACCCGTCAACTATTAAATCTTGAAACTGACCTACCTGAACATTATGTGAATTTTGTGATGGAATTACTTGAATTCATTTTGACTCGTAATATCTTTCTGTTCAATGGCAAAATCTTCCACCAGACCACTGGTACAGCTATGGGGACGTCTTGTGCACCCTCATATGCCAATCTCCATCTAGGCTGGTGGGAAAGGTGTATTAGGGCAGATCCTAAGCTGAAATCATACACTAATCAGATCTTCTATTGGAAAAGATACATCGATGATGTGTTTTTGATTTGGCTTGATACATCAGAGAGATTCAAAGAATTTGTATGTCTGCTGAACAGCAACGATTTTAACTTACGATTCACTAGTGAAGTAGGGGGTCAAAACCTTTGCTTTCTAGATCTAGCACTACAGGTATCTAAAGAAGGCAAAATTGAAACAACCTTGTACAGAAAGAAGACAGCCTCAAATAACCTGCTATGCTGGTCTAGTCATCACCCCATATCACTCAAATCCGGTATCCCAATAGGCCAATATTTGAGACTTCGACGAAACTGCTCCACGATGGAGGAGTTCAAATTAAAAGCAAATGAGCTGCGTCACATGTTTAAGGCCAAAGGTTACCCAAATAGGGTTCTGAAAAGAGCCTATCTGAGGACAATCCACACTGAACGGGAAACCCTAATTACAGATGGGGGTCGTAAGACTGAGGAAAATAAAATACGCTGCATAGGTACATATGATGCAGGATGGGACACTATGCTGAATGTCTTTCAAAAATTCTGGCCTATCCTCCAATCAGATAAGCATCTGAAGGAAATTCTGCCATCACTCCCTTCAATTACAGCACGGAGGGGCAAAAACTTGAGAGATATCCTAGCACCTAGTCACCTCTCAACTACGTCCCCGTCAGGTTATTTTCAAAAATACCTACCAATGGGTTCTTTCCAATGTGGTCACTGCAGTGCATGCCCGTTTATTACCAAGAGGGCCTCTGACAGCAAGGGCTTAATGAATTTCAAACCACGTTCCTTCTTTAATTGTAACACAACAGGAGTAGTTTACCTACTGTCTTGCTCCTGTGGCCTAAAATATGTAGGCAAGACTTTTCGCCACTTCAGGCTAAGGATACGTGAACATGTAAATTCTGTCAAGAGACGTTTGGAAACACCTGTCTCAAGGCATTTACATCTACATCACAATCACTCCTCGGCAGGCATCCGGTTCATGGGTCTTGAACATGTACCACAGCCTCCTAGGAAAGGAAACTGGGACCTAAAACTAAGACAAAGAGAGGCGTTTTGGATTTACCATCTCAAAACGCTATCTCCCCTGGGGCTAAATGAAGGGTTTTCATATTCCCCGTTTATTTAAAGTACTGCAATAATTCTGATAATAAATGGTATCTTAAGTTATGCCTGTATATATGTATATATTCTTTATTTATTTCTATTATATTTGGTGTTCATATGTCCATTAATTTTACCTGCATTATAGGTCTAAGAGTTTAGGGGTCTGTTTTGTGTTGCATAAACTAATGGGTTACTATTTACAGTGGCAATAAAAGAATTGTCGGCTTCTGTGTATGACTGTCCATATAGCCATTGTACTTATCCCTTACTGGTTCACAACGGTTATAAGTTGTTTCTTTAATTGTACTAAAGCTACACAATACAGCCATAAGAATCAATCCACACACTTGACCTATATGATACAATTTGGACATTCCAAGGGTTAATTGTTAAGCTATGGATACTGCCTTTTAGATATAGTAAGTATCCATTTATATCTGTTCCGGGCGGGGCACTCAAAGGGTTAATTCCCTTTCACCTGATTTCTGTTCTGGCTACCTCTGACATAGAAATGTGGGCTGACACTATGGTGTGTTACACCACACCCCCACAGCCCCATTCGCAGGAGGACCGGAGCAATTTAGACACAATCACAGGTGATTACAATAAAGCTTATGAGCTTAAGGTATAAATTTACCACCCGGACAGTTTTTTGCTCACTGCTGATACCCCTGAGGACGGCGTGTGGTCACGCCGAAACGTACGTCGGGTTCTTCTGTGTTTTTAATACTCTCTTGAGCACTTTGCTCTGAGCACCTTTTCATTTATGTTTTTCTAGTATGTGTGTGTAACCTGGGGCTTCAGATGTTATGACAGCATTTAGATTAGAACACCCACGAAGGTGTTTTATAGGAGATAGGGTATTAGCATAGCACTACTGTTTGGTTGGGAGTGTGTGTTTCTCCCTTTCCCTGTTCTTTCCTACTGCTTTGTTACCTGAGTTATGTATGGGGGTACATATTGCCTTCTATCCCCTCTCTGCTTCTTGTGAGGGTTGGCTCTTGATTAGCCTTGTTCCTACCATACATATTTCTCCCTATATTATTCTGTCCATCACTGATTACCCAGGTTTTTAATAGATTTCAATAAAGGCTTTTTTATTTTTTGGCAACTACACTACTGTTGAGATTGGACTGGGTATTTACCCTCTGGGCGGTCTTTATATAAGACATCCCTTTTTGGGTTTTTTTTTCTTCCTTTTTTCTACAATTTCCAGGGTTACCCCCTTTTACCAGTCCAGGTGACCTCTATACTCTGGAGGCTCGGCAGTGGGATACGGGAGTGTCTTTTCCTCCCCTCCCACTTTCCAGCCTTTTGAGTTTCCTTTTTCTTGTTATTTTATTTCAAAGATTCATCGATCATATGAATTTAACTTTTTTTGCAATCTCTGTTGGTTTAGTCCAATCCTGGTCTCCACTGATCTGCGTGGCAGTGAACGACTACCAAGTTTTAAAACCTGTATCACTTTCACCGGAGTTGTTCAACTGCCCCTCCTCAGACCCAGATACATGGGTTTGGACATGCCAAGAGCTCTGTGTCTAACTCGGGGCACCCCAGTCAAATCTGGCATTCAGAAGGATTTGGAACATTTCCACACTATTTTGAAAACTTGTTCTACTAGGGCGGGGGTAGGCAACATTCGGCACTCCAGATGTTGTGGACCATATCTCCTTTATTTCTCTTACTGCCATAATAATGGCAAATGATCAAGGGAGATGTAGTCCACAGCATCTGGAGTGCTGAGGGTTGGCTTCCTTTATACGAACCCCTGATATCCTGCTGGGAGGGATAGAATGCAAAACAGAAAGTGTAGGTTTCAGTGCAGGTGTACACAAACCCCAGAAAACTATCCCACCAAAACTGTCAGGACCATAGGGGTGCATTAGGAGTGTAGTGTCCTGCATCGGGTGACTGTTATCCCATTAGATTGCTGAAGTGCTCTAGACCGATTAACCAAACATTAAAACCACCTGCCTAATATCGTGTAGGTTCCCCTCGTGCTACTAAATGTTGATTTAAAAAAAAAAAAAAAAGTTTTGGGCAGTGGGTGTCCCTTAATTGTGTTGCCCAGTGCGAAGGGGCACAAAGCCTACTAGTTGGGCTAATGCTCTCTTCTCTCAATTGCTACTAAATCATTAGGAAGTCTTCAACTCTCTGCAAAAAAAGCAGGAGGGGACTACATAAATTAAATGTATTTTTATCCTACAACAAATATAAATGCTATATCATTGGTATATAAAACTGCATTGCAATATGTCAATTTGGAAATAAACAAAAAATCGGCTAAAGTCACTGCTTGGCTATTTGTCACTTAATAACCAGTGTTTTCTAATTGGTATATTATACAGTGTGACGGGGTGCATTTAGAAGAGAGAGATACCCCCCCAGTTGTTAAAAGGTTAACAAAGCCTGTGTCCCACAAGGGAGGAGGGATACTGAATCATTTATCTTGATTATACAATCCTGGGAAAAAAAGGTCAAAGGACATATTATATGACCTCTCTGTCATCCAGGAACACTGCAATCAGGCTGGGCACAGATAAATGTAATATATGGGGCTTTTAACCCATTTCATGTCAGGTTCCTAGCTCAAGCTACCTCTACCAAGATGAAGCCGGAGTAAGAGGGAGGTATATCAGGGTAATAGACTCTATGAAATGATGAGCATATGACTAACATGTTATCACTCCACAGGCATGCTTTGTACAATAGGGAGAGAGGAATACATGTAGAATACTGTGTCTTGTATCTCAGGTTAACTGACCTTTCACCTCCTCCTGTAATCCAAGTAACCATGAGCTGCCCCTTTAATTAGGGAAATTTATAATAAATCCATTCTTGCTGCAGGTAGGCACTGTATTTTATATAGAAGCCCTACAGTACACATTTAAACTGTAATAGAAGGTCAAACTATCTCATAAATCACCCCTACACATGCTGGAGACCTACTGCTTAGGTATGGGGGCAAGAAAAGGTAAGGAGCAGTTTGGGTGCTTCGACAAACTCGAGGCAGTAGGCCCCTGGATTCTAACTTGTTACCATTAGAGAACTATTGTGGACAGCTTCAATCTGGAGGTTTTGACAGTCTTGTTCTATAGTCTTAGGGTCTGGTCCAGCCATGGTCATATTCCCCCACCACACCCTGGCTCGATCTTACTCCCTAATACAATCTGTGCTACTAATGTTTAAGACTGCAGATGTGGGGAACACAGGAGAACAGGGTGTCCTCACATGGTCAGGTGACTGTGATAGACATATAGGTAAAGGCCTTATTTGGAAAACTGTATATTTATTATTTGGCCTGGCAAAGAACTCGCCCTCCTGGTTTGCACAGGCCTAAAATCAATGAGCGTTTTTTCCCCTGCAGTATAATAGATGCTTCCTGCTTGAATAGACGCCTGCTTGGTGACCATGTTATCTAGGGCCTAGATGACGTGGTCACTTTAAGGGAGAGCATGACGTCAAATAATTAGAATTCATAAAAGATTCTAGGCGACCCCATATTTAATCAATCTGTCTTAAAGATGACGTGGGCCAATAAGAAAGTGTGTTAGCCTATATATAGTTAATTTAGGGACTTGTTCATTACCCTATTTTGGTTTCTTCCCTGATACACGTTGGTGTTAGTGCTCATAGTAAGTCTTGCTTGATATATTGTGATATTGTCCTCGGCTTGTATTTGACTTTGTGTCATTCTGGTATTCTGAATCCTGTATATCTGGGATCTGTTATTCCATTTATCTGTATTTTTATATCCCTGACCTTGGCTATTCTTGACTCTGTCTTTATCTTTATTAACGTTAAATCAGGCCACTCTAAGACTTGGTAATATGTCTATCTAGAGCCTCTGTTTGAGGGATTTGTCATTCCTGCAAGTTATGGTATGACCCCGTGACAACTAAATAGGAATGTATATTAATATTGGCGTTTTTGGCATTTTTTTCATCTTGCTAAATGGGGAAAAAAAAATAGATACCAATCTTGCTAGGTAGAGAACATATGTTACAGCCAATCAACCACTGGCCTTAAGTAGCCATGTCTATGGACCAAGCGCAGCAGGTCCAGGACAAGAGCGGCCCACTGGGTAATTTCCTGGTATACAGGTTGGCCAGTCCGGCCTTGCCTAATTGTAAATTCTCAGATTTTTGTGGTCATATATCCATATTATTTTTTATACAACCCATGTCTTTACATACTACACCTATCATGGTCCCTAAAATTGAGGAATTTTTTACATCCGTAATTATATACCTACAACTGCAACAGATTTGTGTACTGAAAAGGTTCAACGAGGACGCAGCTTTTTTTGATCTTCATCCAACGCTACTCATCTTAATTATTTATGTCTCTGTTTATTTTGGTCTGTTAAAGTCACCTTGTTCTTTGGCTTTGATGAAAAAGAGATTCTGACTGGGATCGTCAGTGCGTAGCTCCTGCCAAACCATATCTAGAGGTGTAACCACAATTGCTCTTTTTTTTTTTTTTTTTTTTTTAAAGATTCCTTCATCTGACAGCTAAACAAGCACTGGAACTTGTGGCTCCCTTCTAAACTTGGGTTTCATGATTGAAAATGGTGAACTCGAAGAAATCTCTAGGAAGGTTGCTAGTTTTGAAGCATTGAATAACCATTAACCCCTTTTGAGTGCCTTGGGGAGAAGTTAATAAAATGTTTCACATCACTCCTACTGCTCACACCACCACATCAAAACAACTGTTTCATCTGATCTCTTGAAAGAAAGACTCTGGGAATCAACACAACTTAATTGCATGTGATATGTTTTGCTGAATTGTTCTTCACGTGCAATCCTCATTAGTTGTGGTTAAAAAAAACAAAAAAAACCCACAAGGTTTTGCAGCTTAGCCACACTTCTCTTTCTCACAAAATGTCTTCCTGTTTGAAATGTATGGAGGGTAGCTCCCCCACTGTTAGATCTGTGTCAACTAAAGGGCTTACTTGAGTCTGCCCCACAGCCAATCACGGTCCACTTATTATTTGTTTAGTATTAAAAAGCTGTGCAAAGGAGAAAAGGGGTAGATGATTGGCTATGGAGCAGAGACGAGTCATGCCAGCAACTCATCTTGATCTTTCATTTGCTGAGCCGAGTACTACTCTGAGTACTTGCAATCAGGAAGAGGTCTTGTTCGGGAAAGGGGCATAGGGAAAGGGGTGGAGCCATCATGCAAAAACCTGATAACTTTTTCATAAAAAATAAAAAAATACAGCATGAATATGAGGCCAAAATTGAATGCATTAAATTGTGTTGTGTTTATTACTACAGTGTGAATTTTTGAGAGTTCAGAGTGAATTTCACGATTTAGGGCAAAATAGCCAAATTGAGAACAAAGCTGACTTTGCAAATTCTTCCAGTTTGACTACATTGGCCTAAATTTGAAATTCACTTTGAATTCCTGACAATTCAAAATTGATTGAGTAACCTTGCAAAAGGATCTCATCTGTAGACCTTCGAATTCCAGGTGAAATATGCTTTTTTCAAGACCATACAAACAGGAGGTGGGCAGTGGAAGAGCAATATTCTTAATGAAATATAAATAAACATGTATATGCACCTGCCGCCTTCAGAATAACCACAATCCTTAAAAGTGACTTGCAAATTTAAAGGACCACTATAGTGCCAGGAAAACATACTCATTTTCCTGGCACTATAGTGCCCTGAGGGTGCCCCCACCCTCAGGGCCCCCTCCCGCCGGGCTCTAAGCTAACTTACCTCTTTCTCCAGCGCTGGGTGGGGGACTCTCCTCCTCCTCGGCTGAATGCGCATGCGTGGCAAGAGCCGCGCGCGCATTCAGCCAGTCACATAGGAAAGCATTCACAATGCTTTCCTATGGACGCTGGCGTCTTCTCACTGTGATTTTCACAGTGAGAAGCACGCAAGCGCCTCTTGCGGCTGTCAATGAGACAGCCACTAGAGGCTGGATTAACCCTAATATAAACGTAGCAGTTTCTCTGAAACTGCTATGTTTATAGAAAAAAGGGTTAATCCTAGCTGGACCTGGCACCCAGACCACTTCATTAAGCTGAAGTGGTCTGCGTGCCTATAGTGGTCCTTTAAAGCCAATTTATCTAATTTGGAAGAATTATACAACTCAGCATTTTTCCCAGCTGGGATCCTTTGGCCAAAATGTGCACTTTCCCTATCTATGCTCTACAGTTCCCAGTTTAGTAAATACATTGCCAAACTAAAAATAAACTTTTACTCATTGTACAGTGCTACGAAATTTTGCACTATATAATTAATAAAATAATAATAATGATAAAATAAATTTGTAGTGTTACATCACAGCTGCCTCAAGGCACCCACTCATCCTCCCAGAATAGCCAATATTGCCCAGAATAGTTAATATTGAATTAATTATGGGTGGGGGAATGGTAGGATTTGGACAAACTACGAGAGGAACCAGATGGAGCACAGGAGGAAATGGATGTAACTTGACAGCTCTTCCATACGTACTTTACTCCAATGGCACAAGTGCATAGTCTACCTTATGGAAACCTTGTACGCATCTACTGTAGAGGACATAAACATTTATGGTTATAAAGTAATTAAGCAACATTTTGACAATGTCATTGAAGATTAAACAGATTTACTATGCATAATAAAATAATGTTTCTAATTTCATCTACATATTTAGGTGTCCCTTTTACTGATGTGATAATTTAAACATTGTTATTTTTTTTGTAGACACTATTTAACCTCATGGTCTTCTTTTCCTGAAAGCAATTTTAGGCAGAATTAGAATGTTCTTTAGCAACCAGTGCTCCTCAAACCCCTCCTCAAGGCACACCTAACAGTCCAGGATTTAAGGCTTACCCGGGTGTGTCTTAAGGTTTTTTTTTTATTTTTTTTTTAAAAGCAAAAAAACTAAAAACACCTTAGATTCCAAGGTGTTTTTCCCCTCCTTTTTCTAAACACCTTAGACATACCCGTGTAATCACTAAATCCTGGACGGTTAGGTGTGCCTTGAGGAGAGGGTCGAGGAGCACTGCTCTGGCAGCCCACCTTTGTCCCTTTACTTACTACATGGTACTTGATGGATGGCTGAGGTCAGGATTAGGTCAGTCAACAATCATGTTTTACAGCAGATGAAGCCAATTAACATTGCAACAGAATGGTCAGGAAGGGAAGCTAAGAAGACATAACTACAGCTTTAAAACAAGAGTAGATTTACAACAGGACACATTAAAATGAGATAAAACACAGCACAAATGATGATTTAGCAGGATTTTACCATGGAAAAAAAATCCACTTAAGCGTTGATTGTGTTTAAAGCTCTAACCAGTTACGGATTGTGAGCTCCTGTGTCCCACTTTGAAATTAAGCAGTATACGTTATTTTACTTTCTAACAAATTAGCAGTGTCTATCTGGTATCTCCGTTACTTTCAGCCATTTTATTTAAGCCAAGCAATGCTTTTTTTCCCAGTATTCTACAACAGTTTCCTATTTTACCAACACATCCATCAGCCCCTAATCAGCCCATTTACAACAGGGAACATCAGTACAGTAACAAATTTGCTTTTAATATGCAGATAGGACAAAAGCCCTGCTGACTCGCCAGTTTGTGTCTGGGTTCTTGTCTTTTCCATCAATCCATGCATATTGATCACCGATTGGTTGCATTTCCAGTAGCCAATACATATTGTTTGCTGATTATTTTATTTTTATTTTTTTTAATTTTCAAACTCAAGTTTAATTAAAGGAATGCGTGCAGCTGACCGCATTATGATCCTTCCCTGATGCATACAGTCATAAATCATCAATTTATTTCACATATACATCTTAAGCCATCTTGGAAAGGGGAAGAATTTGGAATTTGCAGATTGTGCAATTTTGTTCTCAGTGTCTGTTGCCTTATCTTGCCTTGGATTTAGTATTTTAACAATTCATAAACTGATCGGCACTATTCTTGTTTTGCTGATGTTAAAGTAAAAAGCATAGAGTGGTTTATGCGCTAAATTGATAAAATTACATAGAATTGGAAACTTGGAGAATTAAAAAAAAACTTTACTATAGAGTACCAGTGGGGAAAAGGGATGAGAAACATAGAATGTGACGGCAGATAAGAACCATTCGGCCCATCTAGTCTGCCCAATTTTCTAAATACTCTCATTAGTCCCTGGCCTTATCTTATAGTTAGGATAGCCTTATGCCTATCCCACGCATGCTTAAACTCCTTTACTGTGTTAACCTCTAACACTTCAGCTGGAAGGCTAATCCATGCATCCACTACCCTCTCAGTAAAGTAATACTTCCTGATATTAATTTTAAACCTTCGTCCCTCTAATTTAAGACCATGTCCTCTTGTTGTGGTGTAGCTACAATTTTATGCCAAAATAGCTGAATTGGAAACATAGATGACTTGGGGACATTTTTCAGTTCCACTATTTTGGCCTTAAATGTATAATTCAGACAGTTCTTTCAGTTGCTGGACTACAATTTTCATTATTCTGTTCCAGCTGTCACCATTCTCTGCTCTAGACGGCAGTGGGCAGAAAAACGGGCAGTGGTTGGGAGTTCACAGTCTTCCCCCCAGTGAATGTACTGGTTTTATCCATCCAGAGCAATGTAACGTAGTAACTCCAATACATGCTAAACTTTACATTTGTTCTCACATTAAAATAAATAAATAAAATGTATACTTTTTTTTTTTTTAGTCTTCAAAGATAGTGTAGGGCAGGGGTGCCCAAAAGGTAGTTCCCTAGATAGTGTCTACAGCTTCCATGATGCTTTCTTATTCTAAAATATTCTAAAGGAGTGCGAAGCATCATGGGAGTTGTAGTTCTACAACATATGGGGATCTACCTTTTGGGCACCCCTGATGTAGGGTATGTGGTTTTTCATTTTTAATTTTTTTCTGTCAACTAAGAAAATAAGTGCTGGACTTGCAATAAATTATTCAATAACGAACCTACGCAGGGTGTGTACATGAATGTGGGAATGCAGCACAGAACGCGCCGTCTTCAGAGCCCCAAAGGGTTA
This sequence comes from Pelobates cultripes, assembly GCA_933207985.1. NCBI lineage: Eukaryota > Metazoa > Chordata > Amphibia > Anura > Pelobatidae > Pelobates > Pelobates cultripes. Next base: position 117,673,339 of record OW240920.1, read on the forward strand.
ACACTGCACCAAAAATGCAGAGACTTCATTACAACTCATTATGATTCTTCCTCCAGCGTCAGAAAACCTCAACTCATTAATCGCTAGTGAAGGAAGCTGTATTCGGTGTTTGTAGTTAGATCTTTTCATCATCATACCGTGTGGGGGGAGGGTGGGGGGGAGAAGCAAGAGTAAGCAGGTAGCAGGAGGTACCCAGAATTAAGGGCTTTTTCTCATTGCCCTTGGATAATTCCAAATTAATGACTGCAAACAAAGATGATGGGGAGAAAGGATACTGGGATACATTGCAGAAATAACAACCATCACAAATGTACATAACCCAGCAGCAATATGGTGGAGCGAAGTTAAAGGGCAGTTTAGCAGCAGCTGTGATCTCGTTGGGATAACTGTGCCACACATACAGTCTAGTTCAGAGATAGGCAACCTTCGGCACTCCAGATGTTGTGGACTACATCTCCCATGATGCTTTGTCAACATTATGATTGTAAGACCATTATGGGAGATGTAGTCCACAACATCAGGAGTGCTAAAAGTCGCCTGCCCCTGGCTCTTGTTTGTATATAGATATAGCTTAAGTCAGGGGTGCCCAAAAGGTAGATCCCCTGATGTTTTAAAACTACAGCTTCCATGATGAGTTGTCATTCTAAAGGCACGCAAAGCATCATGGGAGTTGTAGTTCTACAACATCTGGGGATCTACCTTATGGGCACCCGTGGTATAGTATTTTAAAGGATGGTACAGCCTTCATTAGTCTCATGGTAATGTCAAACAGGTAATTTGTCTATAAATTGAGAAGCCATTGTTTTTGGAAAAATATAATGCAGGTCTGAACTTGATGGACGCAAGTCTCTTTTCAGCTATGTAACTATATGTCTGGAATGTTACAGCTATTCAATAAAATAAAGTAACGCTGTCATAAAACCCCTCCAAAAAAATGAAAATAACGTTTTGATATGTTTACAAAGGTGTGATGCTCATAGACATTATTTGAAACCTGGTGCCACTGAAGAATAGGCTGGTGTTATTGCACTCTGGGTTGGCAGCCAATCATGCAAGCTGACCTATTGAGAGCGCTGTTAAAGGGAGGAGGGTATAAACGTAATCCGAGGAAGGAGACTTACCAGTCTGCAGAATTGGTTGAGGGACCTGGACTGTTTTACCTGCCCTCCATCCTAGTTCTGGGAGGTTTGTTGTTTGGTTTTTCATTGTGTTTCCTTGCGTTGTCACAGCTTGGCAGAATCCCGGATAGTGGAGACGACAGCCGGCACGGAGCTGATGGCAAGTAGCCGGCTGTTGAGGCTCATGGAAGAAAAGGTGGAAATCTGTCTGTTGGGCAACCGCATAACAGCTGGTTGTGTTAATAAAGCTGTGGCCATTGTCCTCATAGAATGTGTTCTGAGTGTTATTGGGGGCAACGGTTGGGAGGTAGGATGGGGCAGCAGTCATTTCTATTATGTACAGTACCCATTTTATTTTGAAGACCTCATCCTGACCATGGTTGAGAACTCAACCATGGAAATGATAGTCTACTGTGCTTCTACTAATATAAAGAACTATCAAAATTCCCAGATCTCTATGTATAAGTATCTGAGATATTTAAACGACCACTAAATGCACCCAAACCATTCAATCTCAATGAAGTGGTCTCAGTGCAAGGGGCCTTTTAACCCTAGAATATAAAGAATTGTGATTTAGTGGCTAAAGCAATGCTTACATCGCAGGGTTAAATACATCTCTAGTCCCTACTGCTCCTCTGTGACTTTTAGAAGTGTCAGCGTGACCTCGCAATAGGCTGATCGAACGGCTGCAAAAGGCTGTTCTCAGCAACGTAAAAAAAAAAAGTCAGTAAAACCTTTTTTCACATTTTATTTTCGATTGAGGGGGCGTGGGGAGTGAATCTAAATAAAGAGAACATTAGGAATTCAGGTTTGTATTTCTAATGCTATAGTGTTCCTTTAAGAGATAGAGCTCCATGATATTAGCAGCAGAAATAGAATCCCTTAAATGAAAAATTGCTTCTCACTGTTCCGTATTTTAAATTTAGTGACATGCTTTGAAAATAGGTATGCTATCTTATCATAACGAGAATTCTAAATCACATAAACAGAGGCGGTCTGTCATGCTGAGGCCATCTTTAATGCTTATGGATCCTGATCACATTGCAAGGTCTTGCGTGCAATTTATGGTTTAGTACTCAGAGTACCTGCTGCACAAAATCAAATTTCCCACTAGCTCTTTGTCACATGTGGATAAAAGGACAATCGTGGTCTGGAAAATGTAATAGTGATTGCTGTACCTTTCAGGCCTCCCAACAGCCTGATTTCTGTCACACAGTCCTTATTCCAGGGTTGTGTCCCCCCCTTACTCCACCCCACCTCTGGTGTTCTGCTTTTGGGGATATTGGTATGTAGAGCATTGGTCCCTTGGCAGGAAGCTGGGCATTCACACCAGGCTGACCTGCCTATTCTTTGGGCGCACCCCTTCTAGGTGGGTACAACCTTTTAGGCGGCACCATGGATGCAATTCCAGTCATTGGCCCCCGGTCCACAGATTTGGGGAGTATGCTACAATGTCGTAAAAACATGTATTGGAGAATTGATAAAGAAATGCACATTTCAGACAAAATGGGGGAGGGGAGGGGGACGGGGGGACGGGGACGATGACGACTTTTTTTGGCCAATATTTTATAAAATTCTTTGCCTGGGACATATTGCTTGTATTGTAAAACAACCCCAAGAAAATATCTTGAAAATAAAGACCTTTGCAGCAGGTCTAACTGAACTGCAGATACCATCACTCTCTACCGGCTTAAATGTCTGGCAAGGAAACATGGGAACTGTAGATCTGGGAAAGCTAAATGTAGTTACTGGCTTCCTCTTTTTTAAAATTTTGTAATTTTTTATTCTTTATTTTAGTTGTGCATAGATAATACATTATCAGGCTTGCAATGCCACAACAGCTAGAGCAAGTATTTTATTAGACTTAGATTTACAACTGTATGGCATTTGATAGCACTGCACATTTTTATGAAATAATATAGAATAAGAGAAACAAGCTAGACCTACATGGGCTATAATAAGTGATGCATTTGCAGATTACCAACATTAGACTTAATAAATCTGTAACTGAAAAATGTAGTTTGAGTGTGGGCACGGCTCTAATAAACAAGTCTGTGTGCCGAAGGTGTCAAGCACGTTTAAAGCATAAGCAGGAGTATTAAAAAGCCACTGGAGCCTCACTATTGGTTATGTTAAAAGCCAGCAAAGGACTAAAATGTAGGAGAGGTAAGACTTTATCAAGCTTACTGGCCCCATGAAATAGTCCCCCAGCTCATACCAGCCACCAAGTCACCAAAATCCAGCCAGCACCGCGCAATCAGACCCAGGGCGCTACACAAGCCCACATCCTTGCCATCAGTCAGTCTGTCCAGCAGCTGTAATCTGTGTCCCTCGGAGAGGTACTAATGATTTTCCTGTCGCTTGGGTAAGTAGTGGCAGCTGTAAAATTCAAGTGCTGGGTGCATGGCGGCACAGGGACCATAGGAACCAAAAGAATTGAGGCCTCTGTCTCGTCGAGTGTGCCTCTCCGCAGGCTTATTGTTATGTCAAATTTTATTGGGGTTTAAGGCTGCAGCCATCTTAGAAGCAGGTCACACAGGCCCTCATAGTGTGGTCTGCCAATGTATAGCCTCTGAGTGACGTCCGAGCCCTCCAGCAGGGACCGGGATAACCCCCACCGATCCAAAGGGGGGTGGGGAACGGGACCAGTCATACGATGGAGCGACGTGTTGCTGCGCAGCTTCAGGTCGGAGAGCAAAGCAGCGGCTGTCCGCCTCACTCCCTACCCAGGTAGGCTGCAATCCCAGGGATTACACACTCCAGAGCCCCTTTTTTTCGGTTGCAGGTCAGATCCACAGTACTGGTAGTCACAGTAATAATGCTGCAGTTTTCCAATGCAAGGTAGCCAGGTAAGTATATTTTTAATTGATTTTAGGCCGGAGTCCTTGGGAGCTGTTCTGACATGCAGCCAGCCAGCATGGCTGCCCAGCCCAGCCCTCTATTGGCTTCCTCTTACCCTACAGCAGGCATGTCCAACCTTTGGTCCCCCAGGTCTTGTTGAACTACAACTCCCATGATTCTTTCAATGAAACAGACAGCCAGGGAATCATAGGAGTTGTAATTCAGCAACATCTGGAGGGCCGCAGTTTGGACAGGCCTGCCCTATAGAGTGCTGTATTTCGCATGACTTATTCACAATGCTATACTGTGGGTGCACGCCTCCTGCACTATAAAATTAATCATGAATAATAAATTAACCATTTCTGACACGCATAACCCACCGCTAGCTATCCCGTAAGAAAGCCGAAGGTGCAAGTGACATTAGATGTGTTTCCCCCCCCCAGAAAAGTCTTTGGAGAGATGGAATTGAGAGCCCAAGGGGACACTGGAAGGAAGCACGGAATCTGACAAAAAGCCTTGAGGAGGAAATTGCACTGTTTCTGTGTCTTGATCAATACAAGTTCCTGAGGCTGGTGGAGAGAAAGCAGCAAACGGTGATGAAAAATGCATGAGGGAAGGGAGAAAAGGGTCTCCCAGGAGGTGGAAATTAAACAGTACCCGTACATGTGTAGGATATTGACATTGAAATTAAAGTGAAAAACTGAGGAGGTGAAACAAGAACAGGGGGAGCAAGAAAAACACAGAGGAAACGGTTTATTTTTGTGATCTTGCTATCTGGACTCATAAGTCTAGACACATGTTTTATGCACATGTTATTCACTTCCACAGCCTGTTATTGTGTTATTAACCCTTTACAGCAGGGGGGTACAACCGCAGGAGGCCCCAGCAGGACTACAAGACCCATAGTTCTCTGCCAGTCTATGGAGGCCTTATAGCTGTCCTGATTTAGGGGAGACAACCCTGATTTTGGCATTCCAATTTGAGTGGGGTCAGTCAGGAGACTGTCAGTCAGTCCCATCAATTTTAGGCATCACCAGTGACAGAAGTTTTGCCAGTGACATACCCTCCTTTGTATACCTCTTAATTTTGGGAGGTAATTACATGCGTCCCTCATGTTAGTGAGAGTAAATGTATACAGGGTTACCTGCAGACACAAATGGTTGCTGAGAAGAGCTTTTAATAGCATGTTGCAGTGGTTATGGTACCACAAGTGCCCTGGCGCCCTTACTGAGCTAAGCCCGGCATAGCTGGCTCTTCTGGTGGACCTCAAGTAAGTTGCCAAACCATTTGCATACTTATCCTGGAAAGTAATTTTTCTAGCACCATAACCACTACAGTACACTGTAGGGATTATGGTGTTTAGAGTATTCCTTTAATTAGTGAACCCCTCCCACTCTTGCCTGATGTTTGATCCAGGTTGAACTTTAAAAAAAAAAAGGTATGTAATATCACTACAGCGTGTAGTGGTAGCTATGTTGCGTAAAATGTTCTTATGTGATCCCCTTGTCTAATGTCATAGCATGTAGGAACAGTTTGACATGAACTGTGGCTGTTATCGTTCTATGGCTGGAGAGTACCCCCTCCTCAAACACATTGATAATGTGGAATTAACACTAACAATCAATTTTATTTTCATCCATGCTGGAAAGTTAGTGATTGGCTCAGAGTGGCAGGGGTCGGATTAGCCCAGCTCACTCACACTGTCAATGCCATCAGCATGAATTAAATTGACATTGATAATGCAGAAATGTTAATTCTGCAATATCAATACAGTCAAGGAAAGGATGCTGAGAATAGATTTGGTTTATGTCAACCTGTTCGATATTAAAACAGGAGGTGTTCCTTTTACTATACTCATTATATGTTGGTATTTATTCACTAAACAGTGAAATGGCAAAAAACATTTAAAGGGACACTAATGTCACCAGAACAACTACAGCTTAAGTGTTCTTGCATAGAAAGACCACTTAATGTTATCTCACATATATATTATTCTTATTCTTATTATAGCCAAATTTACCACCCTAACTCATTCCACAGTTTTTACACTACATAGACAGTAATATACCGAAACGTACGGATTGTTCCCGATCGGATTGCTATTACTTTGTGGAACGTTTCGCAGAATGGTTCACTGAATATCGTCGTTCTTGTGGCGAAATTGGTCCCATAGGAATGAATGGCAAAATGTTCAAAACTAGAGTGGGAGCTGGCAAAAGCTGAACGATCAGGACATGATTTCTAAACTGCCACCACTCCTTCATTTTCAAGCCCACCTACACCTCATATCAAAACGTTCAGCTATCCCTGCTGCCACTAAAAATGTCCACGGCTAAGCCGTAGTCCTGATCGTTTTCACAATATGACCATTTGTTTGCAACTCACGCCGTCCATTGACATTCATTGAAACTCCACTCCAGCCAGCTTAAATTTGAAGGGCAATTTCTAAACTGCGACTGTGCCTTCATTTCTAATACTTCAGAGACATACTATGCATCAAAATGTAGGTCTGGGTATTGTGATTCTCACAATATAAAGCTCTTCGCTGTAGGATGTATAGTTTTTAAAATACGACCGTTTGAAGATGGCAACCGCCAAAATACTCTGACCTGTGCCAGGCTGGAGCAGCAAGTGATGTCATAGACAGGGCCTTTTGTACACCTGCTAATGTTTTTATAAATGTATGTTTTAATGTAACTGTGAAGCACTTTGGGCAACAACGTTGCAATTAAATGTGCTATATAAATAAATAACAGTTACTCCACCCATTCCAGTTGTAAACTACTGGTGGAGGCAAGAAAACTTCACACAATTTCCCCAGACATTGTAGCTTTTCTAGTGATTCTTATTATAGCCAAATTTACCACCCTAACTCCTCCCACAGTTTTTATACTACATAGACCAAAATTTACCAAAACGTGGGGATTGTTCCCGATTGGATTGCTATTACTTTGTGGAACGTTTCGCCGAGGTAGCCGGTACACCTGCTAATGTTTTTATAAATGTATGTTTTAATGTAACTGTGAAGCACTTTGGGCAACAATGTTGCAATTAAATGTGCTATATAAATAAAAGTTGCAATGCATTTCTCACTCTATCAAGCTTGCCACGTGCACTTTTTAAATTTGATCAATCAATTGGTTAGTGTAATGTTTACTATCTTTACTCACTCCAAACACTCCACACAGTTACTCTGCCCAGTCCAACCTTTCCACAGTTACTCCAGCCACTCCAACCACACAACAGTTACTCAAGCCACTCCACCCAGTTACTCCCCCCACTCCAGTTGTAGACTACTGGTGGAGGCAAGAACACTTCACACAATTTCCCCAGAAATTGTAGCTTTTCTAGTTGAATTTGTTCTGGTGAGTAAAAATCATCCCCTGCAGGTATTTTAATCTGCTTTTCAGAGAAAAGGCAGTGTTTACATTGCCCCTTGGGGATACCTCCTGTGGCCACTCCTCTGATGGCCACTAGAGGTGTTTCCTGGCGCAGTGCTGCACAGTATGCAGCACTGCCATCATGGAGATGTTATTGTTGGCTGCATTTTGCAGTAATCCTGTCTGTTTAATTTCAGGGAATTAAGACCACTGACACGCATGCTGCTGCTAGACCTCTCGGTGGTACAGAAGGACAAATTGTCTGAGCATTTATCTGCGAACTGTAAAATATGACCTCATCTGTCTGACATTCTATTTACTAACAGTTCTTAAATCCATCTTTATGTGAAATAAGCTGCAAATAGCCAATATGTTTTCATTCTTTGGACACTAGACATAAATTAATTTTTATATCCTACAGTAGGGTTGATCACTAAACAGTGTGATTTGTGTTTTGACAACTTATGATAAAAAAAAAACAGTCGTACCAAATTACCACATTATTGAATAATATTGCGTCAGACCTGAGGAAGAGAGAACAACTCTCCGAAGCTTGTTTTTTAAGTATTATGTTAGTCCAATAAAAAAAAAGGTATGATTGCATGCTGCAATACTATGGTATTTTTGGCATCTTGCCTGCTGGACTAATCCGACTAATCCAATCTACACTATGTATAATTATATAGTATTATACAGTAATTAATAATTGTATATATATATGTTTTGGTTTTTTTCCTCTTACCCCTACGCTTGGTATATTTTTGTGTATTCCTCGTTCTAAGTCCTCTACCAGAGGCCTGGTAGTCTGAGGGTTCTGCACAGTGTCTGAGCTGTTCCTTGAACTGCACTTTTCTGGACAGAGATCTCGGATGTCCCACTTGGAATCTGCCGAAGCCACTTCCCGCAACTTGGCGGGTCACAGCCCGAGTGGCCCTATGACAACTAATACTACTAAAACCTTCACTTTCTACATCCTTTCTAGCTTCTCTTTCACTCCTTGGTATTTGTCAATGTTCCTTCTTGCTGATGTCATGGTCACTGGGTATTGGCACATCCACCACCACTTCAGTCTTCCGTTCCTTGTCTACCACCATGGCATCAGGTTGATTGGCCACTACTCCCCTATCTGTCATCATATGGCAATCCTCTGATAATTAAAGAGGGTTGATAATTTTTATTTTTTTAAATTACATACTTTACATATTACATACTTTAAATTACATGCTTAGACATGAAATCCAAATATCTATCTTTATATGATGGATTCAAAAAAGTAATTTTTCAAATGTGACATCTGTTTTAACTGGTTAAGATTAGATCAATAACAAGAAAGGTCAAATGTACTTGTCATTTAAAAAAGGAACAATCATAAATAATTAAAACAATTCTAATTAAGCTTGCTTCCTAAACAACACAGCATTTTGCAGCTGGACTTCCATTTAGATAAACTTATAAGGTAAGACCGCGATCAAGGCTAAAATTCTATTAAATGTTACCCTATTACGCTGTGACATCATTCTGCGTCCATCCACCTACTGTAGGAAACACCTTCAGGACAGTGCGTGGCCTACAATGTGCAAACGGGTGACAACTTGTGACAAGTCAAAAACAATAGTTTACATTTCACTTTTACATATTCAAATTAAGATTTCTAAACTTCTGATTGAAAACACTTTAAAATCCCAAATCAGCTAGGAATTACCAATTTTACACTTTTATGCTAGAATAACCTTTTTATCTATCTATCTAGTATGGCTAAATTTGTGTATTTTATCTTCAACAATGGTAGTGTTGGATGATCTGTTCCATGGAGATTGTCTCATTTCTCCACGAAAGGCAGAGGCCGGGTCATGCATAGCAGGAATATACATAGGGTTATTCATTAATTTGTGATGTAGGGGTGTAATTAGAAAACACTGGGCCCCGGGGGAAATAATCAAGGAATTCTTTTTTGGCCTTCCTGGCTCCTCTGCAAGCAATGCACGTGAGTAGGTGGTGACTGTGTGTGATTGTTTCTGAGGCTTGGTTGAGTGTGATTGTGGTGGCTGGATAAATGTGAGATGTATGAGTGGAGGGCTGTGTGTGTGTGTAATATTAATAAAGTAATTGCTACTCACCTTTTTACAGGGAGGTGGAATAATCCCTAGTGGTCCTGGGGTCCTGCTGGGAAAACATCTGGTCTGCACCACAAATGGGTGCAAACCACAAAGCCCTGTCCACTGCTTAGGTTAACGTGGCACCACTTTAACTCAATAACAGCAGCACTCCGAGTCATTATGTGAGTACCTGGGACCACGAGGGATCGCTTACTGCATGTTATACAATAGGGAGGCGGGACTGCGAGGAGGGCGCTCACTAGTTAAATATTATAATTTACTAGTTATTTAATATATTGCCAGAATGGCAATGTATCACATAACTATTTTCCATGGGGAGGGTCCCTGACTGGTCTGGGCTTCCCCTAGAAGTCAGTCACGACTTCAGGGCCAGGACGCCATAGGGACCTTTGCAACCCTGGTGGTTTTACCAGTGGTGTGATACGTTGAGAATTAAAAGCAAATTTCAAATATTAGGTTAACATAGCTGAACCAAAACATACCAAAAGCATGGTATGTTTGGCCTAAAATGCAAAAGGCATTTTTAATATAGAACAAAGCTGTGGATTGTGAAGTGATTTTCAAATTTTAGGCAAAAATGAATGATGAGGAAATATTAACTTTACAGCTTCCCTGCCTCATTATCCGGTCCAAGATATTTTGATGACATGAGCATGCATTGTATACTAAATGTGTGCATCAAGAAGCTCTGAGCATTGGGGTATAGCAGGACTGCATTAACTTAATTTAAAAGGACAGGATGATTAGTTATGGTATCTGCTTGCAGATTCTGCTTTCCTTTTAGCAATGATTAAGTTATAATTGCAGAGTATTTTAGTATTTAACATATGTAACCTCTACCGTAGATTCTCATGGTTCTATTATCACTTATAAACATGTTCCCGTCACTGTTTAAGAAATTCTCTCTCATCAGGACACACATAAACAAATTATATCCATAACAAACAGGTACAATAGGATTTAAACTACTTTGAAGCTTCGAATGGGTTAAGACCATCCAGGAATTGACATTAAAAAGTGAAGAAGGTAATAATGTGGTAAGGACGATCAATAATGGATTTCAACAAACTCCTGTTTTGCCATCCTGATAAAGGACACGATCCATTTTCCTTTTAAGCATAATGGTTTCTTAGTACAACAGGCCAAGATGTCACACAGGGCAGAAGAGCAGAACGTCAGGGCTGTGTAAACCTCCAAGCGAAGCATTCGAAGACTCGACAGACGCCAGTCTTCTGCAGGTGAACAGCCAACCACTAAAAGCTTTATAGGCCTCGCCAGTTTTAAGACCCTAAACACATCTATAATTAATGCACTCAGAATACCTTTCAATATGCAATGTATTCAGTTCCTCAAGGGTTAAAGGTTTCTCCTCGAGCCTGGAGAAGAGGAAGGAAATGCCCAGTAACGTAAAACAACCTTAAATATTAAGCCCATTATGGACCAATGACTGTCCAGGTCATTGCCCCTTAAATACTACTTTATCATGGTATGTCCTGTGCATCAAAAATGATGCTGGTAGTTTAGGGTTAAAATATATATAAAAAAAGAACTAAAACCAAAAAAAAAAAATCTATGTACTATGACAGTCAGGAATTCATTGCAATTCTATAATGTCTCCATTTAAAAATATAAACTAGAAAATGGCAAAGTTTTGCCCAGACTGCAGTCATAGATCTCATTTTATAAAGGACCCCGTGCACATGTTAGTATAACACTGAAAGAGGTGGTGTGTATATGTCTAAGCTGTTCTTATAGGCCCAGCTCCCCTACATTATGATCCCATCCACCATGTTCTAAATCGAGAACATTCTAAACCCACAGACTGTCTCTCTACCCTTAACAGAGCTTGGCTGACTATGTGCTAAACCCTCCAAACAATCTCCATTTTCTCTCAATACTCAGATTTGCCGCACTTCCCTTAAGTTCATATTATACTCCAACACAAACCCTTATAGAACCCTACAGCGGACTTAAGCGGCACTGTCACACCGAACGTACCTTTCTCCTATCGCTTCTTCTCTTCCTCTCTCAGAATCTGTTCTTCTTTTCTTAATGTACATCAGCAGATGTCATACCTTTCTTTACTGCACCCCAACAGGGCTTATATCCGTAAAGAACCCAAAAACTGACCAATTGCTTAATTGTAACCTCAGACTTGATACATTTATAGAACCCCAAAACTGCTTTACTATACTATAATGGAAACTTATGCTTCAAACAATTTAGTGAACTCAAAAACGTCCTAACCTCCCCCTTTCTACCCCAAAACATTCTGTACCCTTATTTACCCTCAGAATACCTTATGCCTTCATGTTCATTTACTGCATCACCAAACAACCCATCTGCAATTAATGTCTACCTTTTCAGATACTCTTACATTACATTGTCTTTGTTTGGTAGTAGATGACTGTGGAGATCGCAAAAGGGAATTTAAGCTCAATGCTTGCTTGTTTCTCAGTTAACTTAGAGCCTTAAGACAAATAAACCCTGTATTACAACACATTAGTGTTACATTAATAGCAATATCATAGGATATGTGTTTACTCTCACCTAAAAATAAAAAATAAGGGTACTTGGCTATAATACTTTTGTGGCTGGGACACAGCACTGCCGAAATTCACCCTTTAAAGAAGAAACTGAATCTAGGATTGAGAGGTGTTAAGGTAGAGGGGATATTTAGGGTTATGGTGTGTATATAGGTTCCATTTAGGGTGACTTTTGGCAACACTGTCCTTTCCTTGCTGTTGCATTCAGGATAGAACAGGGGCCAGTGCAGGTGGTGTAAGACACACTAACATAACTTCCATTGTTTCATAGTAACAATATAGCTCACCTCTATACTAAGCCAGAACACTAATGATCACTTGCTATCAATTTAGGTAGCTGTTTAGCTCATTGTATTTGATTAATGGAATTGTTGAACTACTTACTTTTTTTTAATGAGTATCTATTTTACGTTTTACTTCATTTAATTTTTTTCATGCTTTATCTCCTCTCTTTCTCTCTCTCTATATATAGCCATTAAAAAAATAAGCACACAGTAAATAGCACAGCTATTTATTTAAAATCACAAAACTCTGAAGTGTAGGAGAAGGCAAAATTTACCGGTAGGTTAAAATCTGGATTCTAAAATGGAAAAGTTCCTGGATTAAGTCACAGCTTGGTTATTTTTTACAATATTTTTAGATTTAAATTAGCAACAATTCAGAACTAAGGAAATGCATTTATTACCTCTATCTTCAACCAAACAAGGCTCTGTTCTAGCAGTGTTCTTATAGAACCTCCAGCCGCTTCAATATCATCTCAATAGCTTAACAACGAGATCATGTTTGCACAATACCATTTAATACCATAGTGTGTACTACAATGCTCCAAGGATAAACTTGTGAAGTCTCCCTTGATTTAAGATGAACTGCAGCTGTGATTATAAGGATTTGCAAACAAAAGAAATGAAATCTTGTACTGAGTGAGTTTGCAGCAGTTTGGTAACCCATGTGTAAATAACACTTCCATACTGTAGGTGGTGCTATCATATAAGAATCTGCTTTGGTTCCCCATGTACGATGCCCAATTGTATTAGAGGGGCAGTGACCATGGGTGTGTGACCACACGTCTCCTAATGATACATCTCTATGATTTATATCATACTGATCATCAATTCTTAAGTTTGTGAATAACTAAAGCCCATTGATTGTGCTAGAATTGGGGATGTTCCAACAGCTCTTTTTACTTTGGGCCTCTTACAACCTAGAGCCACAATAGCACGTAAGCTCATCTTCCCCATCCAAATTTTGCACAAGGACAAACAATTGAATCCCTGCAGCTGAGAACTAATTAGTGCAATGATGGACTAAGGCTCGTAAGCTAATTATCTCTACAAAGCGTTGAGAATCTGCTTTGAAAGTGATCTTTCCATGAACTGTGTTGGAACAGAGAAGCAGAGCGTTCTTTTGCCAAAACAACCGCAAGGCTTTAACAAAACCTAGAGAAACGATGTTTCACCTGTGTCAGTTCTGCGTCTATACGTTGCTAGTGCCGATAGTTGTTGGAGGATAAACAGGTCGTATTGTGATTTCTCCAGAGTGAAAGAAATATGTTTGGTTTCTTCTTCTTATTAAGCTCAGCTGGAGAAGTTTTCTTTTTATCTAAAATGAGCGCAGGTGTGGTATACAGCTTTGAAAATATGCCCTAGACCTCTTCATTTGTGGCCTTTTCAGATATCTTCCCCCAGTTTTATTCTTTTAGGCCTCTTTTTTTTTGGTCTACAATTCTCCCGTACATAATTCTATTTTCTGTTACTTTTTGTCTTCTATTCCCACCTTCCCGTGCTGCAAAGTTATTGGCTTTGCAGTTTCTGCTTTGAGCTTATGCCAAACCAGCTCATCAGTCATGACACTCACTTTACAAGAGTTCTAGGCTGGCGAATGTCAATTCTATGCATGTTACTACGCACAAGTAATAAAAACCACTATGAACAGTTTGTATTCTAACCTGGGGTGTGTTGGGTGTTGCTGCCGGCTCTCAGTACCATGCTGGAAAATGTCACAATGCAGGGCTTAGGAACCTCAGAGGTGGAGTATGCACCACACAGTCCTAGCACCACAACCACTACAGAAAGTTAAGTGGAGTGGTCCCCATAGCTTATATTTTAGCCTTGTGGTAAAAAAGTATCTGAACATGGTTTGAGCACTTTTCAATTTTTTTTTTTTTTTTTAATGTATCCCATAATAAACTTGGTAAACGTCCAGGTATCTAACATTTCCGGTTTTGTTTTCGTGACTAGCTGCATACCATCAAGTTTAAATAAGTATTCCAATTAGGTATTTCATTTTCATATAGGATATCTAAAGGCTGGATTATTTTGATAGATTTTTCTGACCTTGGTTAATGAAAAACTTGATTGAATGTTTGTTATTATGAATTAAATATGAACATAACAATTAAAATCAATTTAGGAGTACTAAAGATTGCTCTTTTTAGTATGTATGGTATAAAACTCTATTCACAAATGTTTTAAAAAAATTATCATAGCCTTGCCATAGCAACCATGCAATCAATCAATCTGTATTCACAAGAATGAATCCTAGTTTATTATGTTGGGTGTCATTGGAGAGCTGGGGGTACACATATGCCCCCCATAACCTTGAAGAGATGCTGCTTTAGGTTACCAGTGCAGTGTTTCCATAACACAAATTTCCCAGACTGACATTGTCATATCAGCTATCAGGGGTGGCCAAATGCTTGATCCTACATCTCCCATAATGCTTTACTAGCCTGAGGTTCTAACTTTTGACAACCCTAGATCTTTATTCAACCAGACACCTCTACCTCCCAAACACAAAAAAAGTAAAACTTAATTTAGCCTGTAAATTTTAATTAAAAAAAAAAAATGTTCGTGAAAATTTTTGATATCTTTTGGTTTACAAAAACAATTGGATATAAAACTCTTGGCTGTAGAAGAACTGACAATATATTCGAGCAGTGGTTGTCAAGATTAGGGAGTAGATGAACTGATTGTTAATTCTATTTCCTGGACTCCCAGATCTGATTCAGTCTAAAATGTCAATGACTTGCCCCTGCTAAGAGAAGTATATAGATCAATGCCTCTGGCATTACAATTGCCCACTGAGAGCACATCTTTTCTTCTAAGGTTCAGAGGTCCTTGTTTTCTTCATTCCGAATATCATTAGTGTGAAACTTCACTTTCTTCTGGAGCCCGCTTTGACATTTTATTCATTTTGTCCCAAGTCTATCTAAGTCTTTTCCACTGCAGTAGAACATTTGCTGGTTATTTCCCCAGTGGAACAGTTTGTCCATATCCCACCAAGTTCTTCATCTACTGCCGACAAGTATCATGAAAAGCTTCTAAGGTGCGAAAATCCCTCCAGGTGGGTGGTAGACCGTCCTGCAAAAACTTCCCGCAGCGTTGGCAAGGGGCCTGGAACAGCTTGATGTAACTTCTTAACCAGGTCTGCAAAAAGGAGGGGGGAATATAAAAATAAGACACAAAATCCAGAACTTCCAAATGTCATTCTCCCTGTCGCTTCTAATACTCCAGCCCAAGGAATGACACTCCTTGGCGCCATCCCAAGGAAGGTACACTGAATTCACAGCAACAAATGTTTTTACAAGGTCAGAGAATAGCTGATTTCAAGGCTTTGTCTACAATTATATTTTTTTTTATAGTCTCAGCGATCTTAAATTCAGCATCCCATCTGGTAGCATACATTTTATTTTATATCCAAGAAAACCGCTTAAACTTACAAAAAGATTTAATAAATAAATATATGCAGATTTCCGAAGCGATTGTACTATAAATGGTTTTCACGCAATATTTTAATAACCACATAAAGTAATTTAAGTTCAGATTATGCTTTCTTGATCTGAAAACAGTAAGAGAGACTTTTTTTATTTTTATTATTTTTAAATAATGAGGATTCCTCAAAGTGATCACATCAGAAAAGAAGCAATCTTTTCCAAATCATTAAATTCACACTTTCTAAGCAAAATAACAGTTTAAAGGGATAATCTAAGCCTGACATACTTTCTCTTTAAATACCTCTAAACAATATTTTTTTTCTCTGTCACCAGTCTTTGGATGTTAGCTTGTTAACATTGGATTTTGTTTGGAGTTAAACTGTCAAATTAGATGCACTGTGCCAGTGAGACGTGGGTCAGGCAATGAATGCCAGGTGTTCTGTGCCAGCGGGATGTGGATCAGCCAACAAGTGATAGGTGCTCTGTACCAGTGAGGTGTGGGCTAGGCAGTGAAAGACAAGGTGGTATGTAACAGTGAGAAGTCAGTGAGAGACAGGTGCTATGTACCAGCGAGACGTGGGTGGGCAGTGAAAGACAGGTGCTCGGTACCAGCAAGATGTGCAATGAGAGACAGGTGGTATGGGTTAGGCAGTGAAAGACGGGTGCCCAGTGCCCTCGAGAGACAGGTGGCATGAACCAGTGAGATGTCGATGAGAGACAGGTGCTCTCTACCAGTGAGATGTACAAGAGACAGGTGTTCTGTGCCAGTGGGATGTGGGTCAGCCAATAAGTGATAGTAGCTCTGTACCAGTGAGGTGTGGGTTAGGCAGTGAAATACAGGTGCTATGTACCAGTGAGATGTGGGTTAGGCAGTGAAAGACAGATGCAAAGTACCTGTGAGATGTACAGTGAGAGACAGGTGCTCTGTACCAGCGAGATGTGGGTGGGCAGTGAAAGACAGGTGCTCGGTACCAGCGAGATGTGCAATGAGAGACAGGTGGTATGCACCAGTATGATGTGGGATAGGCAATGAGTCACAAGTGCTCTTAACTCACTGAGGTGATCCTTCATTACCGAATGCCTAGATGCAGATTGTGCTTTAGAATGATCAGCTTGCCGTTAGGTGAGAACACACTTAGCAGGTGAAGAGGTGTGTATCAAGGATCATTTCGAAAGGAACCTTCTCTTCCAATGACATTCATTTAGCAATATATAGATAAAATAATTTTCAAATTAAAGACAGGACGCTGTCCCTATGAAGGGGAATGGTCACCAGCATTCAATAAAAAACAAAAAAAAAAAACATTAAAAATCACCAAGGAACTTATGCTAACATTTTTCAAGGAATCCTCAATTTCTTTAAAACGTATATTAAAGATTCATAAAATCATAATCAATATCTAATTGTGGGAAAATGACAGTGTCCCTTTAATCTTAACCCATGGACTGACTAGAGTGGCAATCAGTCTAGGATCTGCTAAGTACACAATATTAACATGGTGTACATTTATGAGAAGGATTGCAGGATATTATTATTATTTATGTTTTTATGTAATTAAATACAGTGCATTTTTGGATTATACTTCCTCATACACTGCAGATTAAGAAATCACAAGAGGATTTTGATCATGCTCAATATTACAATCAGCTAAACCTGAATATTTCTGTGTGTTTGATCTAGAGAAATGAGACAATAACGTGCACTATCAGGAAAAAAAAGGAAGTATAAGTCAGACAGACGAGATGTATATAAAGCTTGAATATTATTCTGTAATGTCTCATTTCCTTCAGTCGATACAAAAATGAAAATCTGGTTCGGCTACAGACTTGGATATAAATGTTTCTGTCTTCGGAAAGGCTCTTCCCTGCAGTAGCTGTCAATAGTCGCTTGTACATAAATCAAAGACTTAACAAGATGTGAGAGAAAGGAACTTTAAGAAGCAGCCAACCAATCGGAAATGGTGTACGCAACAGTTTTTCTTTTATTCAGACAGAGGGGAGCCACCAATATACAACATATCAGCATCGCTGAATTAAATGGACACTATAAGCATCAAAAACACTTCATTGTAATGCAGTGGTTTTGGTACATATATGCTGTTCCTTATTTGCTGCAATGTCAAACATTGCCATTTCCAAGACAGAGAACCTGCCTCCGGGGGCTATCAGAAAGCAGCCAGTAGAGGTACTTCCTTATAAAGACCTTAGAAAATGATGATGCCAAATGCGGTTAACGCTTCTCTAAGAGAAGCATTAGGCTGACAAAGCATTTAATTGGCAGAGCATGGCAAGAAGCACTGGATTAGACACCAGTCATCAAGGATGATGGCTTCAAAAGATGAGGTTAATGGGCTTTTTTTGTACTTTACGTAGTGGCTGCCCTAGACAGGGATGCCAAGCAATGGACTCGCACAGTGCTTTTAGGAGAATTTTCTTTGGTGTTCCTATATCACAAATCATTTTGGCTCAGGTCATTTGGCAAAAGAGAATATAGGAATCAAGGAAATGTATATAGTGTATGCCCTTTTTAAATCTTGTATATGTAGCTATTGTATGCATTTTTTTATATTAGCAGGTAAAATTATATTAAAAAGGTTACTGCAATCATCATAACCACTACAGACCACTTTATAAATTAATTATAAAAGTGCTTACTTCTCATAGACTATTTGTAAGATGGAATTAAAAAAGAATACTGAAGACCTTTATAGGTGTAGAGTTGGCCTTTAAAAAACTACTATGCAAATAACAAAGGTAAAGAGTTAACTCCCCAGCAATGCAGGTGGTTAACCTGGTGCCATTTGTCTAGCCAGTGGCCCATTTAAACCGCTATGTGATTAAAGAATGTTCTCTTAATTCTGCTGGTAATTAAGACATAGCTGTGCGCGGCAAGCTCTGCTGCTCGGCTGATTGGCAAAGGGGCCAAGATATTGACACATTCATTGAGCTTCTGTCAGATGTTTAGGTACAAGAACTCAGCTGGAGGTTTAGACAATCAATCAAGCAGCCCTCCCTTTGTGTTCACATACCAAGTATCCGCTGCTGGATGGGAGATCAGATCTTTTCAGGTTCTTTTAAAACTTAAAGTGGATAACCCACCTGCAAAATGTATTTTCCATTAATAATGCACTACACCGTGTCCTTTAATAAGTGATAGAGTTTTACGATACAAACATATTACAGGTATAATATTGCTCCTGCAAAACTCTGCTTTATCAGATATTTTTTCACATTTTTTTGGAGGGTGGGGGCAGGGGGGTTTATAAGGTGGTGCAATAAATAAAAAACGTCTTCACTTCGTGGCAGATTGCTGCACTTACCGCGGGTGGGGAATGCCATCCAATAGGCACGCAAGTGAATAACCTCAGAGTTGCGAACTTTAAGGCTCTGTAATCTGTGAGTGCAATTTGATATATTGCTTTACTCCTTTGTTGCTACAATATTATACTAAGTGTAAAATTATTTCTCCACATATGTACATTTAATAATATTTTATCACCAAAGAGAGGTTGGGTGCTACCCATTAAAGCACCAGACGTCTATTTATCTAGAGCCTGCATGTAGCTTTTGTGAGTGTACAGATATATATGATAATTTAATAATTCTGTTTTGTTTGGATAAACTACACCATAATAATTTTTATATCTTTTCTCTTTTTTATGGACACATGTTTGGAGACATATTGCGATTAGGTACATTTAATGTGCAGGGCTACACATTTTATTTTATTCTTTTTTTTACACTTTTGTGTTTCTATCAAGCAATATAAAACACAATGCACTTATAGAAACTGGTGAAATAAAATGTTCCTATTATTTAGGCTATTTAATTAATTCTCTTCTATGGATGCACAATGTTTTGTTTTTTTTTAATTGAGATTTGAGGCTAGTTCCCTTTTTCTGAAAGGAAAACATGTAAGGGTAATCCACTGGAAAAATAGGTTCACGAAGGAAGAATCATAGACATTTTAATTCCTCCTATGAAAAGTAGGACAGTGGAATTAATTTCAATATCTCCTAGTGCTTACCATAAAGGATCGGACCACAACATCTGGCATCTGTGGTAGCTGGTAATGTAAGAGAGCAGTGGTGGCATGGTCCGTTACCTAGAAAAAGGAATCGGAGAACAAAGTTTAACGGTGCTGATGCTTGGCAATGACAGAATACAACACAAGCAACTTTTAGCAATATCTGACAGATATAGATTCGGAAAAACAATCTTTTTTCGTCGATATGTTTACATGGGCCCTTCAGTAGGGCTAGCCATAGGTATTTGTTAGTACCATGGAACACAGACAAGTAATATCTCAGTAACTATTGTTCGGGCTAGAAATATCTGCATGGATGTGCCCAAAATTCCTGCATGAGAATTATCTTTAAACCTAAAGTGGCATTAATGCATTACCTAGGAGGAATGCAAGTCCTGTGAACATGGATTAATGGCCTATATCAGCAGGTTTTAGTAATTTTGTTGCTAATGGCTTTGAAACAATTCTATACTCGCCTTTCCAGATTCCACCAATTACAAAGACACAGAGTAGGCAGCTGGTAGGAGACTGGAATGCACGACGGGACAAATGCTGTAAGCCACAACTGCATAAAAAGGCCCATCTAACGCTCTTGTTGAACATCCATGATCTGACACAAGAGTTATTGTTGGTCACTTTGGGTTAAGATCGAGCTGAAAACCTCAGATTTTGGCGCGGTCAAATTTCTTGGAACATATATAGAAGACACCATACCATGCATAAGCACACTGATGATGCAATCAATAGCCGTAAAAAATGTAGGCTTCTTGGCACCTGCCCGAAACACAGATATTGCTCAATTTTCTATTTATATGTTGATTAATTTAAACCACCTGGGTGGGTTAAGGCTTTTTAAAAAAAAAAAAATGTTGGACAATCTTTATTTATTTGAAGTTTCAAGTAGGGTAGGGTTACAGAAAAATAAAGGAGGGGTTAGTGTAACGGGTGTTCTGAAAGTACAGTTTCGTGAACAATCGATTCAAACAATATTGAGAACAGTGCGATTTACATAGGATATTGATCAGGTCAGTGTCAAGGCTTGGGAATGAGATTCGGTTTATGCATTTACATAGTACTATTCTTGCGGACACACGTCATGCACTCAACATTGCCTGAGTATTGTACCCTTAGTACCATGTTTCAGTGGTGTAACCTTCTAGGGAGTGCAATGTGGGAAATAGACACTGTCTCAGGGCCGATGTTCGGCTTTCTGCTTGTGCGTTGTTCAGGCGATAGCCCAGGGACCACCGCCTGAAGCCCTGGCTTAGGATTGTGTTTTCTGCCACTTGGTGGTGTGTCCTTGACTAGTGCTATTTCTGTCAATGGATTGGTGTAAATTGCGCGTGTCTGTAAGTGGCACCCTGCTATATTTTGTTGCTGGGTCAGCAGGTGCACTGTATGATGGGTGCCGGTGTTGTTGTGCCACACCTAGTGTAGCCTAATCTCTGTCCGGCCTCTGAGTAATCACTTTTGCAGGGAAAGCCAGTGTCTTGTTAGGGTGTGCAGAGTCAGGTTGGACCTTCATGGTGTGCTAGAAGTGTTTCTGTGTTGCATGCCCATCACTATTTCAGTGGGGGAGTTTAGAGGTGTCTGGGCGGGGGGAACAGAAGGTATCGGGGAGGAAGGGTGAGAGGCCCGGGTGGGAATTATCGGTGTTAGCATTTCTTGCTATCTCATGTGTGTTTTGGTTTTGGAGTTATGAGGGGGGGTTTATGCAGTTCCCCTTGCTGTGTAAGACCTCCAGGGGTACCATATTAGGGCGCACTTGTCTGAGCGTTCCTGCAGGGAGGCGGTCATCATCTCTATGTCATAGATATTTTTCACCTTTTCTACCCATTGTTGATAGCTGGGTATTGTCTGGCGTTTCCAGTGGAGGGGGATGAGGGCTTTAGCTGCGGAGAGCAGGTGTATGGTGAGGGATTTTTTTGTATATCTGTATGGGTATGGGTGTGTGGTGCAGGAGCATCGGCAGGGGCTGCAGTGGGAGGTCTGATCCTGTAATTTCCCTCATCTTTGTGGGATAAGGTTTATATGTGAATTCACAGGAATTTTACTACAAAGGTCTAACAGATCAGCTAAACAGAATGTGATTGGTAGCCGTTGTCAGATTAGTACTAAATGGGGCAGAAATGGTTTGAGTGGGATAGAGGTAATTGGAATATTGTTGATATGAGATTAAAAAGAAAGAACTAAATAATGAAAGATAATGTCTCCAGTCCCCACTGTCCTGAAAATTACTTGACGTGTATAAAGAGTACAAATACACATCTGGTGAAATCTGAGCCTGCAGGCAAAAATGCTGTCAATAAAAGAGACTGGGCTTTTTCCCCTCCGAACAAACAAGAGAAACAAAAAAGACTAACAAAAAAACAAGACAACACAACACACTAAAGAATAATCAATGTCAAATGGGAGGCTGAGACAAAAAAACAAAAAAAAAAACCCCATAAGAAATTAAGGTTTCAAGACGGAGAGTGATGAAGGAATAAGAAACAAAGGTTCCAGTAAGAAAAAAAGTGGGAGTGTCACTGTCCAAAGAAATGGAATAAGGCTGTAGATCAATGGAACCCAGAAACAGAGTAATGGGTTTATCATCACAGCAGTCAGACACTGTGTCTCAACCAAGACGTGTTCTTGAATTTTATGTTTTCTTCCGAGCCTTGTCTTGTTAATCGCTGTGGGCGAAACAGAATTCTCTGCAGCTCACTATTCACATCCTTCCCTTCAATAATGCTGAATCTTTCAAACTGCAAAACGAGCACAATTAACTCTCTGCACTTTCATGGTCTTCAACATAGCTGCCACAGACAGTACAGCTTTTCCTCATTCGTAGAAAACGAACCCCCACCCAGTCAACTGCCGATTACCCTTTGGGAGTTGGCCATTGGCCTTGACAATGATCGACGTATGAAAAGTCTATGACAGGAGACAATGAACCAAGTGCTCTATGAACTGTCTGAATTTCCAAAATACTATAGCTACTGAAAGGATGATTCATTAGGGGTCTTTGTGTGCCTCTTCTCCCATTGTAAAATATAACACGCAACATTATTAACCGTACTGGTTGTGGTTGACACAGTACCCCAAAACACCTGGAGACTTAAAGGGCAACTAAATCATTATTGTGTACCCTACTGAATAGCAAGTTATCCACTAAGTTATTCACTAAGTAAACCAATTTAGGCACAGAATATAAAACTATCCAAGTTCCTAGGTCTCTTCTTTAGGTAAACAAATATCAGAACACATAACGACTGCAGTTGTGTTCACATCCAAGAAATTAAACATTTACCAGTTACTGACTGTTATAAAAAACTAAAAATCGAAATTATAGTACATTAATGATTAACCTTGGCATCTAAGATGTTTCTTAACTATAATTCCCATGATGCTCAGCCTGTGTTTAGACATATAGATCAGACTAAGAGGATTCTTAGGTTTTTTTACTTTTCTGGATCAATTTAAAAAGGAAATTGATTCCAAGGATCACCTCATTAGGTAGTACCATTTTCAGTCATAACACAACAGATAAAATAGCGCAAACCTCACAATGCCACAAGTTACAATAAGAAATATAGTTTCCCAAACTACTTTTCATCATCAAAAAGTTATCATTGGTCTTTAATTCAACATTTCTCTTAAGTTAAAATACAATAGGGCATTTGGCATAAAAATGCAGGAGTTAGCCGACAATCCTGTGGACCAATGATACTGGAACGGATAAAAATAATGGCGTGCCACCTAAATGATCTATCGGAATAATTAGAGATTCAACAGAGGAAACTTGCTAAATGACGTTAGTTTGTAACATTCTAACCTCATTATTAGCTTTAAGCCCAAGTCTTAAGCAATCGTAAAGCAGCTTTGTAAATGACCATGGAGTTGTGCCCTTATTGACCTTGAGGAGATATCAATAGCCTGATCTATCTGGCTAATGAATGCATTCATTCTTCCCCACCTTAGCTTACTCACACATTATTGATGAGAATACATTTTCATACATTACATAGTCAAATTGTCTTTACTGTAGCAACAGCACTCCCTGTACACTTTCCAATCTAGGAGTGTTTGGGAACTCATTAACTGAATGGCATTATCAAGAAACTTCTGTTGATGCAAATACCAACGCAGGTAAGTTAAGTCTCCGTACATGTGAGAATTCTAACATTTGCTGAAGGAAGTCTCGAGTGACCTCTACAACTCTTTGTTCTGTCTAGCAATGATCAATATTGCCCTTTTCTCTGGTGGATAGAAGAATACATTTTGAGATAAATAAGCAGATTTTAGTCAACTTTTTATGTGTGGAAAATTTTTGGATATTTTATAATATATTCTGCGTGAGCTAAGATATTGGCATGTGTTCTTTTAATTAAAGGATCACTATAGGGTCAGGAACACAAACATGTATTCCTGACCCTATAGTGCTAAACCCACCATTTAGGTGGCTTGTCCCCCCGTAGCCCCCTATAAAAGTTTAAAACTCACCTTATTTCAAGCGCTGCTGGCGCTGGCTCCGCCCCCTTTGTGACATCATCGAAATGGCTAAAATCGGCACGGGGCAGGACCAAATGTTGTTTTGGCCAATCAGGACCTCCTCATAGAGATGCATTGAATCAATGCATCTCTATGAGGAATATTCAGTGTCTCCATACAGAGCGTGGGGACGCTGAACGGCAGGGCTGCTTACTGTGCAGCCTTGAGCCAGGAAGCCTCTCCAGTGGTCATCTAAGGAGTGGCCACTTGGAGGTGTCCCTAGGGGCAATGTAAACACTGCCTTTTCTCTGAAAAGGCAGTGTTTACATTAAAATGCTCGAATGGAGCTATTATACTCACCAGAACAACTACATTAAGCTGTAGTTTTTCTGGTGACTATAGTGTCCCTTTAAGGAATTACATTTTTTTTATATTGATTCCAACTATATACAATATATTTACAGTGTCTTTTTCTCAGTTCTAAGTGGTGTACGGATTTCTACCACATGGAGACGACTGTACACGAAGCAGTGACAGAGGTCAAAATTTGCAACAGTCAACAAGCATTCTTGCCAAGATAACAGCATTCAAGCTACTGGAAATATACATGATTTGACACTTAACAGAAAAGGATGCACACACATACAACAGACAGAAAAGAATGCACACAGTACTTTTTTATTTACAAACTACGCATTTGATTTATACTCCTTAGCTGTCTGTGTGAATGAAAGCCACTTCACCTATTATGTTAAAGGAACGCTATAGTGTTAAGAATACAAACATTCTCAATGCTATAGTGTACTACTCCCTATTTAGATGCACCCCCTCCCCTCCAAATTAAATTTAAAAAAAGTTGTACTTACCTTTTCTAGCGCCGAAACGCTCTCTGTGCACCCGTGCCACCTACCGTGACCTGGAAGCTGTCTAAATACTGGAGTTTCAATGTCTTGAGTACAGTGTCGAAAACCACGGGCTTGAACTTTACCACTTACTTTACTTGGTGTCATGAATATTGTAGTTCACATACATATGGGTCACCGGGTTAGTCATCCTAGCTTAGCGGAGCAACATACTGTACTTACTGGCTGGACTCAAGAATGGGTTTTATTTTTTAGAAAGTTGAACAGCCACCCACTGTAAGTATCATGGATAGGGGTACTGGAAATCTCATATACAGTGGTCCAGTGCTTTATAAATGTGTGTAGAGCACACAGTTCTCTTTATGTTATAATAAAGCAAAAAAAAAAAACAAACTATTTTCTTCTTAATATTTCATGATTCGTGTTTTATTTGAGAAAACTAAATTCAAGTTCTAAGTTCACTGGCACACTGCAAAAGAGACCTCTCATTTGATAAGGGCCTTCTTCACTAATTGTCTATGTTATAGTCTGTATGTAAATCCCTTGTTATCAAATATCCCCATTCTATAATTATAAAGCTCTGTGGAATATGCTGACACTATATAAATGCTAATAATATTAATAATTACCAGTCTCACGCACACTTATGATTTAATTTGACTGACCTACTGCCTCAAGGGTCAAGAACATGCATTTACAACAGACCACAGAAGGTATAGAGGTCAGCTCCTACCCTGTCCCTATCTACAAGTCTATACTGACCCATATGCTGTTATGGCCCTATAGGAGTCAACATCAGCCTGACAATGGATTTTGATGTGAAATGGCAGTGAGAGGAGTAGATCACTTCATCATCTTCAACAGGCAGTTATGCAGCAAGTTCCACTATATAGAATAGAATAATATCCATCTATTAAAGGGATCCTATAGTGCCAGGAAAACAATGCCGCTTTCCTGGCACTCTAAGGTTATTAGGTCCCCCCCTCCCGCAGGGCTGAAGGGGTTAAAACCCCTTCAGCCACTTACCTGAATCTAGCGCGATGACCCTTGGCTCTGGGTCAGGCTCCGCCCACGCTGATGTCAGCCAGTGGGGGAGACCTAATGCGCATGCCACGTGCGCATTAGACCTCCCTATAGGAAAGCATTATTCAATGCTTTCCTATGGGGAAAATCTGACGCTGGAGGTCCGTGAGGACGTCCGGCGTCAGATAACGGACCAAAAGTCTGTTTAGATTCCGGAAGCCCTCTAGTGGCTGTCTGTTAGACAGCCACAGAGGGCAGACTTAGAGCTGCAATGTAAACAGCGCTAAGTACATTGCAGCACTAAGTGCAATAGGACCAAAAAACCCAGACTACTTCAGTTAGATGAAGTGGTCTGGGTGCCTACAGTCTCCCTTTAAGGGAAATAATGCATAATATGTCTATTGTTAAAACAAGAGAGAGATCAGACTTACATATACACACATGAGCAAAAGGGTTAACACTAAGCCTGAAAAGCCTTAATCAGGCCACCTTCTCAATGGCGGATTCGTAGGCATCTAAAACCTTTTGTTTGGCTTTTTGAAGCACTGCGTGACACGGCCTGTTGTGTTTATTTGTCCATATCATCTATTCAATCCTCTGCCAGCTACCTGGAGTTCCTCATAAGAATGAACACGCTCACTTTGTCTCGACTCCTTTTCTCCAATGTAGCATTGATAGGTCGGGTTGCCAAGCCAGAGAGGAAAAAGCCAGGTGTGGGGGATGGACAGACTTTCAAAACAGTACATTTATTGGTAAAGTTTAAATGCCACATAGGAAGAGAAAGAAATTGAGTATGCTTTCTAATTGTCAACAGGGAACCTTTTTTTTTTTTTTTACTCTATTGTGGCAGTTTCCTCTTGAGAATAAAATGCTCTTTCTTTTGAGCTTCTATTGTAAGAGACAATGCCCATCTGATTTGGGATTGCTTGATACAAAAAGGAACTGTAAAGGCAAAGCTCGGATTGCTGGGATGAAGTTCACGGCTGCACCAGAGGGTGTAAAGTAATGTGGAGTCTGCAAATTAGTAGGCATAGAACTGGCTCTTCATCCTCAAAATTACCTTTAGAAAAAGGGTTAAAACAGTGAAGTATGATTCCCAGAAACAGGCCAATACACAAAGCTGTGACAAAATCAGGCTGGGTATACGTTGTCATGGTAGGAGCACCCCATGTGCACCTTAGAGCTGGGCCATAAGCATTATACAGACACTGAGGACCACTGGTTCATAGTCAGCAGAAAGCCAGATGTCATGACAATCATGTAATGGCAAGGCCAAAACAAATGGTAACTATATCTTCCAGGATTTTTCGGGTGGCAGCCAATGAAGCCACGGAGGTAGGGATAAGGCCTTGATTTGACATTTTTGGATAAGATATTCAAATTTTTTTTATTTTTTTTTAAATATCAAAATGATATTATATATTAAAAAATATCAATATATCAAAATATTTTCCAAAATTTTTAAGGTTTACCCTAAAATATGAAATCATTTGAAAAACGTATCCAAAAATATTGCATCGAGGCCATAATTAGGAAAATGAAGCAAACAATGTGTTTAACATATTTCTTAAACCGGTCACATAACCCTAGAGTCGTATTATGGGAGTTGTCACAGACTGAGTTTTTTGTTGTTGTTGTTGAAATAAAATTACCCATGATCAATGAAATGTCAGTACTATTATCTCTATCTATATAAACTGATATCCCCCCCCCCACCACCCCTCGAGCTATTATTGTCAAGAGGGGCCACTTATGCACAAGACTAGCAAAAGATTGATTCCCAATTACTTCTGGGTTATCTCAACGAGCAACACAGTATCTCAATGTTAACAAAATATCCGGTTCCTATTTACACCAGAATTCCTCTTGCAAAATTCTAGACAGATAGATGGGCGATTTATGGTTAAACGTTGTAGTTAAAGCAGAAAACAGTAACTTGTGAATGAGAAGCACTACAGAATCCCTCCGGCAAGTCCGTGGTACCTCACACAAACCTCACTAATAAGGCAGCCTTGCTGATTCAGCGTGTATTAGGAAATGAGTAGCAGAATTAATTTATCTTGGCTGTGTGTGGAAAGACCACAGGGTAGAAGTCTCCCCAATTTCAAAGTCTGGAGATTTTACTCCTCTGCGGTCTGCAGGGAGTAGTACGTTCGTCTCATATCCTGACAGCTGTGCAGGCTTTACAAGGGAAAATCTTGATAGAAGCAGGGTGACAACGCAACGATTATTGCAATGGGAATTAGCTGTGAGATGGGGTCAGCTGAATAGCTGCCTCACGGAACCCAAGAGGCTGCCGTGGCTGTCTGTCACTGCATTTAGGCCATTACTACTCAGGATAATAGTTCTACACTTGGTGGATAACCAGTACTACGAAAATAATCCAAAGTGATCAGTGGGAAAATTAGACCCGAGAATTTTTTCCCCCATTAATTAAATCAACGCTGTATCGACAAAGGATTATTAAGGTTAATTCAGCAGTGTTTATCTAACAGCTACCTGGCAAAGCAAAGCAAATGAATTTTAATTATTCTGATCTGTCTCAGAGGGGCAGCAAGGGCAAGCAAGGATCTTTTTTTTTCACCTCCACTCCCTGCTGCAGACAACCTTTTTTTCCCAAGAGGAGTAAAATGTTATACATTCTACATTTTTACAATTCAATACAACATTAAAGTGCAACAGACAGTCCTGCTATATTTTACTGTGAACATATCACTTGTATATTTTCACGGGCAACATGTGCAATAAAATTACCAGTCAAACCAGGACTCTTGTAGCAGATAAATTATACATATTGCCAGTCATCATAGTGAAATTATTGGTTTCCAGGAAAACACGGTGGGTGGCTCTGGCAATAGGTACTGCAACTGTGGCATCAATGCCCATGTTAAACAGAATGGATGTGCACTTGGGCATATTGTTCCCCCTTTCTGTAGGCCAGCAGTTTCTCCAACTATTACAGGAACACTATAGTGAACTTCTAATGTTATAGTGCCCATGTCACTGTTTAGGTCACTGGGCCAGCGCTGCCAGGGTTAAAAAATTTAGTTTACTAACCATTTTCCCTGCTGCGCCAGCCTCCTTGGGGAAGCTCCACCTCTGTGGTGGACATAATAGAGATCGATGATCTCAGCCCCTTTAAAAAAAAGAAAATTGCGGCTGCACCGCGAATGCTGCTGGGAGGAAGTGACGGCTGGTCACTTCCTCCCAGCTTACTCCGCCTGGGGGGAGAGCAGCGGGAGAGCGGAGGCCAGGAGAGGACACCAGAGGCATCCGCTCCCATCATCCCCAGCCACCCTCCTGCAACTTAAAGGTAAGAGGAGGGTGGCTGATAAATGAAGTGTGTGTATGTATATCAGTCTTTGTGTGTGTGTATATGTCAGTATGTGTATATCAGTATGCATGTCAGTGTGTATGTCAGTATGTATATATGTCTGTGTGTATGTCAATATGTATATATGTCTCTGTGTGTGTATGTCAGTATGTATATATGTCTGTGTGTGTATGTCAGTATGTATATATGTCTGTGTGTGTATGTCAGTATGTATATGTGTGTGTGTGTGTATGTATGTCAGTATGTATATATGTGTGTGTGTGTGTGTGTCAGTATGTATATATGTGTGTGTGTGTGTATATGTCAGTATGTATGTCTGTGTATATGTCAGTATGCATATATGTCTGTGTGTGTGTATGTCAGTATGTATATATGTCTGTGTGTGTGTATGTCAGTATGTATATATGTCTGTGTATGTCAGTATCAGTATGTATATGTGTGTGTATATGTCAGTATGTATGTCTGCGTGTGTCAGTGTGTGTGTGTATGTCAGTATGTATATATGTCTGTGTGTGTGTGTGTATGTCCATGTGTATATATGTCTGTGTGTGTGTCAGTATGTGTGTGTGTCAGTGTGTGTATGTCAGTATGTGTCTGCAAGTATGTATGTATGTATGTCAGTATGCATGTATATATGTCTCTGTGTGTGTATGTCAGTATGCATGTATATATGTCTCTGTGTGTGTATGTCAGTATGTCTGTATGTGTCTGTCAATATGTCTGTATGTGTCTGTCAGTATGTCTGTATGTGTCTGTCAGTATGTCTGTATGTGTCTATGTCAGTATGTCTGTATGTGTCTATCAGTATGTCTGTATGTGTCTATGTCAGTATGTCTGTATGTGTCTATGTCAGTATGTCTGTATGTGTCTATGTCAGTATGTCTGTATGTGTCTGTATGTATATATATATATATATATATATATATATATCTGTATGTATATATATATATGTCTGTATGTATATATGTATGTGTATGTATGTATATCAGTATGTATGTGTATGTATTTATGTGTATGTATGTCTGTGTATGTATGTCTGTTTGTCAGTATTTATGTATGTGTGTGTATGTCCGTATGTGTGTGTATCTGTGTATGTGTCTATATGTGTGTATGTCTGTTTCAGTATTTGTGTCTGTTAGTATGTGTGTATCTTTCTGTGTGTGTGTGTCTGTGTATTCCTGTGGGCGGGATTTGGAGGCCCAGACCTTGAGCTGTGTTAGGGGCCCCACAATTTCTCATGGCGGCCCTGATTGTACCCCGCTCCCTGTTCGGGAGTGTTCCTACGAAAGGACTCATTCGTCTTCTGAACGGGGACCACCCAAATATCCCATTTAGAATGCTAGTTAGAACGTTCAAGTAGAACGTTCTCGTTCTCATCTCTCACATAACTGCGAAACCGCAAGGGAAAAAATTAATAAGTACTCCCCTGGTGACTGCCATTTCTGATAGACAAACGCCAGCCAGGGGGAGCGTTCGTGGATTGCTTCCCCATTGCTTGCCCCATTAGAACGTTCACACCAATTAGGCAGAATGTTCACGCTTGAAACATAAGTGTAAAACTGCAAGGGAAGTAATTAATGAGTGCTCCCCTGGGTGGCCACCATTTCGTATAAATGAACGCCAACCAGGAGGAGCACACTGGTTTCCACACAGGGACCCTGCGAGCGGAGACTTGTCAAGGAAGGTACCGCTGTGAGGGTCCCTGAGGTTGGTGTGGACACTTTTGGGGCGCTGGCTAGTTTGGAGGTTTTTTTGTGCCTGGGAGACAAAGGGACAGACCCCTTTTTTTGCGCCTTGGCTCTCACGCACAGAGGCTCCTGGTATGAACACCCCCCTGTCGTCCTGTGCAAGAGACCCCTCTTTCCATATTTGGGAAACAAAGGGACAGCTACCTCCCCCGGTTCCCACGCTTGGGCTCCTTGGTATAGAGGATCCTGGGATACAACCCCTTTTTGTGTGTGTGTCGAAGACCCCTTGCATGGGGCTATGCATAAAAGCCATCTGTGGCTCAATAAAATTGTGTTGTACTTCCAGAGCAGTGTGTCATCCAGTTACTGGGTGGGGAAATGGGTGTCTTTATATTCCTGGTTCCTGAGCTGCTGAAGGAAGCTATTAGCGGAGGTAACTGGTTGGGTTACCCGGAGTCCGCTACATCTGGTGACAAGCGGCGGGATCGTAGTTCCCGGCCAAACGGAACCAGCGTTCGTGAGCCGAACCAATCCATGGACTACACAAACCTAAATAGACAAATGCTACAAGAGTTGCTGGAAGCCAGAGGGCAATCGGCTGGCAATAGAACCAAGGCCGATCTAATTGCCGCCCTCATGGAGGACGATCTGCTAAGCAGCGATTCTGTGGTACCACAGCTGGAGGGTGAGAAGGATGCCCTTGACAAAGAAATGACCAGACGCCTGGCCTACTATGGAGAAACCCCTTCGTCAGAGATCCTGGCCAGGACTTTTTCAGAGGCACAAGCATACCTCTAGGCTCGAGGAAATGGGGCGAACCCCGCACAACCTCACGAGTGGCAGGAGGGAGAAGTGTCCCCAAGGGGTCTGGTAGATGCCGAACAATAGACCAAGTTGCCCTACAACGCTTTTAAAACTTTTGCTGAATCAGAGGAGGGCATTGATGACTTTCTGCAGGATTTTGAATGCCTCTGCATATTTCATAGCGTTGCACAAGCAGACTGGGTTTCCCATTTGGCAGGAAGCTCACGGGGAAGACTGCAGACGCCTACTGGCCCGTGCCAGAGGACGAACTGCGGAACTATGCCATTGTGAAGCAGTTCCTGTTAGTTCCCAGAGGAGATTCTCCTACTGTTCCTGCTGGAGCAGTTCTACAATGGCTTGTCCACCGAGGTGAAGGACCGGCACCCCAAGACTCAGTCAAAAGCAGTGAAGCGGGCAGACGAGTATGTAGATGCCCGCCGACCTTCCCGACCCGCTCCCAACTACCTCCCTGTTCCCTCCAGCCTCCACAACCTCATCCCGAAGCCTGCCACCTCCCCAAGAACTCCAGAGGGCCCCAATCCGGACACCTGTCCACTGGCATCACTGCCTCAAGTATGGGCACATGAAGAAGGATTGCCATCAGCTGAGGGACCGGTACCAATGGATCTGTCCAGGGCCCCCTCCTGCCCCGAGAGCCGCTGCCCACTGCTATCAGGCAGCCCCCATGTACGCTCCAGACTCCAACGAAGAAGCCTGGACCGTCCTGCACGAGGCAGATCCCATACAAGCCGCAGCAGACAACCGGGATCATCACCGACAACCTGGGTACCTGAGTTAGACGCATGTTACATGTTAACATGCTGAAGCCCTACCATATGTGCTCCTGTCTCGGAAGATTTTGATCATCTTCCCCTGCCTGACTTTCTGGAGGATGGGGCTCAGGCAGGGTCCATAGATGAGTTCCACTTGGGGGACCGACTGACAAAGGGAACGCAGTCGAGCACAACAGATGCTGTCTGCAAAGAGGGAGACATTCTCCAATCTGCCAGGGTTTACTCCACTAGCCACCCACAGGGTAGAGACCCCCGACCAACAACCTATGCGATAAAACCGCGTACAGAATACCAAAAGCGGTTCCGGAGAGTATGAGGCAGGAGATCCAGGAGATGCTCCGACTAAGGGTAATGGAACCGTCTAAAAGTCCTTGGGCCTCCCCAGTAGTGCTGGTCCCGAAACGAGATGGAGTCACCCGGTTCTGTGTAGACTACAGGAGGCTCAATGACAAGACGGTCTCGGATGTGTAACCCATGCCCCGTATAGACGAGCTATTAGACAGGATAGCTTGTGGCCAGTAACTCACCACTATAGATTTGTGTAAGGGGCATTGGCAGATTCCCCTAGTGGCAGATGCTGTTCCCAAGTTGGCATTCATCACCCCATTTGGCCTGTACCAATTTAAGGTAATGCCATTTGGGATGAAGAATGCCCCTGATACTTTCCAAAGGATGGTGGACCGGCTGTTGGGTGGCCTCCAGGATTATGCCTGCGCATACCTGGACGACATCGCCATATATAGCAACACTTGGGAGGAGCATCTGGTACATGTAGGAGCTGTACTACACAGGATTAGGGAGGCAGAATTAACCTTAAAGCCCAGCCACATAGGGATAGTCAAAGTGCAGTACCTGGGACACCGAGTAGGGTGTGGAAAGCAGAAGCCCGAGCCAGCCCCATCCCCGTACTAAGATCCAGGTGATGGCCTTCCTAGGGACGGCTGGCTACTATATGAAATTTGTCCCCAATTACAGTGCCATAGCTAAGCCCCTCATCAACCTGACCCCAAATAATCTGCACAGACAGGTAAACTGGACCCTAGAGTGTGAGCGGGTGTTTCAAGCCCTTAAGAACGCCCTGATAAATGTCCTGACTGCTCCTAATCCAAAATGTTTTCTCATCGACACTGATGCTTCAATGTTTGGGTTAGGAGCAGTGCTGAGCCAGGTCAGGAACGATGGCGGAGAACATCCAGTGGCTTACCTCAGCAGAAAACGGCTGCCCAGGGAGGTGAGCTACGCCGCCATCGAGAAAGAATGTCTGGCGGTGGTGTGGGCCCTCAAAAAACTGCAACCATACATCTACGGTCAGCAGTTTACCGTAGTCACGGATCACAACCCGTTGGTGTAGCATAACCGGGTCGCTGGAGACCTGGTAAGCAAAATGGGAATGCCGACGGGTTGACAAGACAAACTAAACTGGAGAAGTGATCCGTGAGTACTCCCCGGACTGATCTCAGACTGTGTATGCCGGCTTATGGTTAAGGGGGAGCTGTGTGGCAAAACCACTGCTTACTCGGGTGCTTTCCACTGGTATTGTGTGTTTTTCCCTGTGTTTCGTGTATTGTACCCCACTCCCCTTTCAGGAGTGCTCCTACGAAAGGAACTCATTCGCCTTCCGAACGGGGGCCACCCCAATATCCCATTTAGAACGTTCAAACCTCTCACATAGTTGCGAAACCGCAAGGGAAACAATTAATGAGTACTCCCCTGGGTGGCCACCATTTCGTATAGACAAACGCCAACCAGGGCGAGCGTCTGTGGATTGTCTCCCGAACGAGGACCTCCTTGGTACCCCATTAGAACGTTCACACCAATTAATCAGAACGTCTGCACTTGCAACATATGTGTGAAACCGCAAGGGAAGTAATTAATAAGTGCTCCCCTGGGTGGCCGCCATTTCGAATAGAGGAACTCCAACCAAGTGGAGCATTCTAAACTCTAAAAGCTAGCTAAACATCATGGGAAATGAAGTCCAGAAACAATTTATGGTGTCAAGGTTAGCCATCACTGTTCTAAGTGGTTCCTGAGCGGCTACCCGGGGTCCGCTACATCTATATTCCATAATCCTTGTTGGATATGGGTTAATAAAGTATCTTTTAGTAGGAAAATGATGACCGCTTTAGAAGAGCTCTCTGCAGAAGTTGAAGATCTTATTTTTTTATGTTTTTATACATAATTAAAAATATTTTTCTTTATGCACGATCTATATGATGTTAAACATTGTGGGAGAAAACAGATGCAACAGTATCCCTCCATTTTTGTACTTTTAATGGCTACATATTAGCTAACACTATGGACAAACTATAAGTGCTTGTCAGGGAGGGGAGCGTATCTAGATAATACAAGTGTACAACAAACTGACTGCTCTATCACTAGTAAATGAGGTGGGAAGACCGCATGGGCTCTTCCATAGTTTTTGATACAGGCCTTGATTTAGTATTTTTGCATAAGCTTTTCAAATAATAGACTTTGAAAAATAGTTTTTTTATTAATATTTTTTTCAATATCTTAAAAAATATATAAAAAAACAATACCATCATACAATAAAAAAAAATAATATAATTGTATATAAAAAATATCAAAATACTTTTCAATATATTAAATCATTTTAAAACATTAAAATTGGGGTCCTAGTTTTCTCCCATCGTGCTTTATTGCATTAGCTGCCCTCGGTTATGTGTCATGAATCACCAGCTAGGTTATCTGTAGATTGAACATTGAAGAACTGTGGGCGAAGCGATGGTAGGACTGGGTTGATTTCATGAATGAAAAATAAGAAAAAAAAACCTCAAAACAGTATGGGGTATATTCGTATAGTGAATACATAAAATATAAATAAATAAAATAGTGGATTTTGAAAAATAAATAACTCTCCACTCGGCTAGAGTCACAGTGTGGAGACTTTATCTGGAATTTTGTAATTTGGTTTTTAATTAACTACAATTAGGAGTTTATTGAACAAGTATGTTCTGTAGTGTGCTATGTGACTCGTATCAGAAGCTTTGGTCTACAGGCGCTTCTGACATACACCCAGGACTGCAGGCATAATGCCATTTTTGCATTGAAGGTATAGGTAAAGAGCAAGACATTCATCAATACATAAAAATGCAGAATATAAAGCCGTTATGTTTTGAAATCTAGGTTCGTAAAGGGATTTTTTCACTCTGTGGGCAGCTCTGCCCATTGTTACATCATTTCTCATGTGAAGCTCTTTGAATGGATAAAAGAACAGCAAGGCTCATAGTACACAGAGACAACTCTAAAATTGAGCAGGTGGAGGATGAGAAGTTTCTCTTACCTTTTGGAAGACTTGGTAATTGGATTTCGACCATATATCCAGCTGCAAAACAAACACAAATGCAACAGTTAGCTATAGGTGATGATCTAAGAGTTCTAAACAGAGCGCAATTCAGAAAGCAACAGGTTCAGGAAAACAGTCCCTTTCTTAGTTTACGAAGATTTATTGTATTTTCAATGATTAGATTTACATCTGTTATATATTACTGAACATACAGCTAAAAACAATTAACGATCATTCTAATAGATTGTGCAAGTGGTGAATATGGCACAAATGCAAAAACAATATTCTTTATCACTTTATGTATATAACACCAAGACCAGAGACATGCTGGTGAATAATATGGGGTGGAAACAGTCAGGGTTAGACACGAAACGAGGAATTGACAAGATAATCTTCACATTTTAAATCTTAGCTAATCTAAACTCAATTCCTTTTGCCTCTTCATAAGTTTGCTAGTATGAAAAGACTGCGTGTGTGGGCTATAATATGTGCCTGGAACGCTGTGGTCTGTAGGGGTCTGCTTGTGTGTGTGATGAAAGCTGCTTGTGGTGGGGAGGCTGCTTGTGGTGTTACTGCATGCTGCGTCACCTACTGTTCCTGTATGTCAAACATGTTTTGTTCAAATTCATTGTCTTGTTTTTCTATTGTACAGCGCTGCGGAATACGTTGGCGCAATACAAGTAATTGTCATTTTAACTGTTTAACCCCTTAAGGACCAAAGTTCTGGAATAAAAGGGAATCATGACATGTCACACGTCATGTGTCCTTAAGGGGTTCAACTTTTGATCTCCCTAACGGCCTGCGCATCAGGTTACTCCTTCAAATCCGGATTTCCAATAAAATGCAGCATTCGGCTGCTCTAAACATCTGCTTGACAAACAATTCAAGTAAATCAAGTTCTTCAACACTGGTCTCATTAAACCGTTATTCGGGTGCTAATCTGCGTTCACTGACATTGTTAAACACGAAAGTGCCTTGATTCTACGGAAGCCACAAATGTACAGCACCGACTTATCACAAGTTTCATTGCAGGCTGCAGTGTAAATATGTCCATAAAGGAGCACATAACATTATAAAGCCTTCATTAGATTTTTCATTTGGCCCAATGCAGTCTAGAATGAAGAAGAATTCATGATTTAGATATTTCAGGAAACTCCATTTAACAGTTTTTGAGCTAAGATTCTAGTAGCATTCTGGAACTGCGCAGTCAGGGCTGTGACTAAAAAGAGGATATATACATTTTATGTGCTCCAGCACATTACATATTGTTCTTTTATGTAAAGATATATGACCAGCAAACGCTTTATGGTTGAGCTGCTGCTACGCGTAGACATAGCCACATCAAAGTATAGTTCATCATGGCACAACTTATTAAATTGACTTATTGGAACGGTGGCACTTAAAGGGGCACTCTGACAACATAACTACGAGAGGCGGCGTTAGTGGTTATGGTGCCAGGTGTTTCTTGGTACTGTCCTACTGTTAAAAAATAAAAAATACAAATACACTCAAGACCCCTAAATGCACTTTAACTTGCTGATGTTTTTTATGTGTGAAGAGCGTGTTCTCTTTTTTTAGATTTTACAAAAAGTGCAGATTTCAATAGAACCTATCACTTTTATAAACTAACCTTGTTACACTCTATGTATGTCAGACTATTTCTGTTACATCCTGGTTTGTTTAGCTGAGTTGAGCTAAACTCCCGAAGCACCTGTCTTGCAAAGAGTTTGCATTGAGCTGCACTGGGAAGTCTGTGATTGGACAGCCACAAAACGTCTAGGCAGAGTTATAAAGGGAGGACTAGAAAATGCTTCAGACAAGAGATTTGCAGCTTATCAAGCTGTTTTTAGATATAACTCCAATGTAAAAGGGCATAATTAAATACACGCATCTTTTAATTTTTCGGTATATCTACTAAACTGTAATTTTGTATACTATTTTTTTTATTTATTTTTTGCATTCAGGCCATGTAACGCCCCTTTATCACTTGTAACTTCCACTCTCTGAAAAAGGGCTAGACCAGAATAACTCATGAATCCAAGTAAACACCAAACCATTTAAAAACGATTTGAATCTTAACATTGAGTCAGAAAGAGTGGACTCCTGGCAGATAAAATGCATTCACATAAAAACGTTAAAATCAAGGTAGAAAATTAACCCAGGCCTTTACATTAACTCTTACATGAGCTGTGTATTTCCAATATATATATATATATATATATATATATATATATATATATATATATATAAAAAACTAAAAAACAGGAAGCAATAATCTGGGCTGAAATTTGAATAAACTGCTTTCTTCAGAGGATCTGCACCTGCAAACGAAAAGGGACCTTTAACAAACACAAAGCAGGTGTGTAAGTGGGAGGACAGCTATGGGAAAGTGAGGGGTACGGGGATTATCTTAATATCTTTTTAGGATAATAACACAAACTTTAAGCCCCCAATAAGCATCTTTACACACGAAAACTAGAAGGGGAAAGGTCTCATTCAAAACCACGGAAATTTTAGCAGCCTATAAATATCTAAATAGTCGTGCATCCCATCGTTTTTAACCAACAGATAGGGGAGAAGATACAGGTTTGTGAAGGTCATCCGAAAGATTTCAAAGTCGATAACGAATCACAACCTCCTTGCATCTCATATCAAACAGGGATAGTGCCAGCCCCTATTATAGAAATCAGATTCCACCCCCTCCCTGCT
Organism: Pelobates cultripes; assembly: GCA_933207985.1. Lineage (NCBI taxonomy): Eukaryota > Metazoa > Chordata > Amphibia > Anura > Pelobatidae > Pelobates > Pelobates cultripes. The sequence goes on from OW240920.1 coordinate 117,712,072, forward strand.
GGAGCTCCCCCTCCCCAACTGGTACCACGCTCGCCTTTGAAGTGGTAGGGAAGCAAGGATGAGAAATTACCCCAGAGACGGCTCTGGTGATCTTTGAAGCTCATCTTTGATAGATTTGCTTTTTACTTGCTGAGGTTGGGATGATATGAGCAGCCTTTCCCTTGCTGATGTGGGGTAATTAATGAAGCAGTGGTGTTAACAGACACTGGTGCTGCTTAACAAGAGAATTCAATGACCGCGCTTAGGTTTCCCTAACTGTTATACAAGGAAGAGATGGTGTAGTCGTTACCGTCGATGTATTACAGAACCCAGGAGACACGAGGGATCTGACTCGAAGCACCAGCTCAGAAGCGGAGGTGCAGACACAAAGTGAAACCGTGGAAGGACAGGCCAGATCGCTTGTATCGCCGTAAAGTGCACTAATACAATTTAATGGACTGGGGCATCAACCTGGCCCCATAAATGACTGCATTGTTATTATTTAAACTGGCCATACCTGAGGCACCAACAAAAATGTTAAAATAAAGATAAGGTACATCTTTAAATGTAACAGCAGTGTTTATTGTAACAATTTAAACACATTTTAAGTTTGCCTTAAACATAAAGAAAGCTATTAAAATGATCATCTCTGCCTTATAGTTATACTCCTCACGTCAAGCCATTAAATCGAAGAAATAAAAAAATTAAAAAAACAAATAGCTTGTATCCACTCTGTCGCCTTAATAATAACTACTTTAAATACAAATCTTAATTGCTCTCTCATGTCCAGATTAGTTCCCAACAGTCCAAAATGGATGCTGCCAGACTCATCTCCATCCATCCCTCGCCCCTCGAACAGTCCTTAAACTTGTTCCCAAAACATTTTAAAGTTAGCTATAAAAATGTTCCCAATCGACATATCCTTGATAATAAGCTCATCGATTCACACTGTTCACACCCACATATCCAGCTTTTCAATGGCTATTCACTTTCCTGCCCAGTTTTACTTTCCCCTAATCTTCAATCCTATAATAACAACAACAACAAAAAACACCCCCAACACGCACTTCTCACAAAATTGTTGTTTTTGCTGCATCCTTTGTCTTAACTAATCTCAGTTTCTTCTTTTCTATTCAAGTCATATAAGGTTATAAGACATACACTGCTATTACAGTAAGCAATATTTATTTTTTACTTAAAATTAATTGCACTTCACCCTTAATGTAATTTTCACCCTTCCTTTAAACCTGTGAGCTTGGACCAAGCACTCACCACATCTTGTTCCCTAATTCGAAATTGTCTTGTTACAATAACTTGTTGGTCCCATCCACCAATTGTACTACGCTACAGACCATGTTGAGGTTTTAAAAATAATAATTACCTACTAGTATATTCCCTGGAAATATAATCCGAGTGAGGCATGCTAACATGCTCACAATAAGCAACCAATCATATGCCGGATATTATATTTAGATGAAAAGACTGCTACCCACAAACGCTCTATCGCTTGGAAACAAAATAGGTCTTCAATATTTAGAAACATGATAAAAAACCAGCTTTCAATATTACAAATCTCACAGACTCTTTACACTGCTCACTATACAATGCATGAAGATTACATGACATTTTTTTAAAGAGAATTTTACATAGAAAAATGTATATTTTACATAGAAAAATGTATATTTTCCCCCTCTCAAAGAATCCAGGCAATCAGGGTAAGTACGGTCAATTTTGCAAAAGTCAAACAATGATAAAGAATCATTTAGCTGAATTTGACTCATGTAAAAGGATGAGTCACACAAATAAGGGGCCCATGCAGCGTTGGAGTGATGCTGTCACAGAAATGGTTAAAAACTCAGAGGGCCAGGGGAGGGTGGCTGGCTGGCAGTCACAGGGTTGAGACACAAGCACACTGTGGGTAGTCAGTCTAATAGGTAATTCACATAGCCCACCTTTAAATACAGTGTGCAGGGGTGAAACAGCTGCGTGCTAATTGTATCTCTTATAGCATTCTGTGCTCATTAGAATGTGGCCTTTGGGTTGGAAAGAGCACCCGGCTAGCTGTAATCAGCTGCTGAACATGACTCTCATATTAATGGTTTCCAATAAAAGGAAGGGGGGACAGGTACAGAGGGCTGACCGGTTAAACCGGCACGATCTGCGAGGCCTGGCAGTGACAAGGCTACACTCTGTGGCTGGAGGGCTGGAAGAGTCAAAGCATTTTCTTACCTTGTACGGACGATTCATTTAAAGGGATATGATCAGGTTCTATTATTATTACTGGTATTTATATAGCGCCAGCGTATACCATAGCGCTTTACATTATCTAAGGGGGAGATTAAACAATTACAAAAACTTACATGAACAAATGGTTGAAGAGGGCCCTGCTCAAACGGGCTTACAGTCTATAGGTTCTAGAGAGTTATTTTACCGCCATGGGGTGCGAAGAATCTATTATTTGTTAATTATTTCATCTATACTAGCGCTAGTCAAACTGACAGAAAATACAAAGGGGGAGCATTACAATATTATAGCTGTACTGTAATATTAATGTAGTGGCATCCCATCATGCTTGGCAAACTGGCCTTCTCTATACTATGTGCGGTTCATGTTGCCTTTATTAAATTTAGTTACAAAAAAAAATGTTCAATCTCCACTGCTCTATTCTCTTTAAATTGTAACACAATGTTGAGGTTTTTATTTATTTATCCGTTTTATGGCAGGATGGAGGATTGGAAGAACAGAGATCTGTGAGTTTGTAACTAGTAAAACCATATCTAAGCATTATGTTCTTGTCCAGACTGACAGAATCACATTGTTGTTCTATGTGTCATAAACATGTTACAATATTAACCCATTATTACTCCAGATGGGTATTTCAAGCCTACATGTAACTGTTCGCTAGAGAATATTAAAGGGACCATCGAGCGTCATAACTTCATAGTCTCCTTACATAGAGTAGAGTGCAGGGAGTAACGCGGGCACTGTTTTCTGTTCCTTACAATTAGAAAGATCACCCTTCAGTTGATTTGTTGCAAAGCTTTCATCATAGCTTTATAAGCTCTTGAACTGTACTATTATTTTTAGTATTTATTTAGCGCCAGCATATTGAGCAGCGCTTTGCAATAAAGTGTATGTGCGTCTTAACGGACTTGTACAGGCTCTTTTAAAACTTACAATGAAAGAGTATACCCTAGCTGCCATGCACTTACAAGTAGTTTAGATATTTGTTAAAGAGAAAAGGACAGTGTCTATAAACTTTCAGAACAGTTTCATTCATGTCTTTTAATGAATGAAGCTACTGATGAGTGCTGAACTGCATATCCTGTAAGTTCACACACAGCCCTTATTTAAAAATGGAGGGGAATAGTAAGTAATGCCAACCACTATTTGGTTTACGGAGGACTTGCAGATGTTAAAAATAATATCAGGAAGTATTACTTTACTGAGAGGGTAGTGGATGCATGGAATAGCCTTCCAGCTGAAGTGGTAGAGGTTAACACAGTGAGGGAGTTTAACTATAACTTTAACTATAACTATAAGATAAGGCCAGGGACTAATGAAAGTATTTAGAAAATTGGGCAGACTAGATGGGCCGAATGGTTCTTATCTGCCGTCACATTCTATGTTTATGTTATGCACATTTGGACAATTCAGATGGGAGGATTTTTTCCCCCTTCTAATGGTCTTGTAACTATTTCTTAACACATTGCTTCCTTAATGCAGTAAAGATGTATCTCAGGTCAGAAGGCCACTCACCTTCCCATCCTCAGTATAGACGTTTTCATTGTAACCCTTCACTATGGTGCGGTCTATGAAAAGGCTTCGCATCACTACGATAACCTTCAACACCTTACCAAGAGTCACCTGCAACCAGAGAACAAGATGTGGATTAACAGAATACTTTTTTTTAGAAAATAATTAAATACTGGAATTGGCTAATTATAAGAAAAGAAAAAAATAAAACAAACAAACACAACAAAGTATTTACAATACATCACAATAAGCTTTCCAATGTTATGGTGAGACTGGACATACTTAGGGTGCCCCGATCGGTTTAAGGGCATACCTTAAAGGCTACAATCTCCACTAGGGGAGGGTACTTATTAATGCACCCACCATGCCTGTCTTTCTGTGTGCTTTAAACACCATGTTACCATGTAGCTTGTAAGTGCTTGTGGGCATTTCTTCACTAGCACCATATGGGTTCAAGCACCTTAACATATTGAATTGCAGGGGTTATTTAAATGTACACCCCTTGCCCTAGCTGTGCCCAAATAAAAATAAAAAAATAAAGTTTTATAAAAAATAAAGTTGCTGTGGTGCCAAGAGGACCCTGGGAGTTTTCTTACCTTAAAGGATTAAACCGTTTTTAAACCATTCCCAAAAGGCTGTCTCCAGCACCAGATCTAGAGTACCCAAGACAGCATCAAACGTTTGAAACTTCAGTGCACATTTAATTCTACATGCCCAAAATGCTGACAGTTCTGCACCTTAACACCAGACACATGGGCAGCGATTTGAAATCGCTAGCCCTTGCAACTCTCAAGAGCACACCTGCAGCCATGATGATCATTCACTTGGAAGAACGAGATGTTGCTGCATTCAAAACCAACAAACTCTAAAGGACCTATATAGACTGTGGACAGAACACTTGGGTTCTCATCGATAGCTACACCATATATATTGGGAAGATAGAGCTCTTGGGTTGAGCTAAAGCTTTGCCCTGTTTGTAGAAGTGGTGATAGAGGCAGTGGTGAAAGCAGTCTCCTTCAGTAAGTACAGTTGCTTTATGGATGGGGGAAAATACTTGCATTTAAATTTCTTACATTTGCTGTAAATTCCAAGGCTTTGTAACTTCTGCAATGAGCAAAAAGTCTCATGATGCGTAATTAAAGTGGGACAGCCACATGTGTGGTTTCTGCACAACTGAATAGCTAATTAAAAGTTAGCTACTGGTTATGTCAGGGCTTGACAAATATGTTTGGAATCTAGGAGCCAGTTGTTTTTTTAAAGGGACACTATAGTCACCAGAACCACTACAGCTTAATGTAGTGGTTCTGGTTCCTATAGCCTTTTCAATGTAAACACTGCATTTTCAGAGAAAAGCCAGTGTTTACATTGCTGCCTACTAAGACCTCTAGTGGCTGTTACTCAGACGACTAGAGAGTCATGTGTCAGTGCTCTGCATGGCAGCGCTGAATGTTACCCAATGCTTTCCTATTGGAAAGCATTGGCTTAGCTGAGATCATAAAGATTGATGAACTTGGCAATGGAGGCAGGAGAAGCCACGGCAAAACCTGCACGGCGTGGGGAAAAAAGGTGAGTAATAACACCAATCATGTGATCGGAGGGGGGCAGGTGCCTAAATAGACACACACTCTCTGACAGACACATACACAAACACTGACAGACACATACACACACACTGACAGGCATTCACAAACACTCACAGGCATACACAAGATGTATACACACACACACACACACTGACAAGAGGCATACACACACACACACACACACTGACAAGAGGCATACACACACACACACACACTGACAGAGGCACACACACACACACTGACAGAGGCACACACACACACACACTGACAGAGGCACACACACACACACACTGACAGAGGCACACACACACACACACACACTGACAGAGGCACACACACACACACACACACTGACAGAGGCACACACACACACACACTTTCTCAAACACAAATTTACATTATTTATTTTTCTCCACCCAGCCTCCCTACCTTTGGGAGAGCCGAGTGGACTTTCCCTGGGGTTCAGTGGGGCTGCTCTCTCTCCGGCCACCTCCACAAAGCCCAGGGCAGCAGGCTACAACGCTCATTCAGCAGGCCGCCTCCATAAAGCCCAGGGCATCCGACCGTTTTAGATAAAAAGCTGTAAAAATACCAGGCACCAGGGCAAAATTTTTAGTTGCTATGGCAACCTGGCGTCTGGGATTTGTCGAGCCCTGGGTTATGTTATTTATTTTTCTAAAATATTGATGCCCTGCCAAGTGGGCGTCTGAGAGAACAACCAGAACATGGCTGGAGAATGACAGGGTGGGAAAACAAAAGGAAACTGAACTCTAAATAGAAGAACAATAGGAACCTGAGATAGAATTCTCGGAATGTCAGGTGAGAAAGTAGTGGGCTTGGAGAACACCAAGAACATGGAAGTAACAGGTGTGAGAAAGAAACATGGAATCTGGGACTGTTTGGTAAGAAAGAAACATGGAACCTGGAACTGTTTGGTAAGAAAGAAACATGGTACCTGGGACTGTTTGGTAAGAAAGAAACATGGTACCTGGGACTGTTTGGTAAGAAAGAAACATGGAATCTGGGACTGTTTGGTAAGAAAGAAACATGGAACCTGGGACTGTTTGGTAAGAAAGAAACATGGAACCTGGGACTGTTTGGTAAGAAAGAAACATGGAATCTGGGACTGTTTGGTAAGAAAGAAACATGGTACCTGGGACTGTTTGGTAAGAAAGAAACATGGTACCTGGGACTGTTTGGTAAGAAAGAAACATGGAACCTGGGACTGTTTGGTAAGAAAGAAACATGGAATCTGGGACTGTTTGGTAAGAAAGAAACATGGTACCTGGGACTGTTTGGTAAGAAAGAAACATGGAACCTGGGACTGTTTGGTAAGAAAGAAACATGGAATCTGGGACTATTTGGTAAGAAAGAAACATGGAACCTGGGACTGTTTGGTAAGAAAGAAACAAACATGGAACCTAGGACTGTTTGGTAAGAAAGAAACATGGAATCTGGGACTATTTGGTAAGAAAGAAACGTGGAACCTGGGACTGTTTGGTAAGAAAGAAACGTGGAACCTGGGACTGTTTGGTAAGAAAGAAACATGGAACCTGGGACTGTTTGGTAAGAAAGAAACATGGAACCTGGGACTGTTTGGTAAGAAAGAAACATGGAACCTGGGACTGTTTGGTAAGAAAGAAAGGGGAACCTGAAAATTACTTTCTGGAATCTGGTTGGGTTTCTACACTTCAGGAAATGACCCTCTGCCTGAACGAAGTGCTTTATCTCACTGTGCAGATAATGTAAGTTCTTTTCCGTTAACATTGCCACCAATAAATTAAATAAAGGTTTATTTTCTATAAACCATGACACATAATGGTTTGCTAGAAGGACCTTTAAATCCTACAGTCTCAGGTGAGACATCTAGTTAAAAATAAATAAATATGTAAAATCTTTTTGCTCTCCACAAGGGTGTATGTTCTGGAGACCAAAGGTTTAGTTTATGTCCCATCCATCTGGCAGATCAATCAGCCATTGAGGTTGCATTGCATGACAGATATTTATATTCTATTCAGGTCCACAAGACTGGCAGAGGGATGAAGGGCTTTTTATCCTACAAGACTAACGGAATGAGCATTCTGGCACAGAATGTGATTCTTCTACTCATAGGACTGGATGCCCAAGCGTGCTCTGTTGCCGTGCCAGTGCAGACGCACAAGGTCTGCCTCAGGTCACTAGCAGAATGAATGGCCACCGAATAAGAGCTGGCACAGAGTATGCCCAGATGGCAGACTGAAAAGCTTAGTCCGTGCTGTTACACTAGTCTTGAAAAAGTATTAGGGAATCATTAAGCAAACTCCGTGTGATATTCACACTTGCCAGGAAGAGTCATATCGACCAAATGCTGGCACCCAGAGCCACTTAATAACAGAAGGCATTTTAAAGTCCCCCCCACACCACAGATATTTTCTGCAGATACTTTATGGAAAAAAAGATTTTACAGTTTTTTTAAAAACAAACAAAAAAACACACAAAGCTGTAACCTTGGCATTTACAAATAATAGATAATATGAAATGGATATTACACAAAAAGAAACACTCCTGGCACCATAACAACTTTATTGAAGCAAACAAATTATTTTGCAACGTTTTGTCCATTTTGTTTTGCCCATATATTGGAAAATATTGATTATTACATTATCAAATTTGTTTGCTCGTTATTCTCCTACGAATGAATGAAGTTGACAGTCGCAGAGTTACAAAGTACCAATTTGAAGGAGTTATCTGCTAAACTGCTGACAGGTCAAAAATGAATAAAAGCCTTTTTCTTAATTTTTCAGCTGTGTTTAGTAGATAACTATTTGATTTGCTATTCTATTTAAGGACACTAAATGAGGGAGCTATCGGCTAAAGAGCATCCTAAATTGGTATCCTTAAATATGGCAGTCCCATATAAGGGTACCAATTTATGGAGCTATTTATTAAACCACTAAAAAATCAATATTACAAAAAAAGATATTCATTTGCTCTATTCATTTACTCTTCAGTTGTTTTAATAGTTAACTCCCTAATGTGCTATATTTCTCAAAATGAATGGATAATGGACCCATTTATTTTCCTTTTGCAGTGATTTGGAGATTAAGATGGTTCTGAATTGGCCATTGGCCATTCTGAAACCAATTGCACAAGTCTAATGTTCAATAACTTTTTTTCTCTTTTTAAATATATGTTTTAACTTCACTAGATATGTTGAAACATGAAACTGAAATCGACTCTTATTATAGCATAGAAATGGAAATTTTGGATTATATAAATCCATTTGATCTTTCAATTGATTGATTTGAAATAGTCTTCTTGTAATAAACCGAGATCAGATATATGTACCGTATTTTTCCGTGAATAAGATGCCCCCATGTATAAGACAACCCTTATTTATTTTAGCTCTAAATTAAGAAATACATATTTTAAACATCTATAGCACTGAAGTCCGGTTTGGCTGATAAGGTTCCCCCACCAGTCCCGGGCCTCTCACACTCTGGTAGGACGATCCCCGAAGTCTGGCCACGTCTGGACACTGGTTCCCTGGACCGCCGTCCTGCTGTTGGGAGCAACGATGCCCTCTGCCTGCGGTTCCCCGCGGCATCTGTCTGTAGTCCGGAGCCGTAAAGTCGTGGCGTAGTCCAGAGTGATGCGAGGAAGCATGCGGTTGCGCAAGTTCTCCCAGACCCGCGCACATAATCAAATTCACAAAGAGGAGCCTCCTCTACTTCAAGTATGTCAGCAGGAATGCCCGCAGGAATTTGGCAGTAGCAAACCCAACAGTCAGCCAAGTGTTCTGTCAACGAGTAGCCAGGTTTTGTGCCCAAATTGCGCTGAGTAAGTACCGTATGTATTTGGCTTAATAATTTGAGTTTTGAAGGAGCTCCAGCCACATGTAACTAGCTTGGTTGGCTGTTATGCCCCGCGCACAAGTGTTTTTGCTGTTGTTTTTTTGGTTTGTTTTTAAACTCCTGCAGTGACATTCGATGTATAAGACGACCCCTAATTTTAGACTAAAAACATTTCGAAAAAAAAAACAGTCTTATACACAGAAAAATACAATATATAGCAGAAACTCCTAAGTAACTATACAATGTAAAGTTACCAATAAGCACATATCTAAGGTTTAAATACCAGCTTGAAAAGAATAGGAGCAGCTGCCATAAATGCTTGAAAAGCACAAAAACAACAGGGGACTCTGCAACATGTTATAAGCTACCCTTCTTGTTCTTCTTCCTAAATTATTTTCTCTTGCCTTAATGAATTCCCAGAGCAGACAGGGTACACTGGTGGAAAAGGGGACTTCTCGTACCTGCCGTCAGGTCTCCTAATATAGTGTGACACCACTTTGGCAGAAAAGGGAATGAGATGACAGATCGACATCTTTGAAAACCCAAGACAGGTGGATTGAGTGTAACAAGTAAACTTTCTCAACCCTCGCACAGCAGGGGATATAAAATATAGATGCTTCAAAACCTTGCCTCCGCCGAAGACTGATGTTGCAGGTCCCCAAACAATTTTCGGTTGTATACCCTAGTTGGAGCTATGGGTCATCAAACAATTATCTCTTTTATGTCCCCTTTCAATACACATCAGGCATCGGTCAAACTAGCTCTGAAGACAGATAAATGCTCTAAGGAAAGAATCAGACTAGCATATTAAAATTCCCAACATGCACTCTGGCTGCAGATTAGTTTTACGGAGTGCTGTTTGGATATCGATGGGTTGCGGTATATATTGTTCAGACACTTAAAGAGTTAAAACACACAAGTGCTACTTTTGCTCCTCTTAATAATATACAATAAGACGGACACTGCGCTAGCAGCTTGCATCGGCGGTTATGGGGTTAAGCCCTTGTTGAAATGAGTTGGATTGTAGAATAAGATCAGCTAGGGACTCAGCCCTGCAGTAGTGCACCATACTCATTATGTCGTTTTACTACAAAGCTATGAATTTGAAGAGCTTGTGATCCTTTGGGGAATGCTCTAGACCCTTATTAATAAGGAAACAATATCATTGCTGGGAACTCACCTGTTTCTCAGAGCATCCCTTCCCACAATCTGCATATTACTAATCAGGTAAAAGACCATTGTCCAGAATTTGCTTCCCGGATTCTCAGTGTTTATATACAATAGTGCCCAATATTTTAGCGTGGATATAAAATGAAGCATACAGGATTTACGATCAGTTGCTTTACATTCTTAACTACCCCCTACCTTCCCATTCTATAAATGGACAGACAGAAGTTTGATATAGATATGAGCTCCGTACGATTACTTTTAGATTGCTTGGACTGTCTTGTGTAATAAATGTTCAAATAATATTCAAGATAATGCGGTCTCAATGTAAATGCCAGCACTCATGACCTGGAAACAAGATCAGTCAATCTCAAAATTTGCAGATGCATACATGTTCAACTAAATTACTAGAAGAATCGTTCGACTCCGTTGTAACGCCAGAAAAAAAACAACCCTACCAATATGATGAACACTAACACTTAGTTAACCAATACCATTGAAAAGGCTATATCTAATACCCAGTGCTCTAAAATCCCTAAATCTAATAACTCAATCATCTGCCAGACTAAGGTTTAGGTATGAATTGAAGGCTTCTATCAAAACAGGAGATAAATCAGAATCTGTAGAAGCCTAAAATGCAACTTCAATCAAGAAGACGGCCAATGTGTCCAGAACATAACTATGCTTTTGGTGCTTGGGACAAATTGGGAACAACAATTAGTCCTTCATATAGGTTCTGCTAAGCCTACCTAGGTTTTCAGGCTTTAATGTAAGCCAGGACAAATCTTACTGTAAACCATTAGAATCGTTAAAAGTATTTGCCATATGATGATGCAGGGGGTGGGGGGCTAGAACTTATTGAGAGATTTCATCTTTCACAAGCCACTAACGTTAGCGGACACTTTCAATTGACCTCCATCTTTACTTAGCATCTTCCAGCGTTAAGCAAGGACAAGCAGTTTTCAAGAACACTTTTGTAAGATAGCTAAAACAAGAGAACGCTACACAAACTAAAGCGGGATCGAAGGAGCATCCAGAGCCCTAGGAGTAACTTTGATGTTGCAGAAAATGTTAGGTGTTGAAATATTAATTAAGAGCGCATTACAATACATCTCTCTAGCAAAAAACACTTTAGTGGAACTTTTAAGAATGTCAAGCTTCCCAGTATTTTGCTGGTCGTTAAACGGCCTAATTATTTTCCGGGCTTTGCTCACATGACAGCTGATTATCAGAAAATGTTTTAGCTGACAGCATGCACACTAACAATCTTCGTGTTCTTTCCCCCACCTCCTGGGAAAGAAATGAACAGGCGGGTATAAATGCATGTTTTATTACATTTGTTTCTAAAAAGTAAGACATGACACTTGTCAAATGAAAGTTTGTTATACAGCTCATCACATATACATGATTGGCGATATGTTAAAATGTTATTCTAATCTAATGGCAATACTTGAAATGGTGAAAGACGTGGCTGATCGTAAATCCAAGGTTGGCTACTAGGACCAGAGCTGTCATTACATCAGGGAAAAATGGGACAACTGCCCTGGGTCCCATAATTTACAGGGACCCAAAGTAACTGTCCTTTGCTCTCTTTGGCAGAGATAGGCATCAGCAGCGGCGGATCAACCTCAGCTGCAGTGTATGTGTGTCTCAATGTGCACGTGTGTCTGTGTCAGTATGTATGTATGTATGTATGTATGTATGTGGCAGTGTATGCGTGTACATTCATGCATCCATCCCAGCATTTAAATTCCAACACTACATACAAATCACACCACTGCAACAGTACACACAAGCACACCACTGCTTTGAAATGGCATCATACAAACTGACCACTGCATTCAAATGCTAACACTACCCACAAACACATCCCTACATGCGCATACTCACCTGGTCTGCTTGCATTCTAACATACAAACACTGCTCAGAAATACAACCCTGCAAGGATGGGCAAATTGTAGATTCCCAACTGGCAAAGCATCATTGAAAGTTGTACAACATATGGAGATCTACCTTTGGCCTCCCTTCCAGTAGAAGGGGCCATAATTTTTTAAAGATTCTTGAACCAGGGCCCATTCTACATTAGTTCCGGTGCCAACAGGTACAAAGAGTTTTGTGGCACATTGTGACCAAACTGCCACTGGCAGTAGGCCGTGGACCTCAGAGCACAGCTCTCACCACTTGTTTCCATGTCTATATATAGACCTTATTTTATTTCATTAAATTATTGTAATGTGGTTTAATGCAGTTAATATAATCGTTTTAAAAATGTTTACTGATTTTATAAAATAATCAGGGGATACAGAAAGGAAAAAGGGGGAGGGGGAGTGGGAAGAGCTCTGTCAACACTCAAGAGAAAATGTACATTATACATACAGAGTACATGCGGAGAACATACCACAACCGTGTTTCGCTCACTTGACATAGAAGGCCAATTAGCAATGTGGACCGAAATAGCATAGTAGACACCATAACCGTGATTAGGTTCACTTATGTCAACAGTACAGCAACAATACACCTTGCTCGAGAACAGAAGCATGCATCGCCAGTGCATTACTAATATGGAAGCAGACATTAAGAATACTTTAAAATACAGGGTTGCATTGCGACATAAAACTTATCCGATACTGGATTTTCACGAGTCCCACGCGTTTAGAGAAACTCATGTGGGGGGGAAATGGTTTCTTCATGCCTTTTTCATACAAGCTTTGTGTGTCTAATTCAGGGAGTAGCCTCCGCAGAGGTGGTGCCATCGTTACCTGGCCTGTGCAATTAGCCTCTGCGCTGTTAATGCTATGTGCATCGTTATTTTCTGTTTGAATTTAGGCATCTCTGCGGGCAAGTCTAGTAGTAAAAAGAGCTAGGGAGTTAGAGGTTTCTTGCACCCAGTCACTGCATGGACTGTGTCGTGGAAACTTTTCCAAAAGGGTTGGATCGTTTGACAGGTCCACCATACATGGAGGGTAGTACCCTCATCAGTTTTACAGCGCCAACAAGAGGCAGGTGTGGATACGTACAATTTATGCAGTCTACTGGGCACCATGTACCATCAATAAGCCGTTTTATAGTGCTGTTCAATATGGGGGGAAGATTTTATCAGCTGTCTGGGTAGTTTAAAAATGCTTTCCCATCTAGCAGAGATAATTGTGCATTGTAGGTCTATCTCCCATTGCTGTGCCAAGTTTGAGGCGGCAAAGGGTGTTTGGTGTGAGAGTGTACGATAACTCGTGGGGAACGGTTTACAAGCTGGTGGTAATGAGCTATTGATACAAATTTGTTCCCAAGTTGTGATTGAAGTAGCTAAAATACCAGGGGTGTCCTTTTTGTGGCATTGTTTAGCTAAGAATGGCCTCAGTTGGACATAAGAGTACTCAGAGGACCTTTTACATTGAGTATTTCTTCCCCAGGGCATCATAGCCCAGGAGGCCACTCAGGCCATAAAGGTGGAATAAGTGGGTGGCTCCACTGGCTTGCCATGGTAGGGCATTAAACGTTGGTATGCAGTGAGTGAGAGACATGAGGGGTTTGGCTAGGGACAGATGGGTATGGCCACACAGCTTAGAATGGACGGAGGGGTCCATGGAAGGACAGGTCTAAAATGTTTTGGCAACTACACCAGGTTGGCCAAGTGAGTGCGCCCTCTCCAGGTGTACCCATTGGGGAGGTGGGATGGACAGGATGTGCGGGAGGGCAGTGGCCAACACGGTAGCATGATAGTACATGTGAATATTAGGTAATGCCAAGCCACCCCTTTGTTTCAGAGCATTTAATATTCTCTGGGCTACCCTGGGTCTACCAGCCTTCCATACGCACTTATTTATGTCAGTTAAATGTGCACATTTTAAACTTCTTTTCATGGAGCGGGAGGGGGTGGCCGTGTGTGTGCAAGCGGGAGGGTTTGGGAGCAGATCAGCAGAATATTTCCCTGGGCCCAATTAACATTAAAGATGGCCTGGAGTAGGAATGTCTTGACAACTGTTTATCAGCAATCCCCTCCAAATATAATATACAACCCCGGAATTACATATATGGCTCTAGGTATAATATATGTGATGACAACCTGGGTAGAGACTGAGAGGTCAAGGATGCAGAGATCCCAATCAAGGGCAGGATATGACAAGCCTAGTGCTATTGACCTACTGCACGTTGTATTTCCTCTGTGCTCATAGACATCTTATGCACGTAGGGCTATCAAATCAACCGTGTTTTATGGACATTTTCTTGCGGATGGGCAGCCCAGGAAAAGTGGTTCCATGTTGTGTAGATTTCTTTATTTATTAATTAGTTCCACTATTACTTATTCCTCATTTAGTAATTCTAGACGGTTTTATGTGCTAACCGTGTCCTGCACTCTTTGGTGGATTGAGCAGCCTTAAACAAGTGAAGATGTGAACTTGCAGGGTTATAAATAGGATTTAAATTCCGGCAGCTACCTTCTTGCACTTAAAATCTATGGCTGTGTGTGGGAACACCATTCCCATGAAACAGAATAGTCCTACGTTGTGAGGAATGGTGTGTGGTCAACCCTACAAGCCAAGCATGTGAAGGACATTGGCTGTACCTCCTATATAATGAGAAATCTGTATCAGCATTCCAGTGTTCCAAATAAGAACTCTAATGAACTAACCAGGACGAACAGAGCAGTAATCCCCTCTACCATTGACTTACAAACATTCCCCATCCCCTATCTGTGGCAAGTATTATGTACATCAAGCTACTACATAACATACATGGGACAACACACATTTTATGTTCTGGGTATTTGCAAACTTCAGAAAAATTACAATTAATCTCCAAACACATGATCAGGCGAAGGTAATTACCCAGTCTCAAGGCTGGCAAAGCATCATGGAAAGAATTCTATGGAGTCCCTTGGCATATTTACAAATGTGAAAATCAGGAGGAAATCACTCATTGTCTACTGGTCCATTGCTAGCCTGGCATTGTGAAAAGTGATGGACACAGGGCTGATTAGTAAGTCAATTTCCAATAATGGAGGAAGAGGACAATTCAAGTTTAGAAATGGTGATGCCACACCTTAACACCTATCGCAAGACATGAAAAGCTAATGGAGGGTTAGATCAATTATCAATCCCATATTA
Organism: Pelobates cultripes; assembly: GCA_933207985.1. Taxonomy (NCBI): domain Eukaryota; kingdom Metazoa; phylum Chordata; class Amphibia; order Anura; family Pelobatidae; genus Pelobates; species Pelobates cultripes. Next base: position 117,727,492 of record OW240920.1, read on the forward strand.
TATAAAGCCAAACACGTTCTATTGATTGTACAGTAAAAGCACCAGAAAGTCTTTTGATGAAAGCTCCTATCGTGACACTATCATGGTGGCATTGCTAGACAATGGAAAGCATTAAAGGGAATCAATCGAGAACGTTTTGTGATATACATTTTAAATGTATAGTAATGTGTTTCTTGGAATAATGGAATAATGTGTTAAGTACTATTGACCTGGAATACTTACTTATGGAGAATTGTCACCTTAATAAAATATAAATAAAGGCATTTGCCGGTTTACTCTAGAAAAAGGACAATTGCAAGTTTTATACCTAAACTGACAAGCAGGAAAAATAATTCAAGATGGAGAATTTTTTCCTGAACAAACCACATTTAGATATATCCGCGAACCATGTGGGGAACTTTGAAGTTTTAGTTTCACTACGTGCTGCCTGATAGTTTGAGGTTTAGCCAATGAGCCATAGAAACCAAGTCTGAATAAGATTCTGAAATGCCAACGGTCTAAACAAATGCCAAGACCAGTGGCTTTGACCGCGTGGCTACTGGTGGCCAATCTGTTTTGAACATATTACACAAACGTTTTGCTTTTGTCGATCCCACAATGCAAGCTGATTTATCCCAGAATGCAGTGTGCACAGTCAAGGACGCAAATATATCTCACATTCAGCTATAAACCTATACATCTACTGTGGATTGATCTGGCAAAGATTGTGTAAGTATTTACACAATGCCAATGTATCTGAAGCAGATCTGGGAAGCCACACAATTTTGTTAAGACTTGCAAAGTTTAACTAAATGCCACAGAGGCCAACGGTGACAGTGGAAAATAAATGAATTTTTGCAATCAGCAGTTATACATGTAAACAGCAAAATTAATCAAAGTGTTGTATATGGACAGTTAGTCCCTCACTAACCCACAATATGTGTAAGTTCAGTTGCCTAGAGTCCTAAATGGCTATGACGCTAATATTCCATGTGGACAATCCTGACTGTTGGATTTACTAGAGGGCATCTTCTAGCAGGTACCAGAGGTTTTATAACTTTATAAATCTAAGCTTCATTTTGTCAAAACTCGTATCTTTGTGCCCTATATAGAATCCGGTGTGCAGAGTCTGTTACAACAGGAATCTGTTTAAAATATATCGTATTTAACACCTCTGTGGCAGAGATCTGTGCACAAAATAGCAGGCAAATGAGGAAATCAAAGCTGAATGGGTATAATTAACAATGTTGGTGCTGTAAAAATTCTTCCGCTTGAGCCACATTAATAATGACAGCATTGCACTCGCAGGAGAAACTTTTCCTATTATTCCTTAAATGTGTTCCGTCGATACCCTGTTAGACAGCCCTCTGCGTTTTAATATTTCGCCTGTAGGACGAGCGCCAGCACGACCTTGATGTGGAAAATTTTAATTCAAATCAATACATGTGCAAGGTCATTTTAAAATTCAATTAATATGAATGGAAATGTATGCCTCGCAAGTCCTGCAGGAGAATAATGGAACAGTGAAAGTTGTTTATTTTAATACTGTATGCATCGTTTTATTTTCAACAGGTTAAAGGGCAGCTCAGTTTCAAAATAAAATTTCCCAAAAAATGCTAAACTACATAGCAGAAAAACTGATTAATATATTACATACATAAGGGCTTAGCATTGTAGGAAAAAGAAAAAATAACTGAAACAACAACATCATACATACACTAAAGAGATGCTGTAATAAACATTCCTGGTATAAGTGTAAAAAAATATATATATTTTTAATTAAAGGGGAATATTTCAGGAGACACTGCTCAGCATAGACCGACAGTGGGGTTTATTCTGCACTGTGTTCACAATGTAAATCAACTGCAAATTAAATATAACAGTCAATGATGCCCCCTCACTAAAAATTAATTCAAAGGGAGCCTGTTGCACCAGTGTCGGACCTAGCCTAGCTGAAAAATGAATTTCTACTGATTGGAGAGAGTCAGAGATCATGTAGAAACGAGTTGTACATACATGGGGAAGATTGAGTATATAACATTCTGAGAAGAGCTGTAAAGGACACGTAGGGGTGTTCTACAAATCTACATAATAAGATAATTTAAATCAGTCTTGTTTTCCTTAAAAAAAAAAAAAAAGAAAAAGCCACAAATAAATTAATAATAGGACTTGTAAATGAGAACATGAACTGCATAAATTAGTCACAGAATACGCTTGTCAATATTTTGATATGTGTGCATGCATTCTCTCGTTGAAGCTAATGCAGAGTTTAATTTTGGAATAACACACCATTTGGATTAGCCAGGTTTGAGGTTCGGAAATGCTGCCCTATCAGTTGGGCAGTAAGCCAGGCAAGGTGTGAAATGATTAAATCAACACCTCCACTAAGCTGCTTCCTGCCCTCGCACTGCTGATGGGGTATAGCCTGTTCGGCATCTTCACTATTAAACAAAGGTTGTTTGTAAATAGCAAGTTAGGTTGCAATTAAGCCATTAAACTCTAAAACAAACATGCTAATTAGTTTCTTTACTGGGGCTGGTTCTACGGAGAGCATAGAATTTACCTTTCATTAATCTAAGTTAATTGCAAGAGTGCATGTTTTGAGTGCTATGTCAACACAGTTTGAAGTGCAAGGGGGACAACACTGTGGAAGGGTGATTTGGTTCGACAAACACTAATAATAGCAATTATCCCTTTTTCTTTCTTTACGTTATGAAGGTCACTAAAAAGGTTATACAAAAAGAACAGACCTACTTTAATGAACTCCTCTATTTTTATTTTTTTTAGTAATATTCTGCTTACGCTAGCTGGTATTGAGAGTGCAGAAAATAAGAGCGCTGAGTCGAAGATTGCGAATGTACAAAAATATTCCGAAGCTTTCCAAAATTCTACAATGAACTTAGAAGACCCAAACCTTTTGTAGAGGGCATGAAAAAAAATTCAACTGCTTAGAAAGTCGTGGCTGGCATGTAAAAGTTTTACTTAATGCTAGCATGATTTTTCCACGGTACTAAAAAAATATGTATCAATAACCGTTAGTTTATCGCAATGAAAGGTGATCAATAAGATCTGAGATATGATATGTTGACGACCTATCTGGTGTGGTCTGTGTTTACTGAAAAAACGAATAAGAGTAGAAAGTGACGTGTGCTTTCTAGAGATCTACATCTAGATTAGAAGGGACTAAGTACCAAAAGTTTAGCTTAAGCAGTTTTGGTGTATAGATCATGCCCCTGCAGTCTCACTGCTCAATTCTCTGCCATTTAAGAGTTAACATTTGACGATCTTTGACCATCTTTGCCAATCCAGCATTGCTAGATTATTGCGTGGAAAAACGTTGGCAAGTCAGCATCTCCTCTTAGACATGCATTGGGAGCATTCAGCATATCCATGCAGAGGATGAAAATGCTGACTAGAAATCACCTCTAGAGGCTGGCTGAGTGACTGCCACTAAAGATGTTACTAGGAAGTAATATAAACACTGACTAATATAAACAATGACTTTTTGGTGCATTATCCTGTCGAAATAGGTCACTGCCATCAGGGAAAACCATTAGCCATGAATGGGCGTATGTGGTCTCCAACAATTTCTAGGTAGGTGGTACATGTCAAAGTAACATGCACATGAATGCCAGGGTCATCACTGTCACTCTGACCGGTCTGTGGCTACTCATCTCCATATGCAAACTGTGAAGCACTCTGTGTTCTGACACCTTACTATCATGGCCAGCATTAAAGCGCAATTTAGTGGCTCCCCCCCTCCTGACTCCACTACCTCTAATTGCCCCCAAAGTCACCTCCAAATCCCCTTAGTCCCCTCATATTACCTTTAAAAAAAACAAAAAAAACCCAACAACTTTTCTTTGTGCCCGGACCTAGGTCTTGGGCGCCGCCATCTTTGTGTGGGCAGATTAAAGCCCTGTGGGAGCGGCGGGTGGGGGCCCTAAAAGACAATAGATGATACTTATTGTCCCATGAGCGGCGGGTGGGGGCCCTAAATGACATGGGGGGGAGGGCAGGAGAGGGGGAGAGGACCTATTGTTTCAACAAATGAAATTCAAGAACTGACTGTTCACTTACTGTATAATATACCCCACCTCTTGATAGGTGCCATTGTAATGATATAATCAATGTCAATTCTGATCAATGTAAATTTTTTATCTTCCCTCATTGCACAGTGTGTTTTTAAGGTTCAATTAACAGAGCAGGAGAAAATAAATTTCTAAAGTAAACACAATGTGTTGTAAAATCAGACTGAAAACAAAACCATTTTTTTCCAGGTTGAACCGGTGTTTAAGCAGCCCTAGTCACACCTCCCCAGGCTGGTAAAAATGGCTGAACTTTGAGCAGTGAGATTGCAGAAGCATGATCTATACACCAAAACAGCTTCATTAAGCTGTTTAGGGAATCCCTTTAGGGCAGTGTTCCTTAACCCAGTCCTCATGGACCACGAACAGTCCAGGATTTATGCATTTCCCTGTTTTATTCCAATGGAGATACTGACAAAACCTGGACTGTTGGTGGTCCATGAGGACTGGGTTGGGGAACACTGCTTTAGGGTATGAAGCTTCTAAGAATACTAGAATGTACTCTGTGATGAAGTGTGGATGGTGGATTGAGAACTTTAAGGAAAGAAAAAGACAGTTGTTGGCTCAAAAATAATTGTAGAGGGTATGAACTGTCAGGAAATGTGGATGGTAGTTGATTGATGCTGATATGACGTAAGTAGACATTCCCTGGGCTGGATGGTAAACATGGACTCACTGAAAGAGAGTGGACGGTGTAAGAACTTGCTCGGTATAATCTGGTCTAAAGACATCAATGGTTTGATTGTAATACGGCTATAAGTAAAGGTTTCCTATTTAGCTTTTTGTTTCACATTATTAAAAGGAGTGAAAACAGCAGAGTTAACTTAAATCCAACTCAGTAAAGCAAAATTCATTTTTAGACTGTTAATAAAACCTTTAAGAAACAAAAATTGTATAATCAATCTGATCTTTCACAGTGGGCAGTCTACGTGGACCATTTGGGATTTCTCTGCTGTCACATTCTGGCCTTGTTACATACATGAAACTTCAGCAGCCCAAAGTAACAGGGTACTATAAATATCATAAAGGACTACTATAGCATTTTGGAATACAATCAACCCCCACGACCATTTTCAAATAAATATAAACGATTAAAGATTTTTTTTTTTTTTTAAGTTGCATTTAACTCACCTTGTAGCCTCATTGTGCCAGTCTACTCGCAGTTGGTCCTATCTCCTTGTATGAAATGTAGGGAAGCACTGGGAGGCTAGTGGTCATGTGCCAATCAAATGCTCTCTGTGAGCAGCATTTGATTGAGAACAGAGTCCGATTGTCTTCTCAGAGGGGAGGTGTTCCTAGTGGCTCAAAGGAAGACATCTACTACAGGTGCCTTCAACTCTGCAATAATAACCTTGCCCGATCTACTAAACAGCAACATTTCTCACTGATTAGTTAAAACGACCGGGACACCGCACCCAGACCACTTTATTGAGATGAAGTGGTCTGGGTGCCTCTAGAGGTCCTTTAATAGGGTGTTAATCAAAAAACGTTACCATTAAGATTGCATTATATGGCTAGGTATTGGTAGGCACAATACAACTCGATGTTAGCTGACAATGATCTTCAAGAATAATATATAATAGTTACATGCAACCTCCTCACCCTCCCAGCCACCCCCCCCCCAAAACACACTTTCCTGTAAATGGGTAAGTAAAGAATTGCTGATGTGCCGTTCAGTGCCATAAAGGTATCCACAGAATTGCAGAAAACTATCCATCCATATATATCTGGGTAACATGATTTACAGTTGTAAATAAAAACACCCCGTAGAATTTGGTGATTTACAGATGGCTGCAAATCCCACAGTTCATGGGTTGGTGGAAATGTTGAATGATTAAATTAAAGGTGTATGAAGAGCAGTCTCCAGAATGACTCAGGTTCCATTAGCAGACTTTGAAGTAGTGTCAACACACTCTTAATTAAAATACAAGTGCGAGGGTGAAAATTATAGTGTGCACTTTGTGTCTCACTCTGTGATAGTAATATTTTTTTTTCCCAATTGGAAACAGGGCAAACCTTAACCATTTCATTCAAATCACTAGAACATTTTTATTATTATTTTATTTTGGCATTTATACAGCGCCAACTTAATAGGGGGCGCTTTACAGCATTATAAAAGGCGAAAATGCAACAATAAGTGAGACAATTACAAAACGTTATAGGAACAATAGGTTGATGAAGACCCTGCCAAACGAACGTACAGTTTAGAGGATTCATTCAATGAGTCTCATGGATGTTAACCCCTTAAGGACACAACTTCTGGAATAAAAGGGAATTATGATGGAATATTTCCGTCATGTGTCCTTAAGGGGTTAATGTAGTCACTGAGGGGTACACTATATATCAGACATTGCATATAGATGGAAAAATCACACTACACAAGTCTATTCCACCAAAACAACTGCAGCAGGACATTGTGGAGCATTCTATACCTCCAAAGTGTTGGTGTATAGTAACGAAAAAACATACATTTGATTGGATATTCTCTTGATCTTCAAAATGAGGCTAACCAGATGTTATGCTTCTTCACCCACCACACTATAGTATTTGTGCACAGAGGTCAATTAAAACTGGCCTTTTGCAGAAGATCTGTGACCAACAGTGTGAAGTTCTTATTAAAGTAATGGTCTCCTTGGCATATTGAGATGGAGCATTAGTTGGACAACAATCGCTACTGGGCTCGGCCCACTTGAGAACCAGTGAATGACTGTGGTCTCCCCAGCTAAGCTGCTGAGTTCACCAGTGGTTACATGGCCTTACAGAGTGATGGACAGGAGTGGAATGAGATAAGATAACATTCAAAATGGAACTGTTAACATATCGTTCGTACGATAGGATTACAATGCTATGTTTCAAAGGGACACAATCTCAATGAAGGGGTCTGGGTGCTATGTCCCTCCGTTTTAACTCTGCAAGTGAAAACATTAATGTTCTGCAGACAGACTAGTGGTCGTCACTCAGACAAAGTCTGCTATTTTAATCAGAGACCATCTGACTTTCACAACACTGTGTTTTGCCGTGCATGTGCGCTAGCCTATTACTGCTTTCCTATGGGAAAGCATTGAATTGGCTAAGATCATTGATTTTGATGATCTCAGTCAAGGAGGCATGACCACCTGCCATTTCCGGCGTTGCAAGGAAGAAAAAAGTAGTATATCACCTTTTTTCCCCCCTACAGGTTCGGCAGGAGATCTAAACGGTCACCAGGGGACTAGTGTTCCTTTAACATACCACTTGGTTATGCTCTCAGCGTTCTTGAGAAACTCAAAAGGAATCTATCTGGCTTTTAGCGCCGGAATAAAATTGATATTTGGGTACTGTGTCTAAGTGGCAGGCTTAAAGGACCACTATAGTGCCAGGAAAACATACTCGTTTTCCTGGCATTATAGTGCCCTGAGGGTGCCCCCACCCTCAGGGGCCTGCTCCCGCCAGGCTGGTTGGTGAGGAAGGGGTTAAACTTACCTCTTTCTCCAGCACCAGGGCGGGGAGCTCTCCTCCTCCTCTTCGGCGGAATGCGCATGCGAGGCAGGAGCTGCGCGCGCATTCAGCCAGTCTCATAGGAAAGCATTTATGAAAATCACAGTGAGAAGCACGCAAGCGCCTCTAGCGGCTTTCAAGAGACAGCCACTAGAGGCTGGATTAACACTAACATAAACATAGCAGTTTCTCTGAAACTTCTCTGAAGTGGTCTGGGTGCTTATAGTGGTCCTTTAAAGACGATGTATTTATATGGTATGAAACACATGATTGTAGGTAGCTTGTAAGGTGTGTGTGGTGTGTGTGCGTGTGTGTGTCACTCTTGCCATTAAGTCAGCAACTAGTAAGAAACACATGTTCCCCCATAACATTTGCTTTCTTCTTCATTATCAGGCTGCCCCAATGTTTGTAAAACTACTTGTAAACTGTTTGACATAAGCCAGAGGGACAGTTCCCATAAACTCCTTGTGATAGAACCTCTTTAATAAAACGTGGTGGTTATAGTGTTTGGAATATCCCTTTAAAAGCAGTTTCCTATAATTGGCTTTGTTTTACACTGATTGTAATGCTCTGTGACATATGTTGGTGCCATATACTTAATATTAATAGCTTCCAAGATGTAGCATTCTTGAATTAGATCCTTATAATGAACTGAGATAATACAAGACAATTAAATCACAATATCTTCCCTGAGAAGAGATTTTTTTTTCAGTGTTCTAAAATCCATCATTTCGAGGTGCACGATGTCAGGACTGAGATGAGCTATATTTCAATGGCTTTTATCTTACAGGATGTTCCGAAATGGCCTGTCTGTGTTCATGGATAATTTAAGAGGGCTGGTTCACCTCTAATTTATAGCTGTTGTACTTAATCCTTTTGCTCCAAGAAGCTTTCAGATTTTATGCTACATTTTCTCCGTCAGTATAAGAACAGAAATGAAATTTCTTGTTCTGAAATACACTTATTTTGTGACTTATGCGTGGAACTATGGCCCTTACAGAAAAACAAACAAAGCAGAAGACACTATACAACATTTCAGATGCTCAAAGTTTGATAAAAATCCAAAGGTCAAGTCACAATAATTACTTCCAAACAGAATACATGTCCTCCTGTCATCAATATTTCAGCTTACCAAATTAATTTTAATGCTCATAAAAACCCCTCGGACACGGCATGTGCAAAAAATAAATTGAGAATCAATTAAAAAAAATTTAAACATATACCCCGGAAAAAGCAGTCACTTGCACAGTTGGGATAACATTGGTAACAATATACCACATTATTATTAAAACATGCATGTACAAAAATATAGACAAAAACAAAACATACAAATTTTAAAGGGACAATCTAAAGAATATAAGCACTACAACTCGTGATGCTATCCCGTCCAGACTCCTGACAGTATCACTATTTCATTTCAAAAAGAGATTTGGAAAGTTTTGATATAAACTGGGACCATTCTTGGTCCCCAGGGATCACCCCATTTGAGTTGCATTGATAGTGTCAATGTGTTCATTGTGCAATGTCTATTTTGTCTGTTCAACCTGTACAACACTGATTGGCTCAGCATGCTTGGGGCAGGTTGGTCCAGCACTCCCTGCAGATAAATGTTGCTCAGGTTGGATGGAATTTCTACTGGTGAGGAAGAGATAATTCTGCTATATTATATTGGGGGCGGAACTTGGATGCTGAGAACAAACTGTTTATATCAGACCATTCCTAAACTATCCGATATACAATCAGTTGAAGTGGCCAGGGCAATATAACCACTAGAGAAAATTCTAGATAAGACTGCTACTACGTGGATAGAATGTTTGCTTGAAGGGCCACATGGAAAATATTAAGCCTCTGGTTGCAAGGGGGGTCCTGGAATACAATTTGATGTTCAAACATCTGTGCACGGAAGACACTGAGCCACTGCATGTGCCTCGATCACAGTGGATCTTGGGGAAACAGCACTGTGGAGTTGGCACACAAAGTCATCTACTCAGACTCAACAATTTATGGTACCACTGACTCAGACTCCTTATACCATAAAATAAGGAGTCCTAGGCACCATAAATTGAGGAGTCTGAGGTTTTGTGTAAGAACTCTACAGCCTTGGAAGCACGGCTTGTCTACACAGATGAGAGGTATGATAGGTGGTTTTTAAATGTTGTAATGGTTATGGTGCCTGGAGTTCCCTGGCACCCCCATTCCCCCACATTGTAAATTGGCAAATCCTTTTAGAACAGTTTGACTTCTTAACAGGGATCCAGCAGGCACCGCCCCCTACCTCCACTACATCTGACAAAAAGCCGGATAGCTATCTCCTGACCTAAAACGTGACCATTTGCTGCCAGAGTCAAACCCTACACCGCTGGGCTTAGCTCACACAGACAGCTTCCAGCTTTCTGTTGGCTGCAGTGAAGGTGATGTGCAGATACCAGGTAAGAAGTCAATACATTCCGAACAGTTTGACTATATAAAATGAGGTGGCCACCAGAGCACTCCTGACACCATAGCCGCTACAAAGTGGTTTAGTGATTATGGTGCTCAGGGTGTTTCTTTAAGCAATGAGATGAAACGGTTACAGTGCCTAGAGTGTTCCTTTAAGATATTGTAATATCATTGGATGGATCAGGTTTTTTCAGGCGCACAGAGCAATTTTGGACCTCTAACATCCTTGTTGATGGCAAGTTAGCAAAGAATTTTAAACTTTTTTTCCTTGCACAAACATAGCTTTTTGAGGGAAATTCGTTCGGAAACTCCCACCACCCTCAATTTTCGGATCTATTTTACCATTTCATCATTTTCCAGAGACCATGAATATCCTACAAAAAACTATTATATATACGCCAAGCAAATATACAGACGCACACACCACCGACTCCAGGCCTTTAATCTTTTAATTATTGACACTAGAAATAACTGCATGATTAACTATTAAAATATATACATGCAAAAATATGTTAAAAAAAAATTATTACATTATTTCAGTTTTGAAGCAGCAAATTTCTAAAAGCCAGAGGGCGACTGTTCACCCGTGGATGGCCCCGCAATCCTGCGCTACTTAAACAGACCATTTTACAGCATTGCGGATGCCTTAGGACTGTCTTTGATCTGCATTTAGACACAATCAGGATTCCGTTTATATTTGTGTCTGTCCCTGTGCACCAATACTACTTCTTAATTAGGGAAACTTCAACTTTCTTCCAGAGTCAGAGTTCATTACGTTTCAGTCTCAAAACTCTCAGATTTCATGTTTCTCATGGATGCAGATATACATGGAAATTAGTGAGGGACTTCAGTAGAAGAGGGTTTTTGAAGACATGAGATTGCCACATCTTTACACTATGTGACCTCTGATTGGGATAACATTTTATAGTGTTCAAACCCTGTTGTGATGGAGTCTGTGTACATGGAACATGGGGACATACAAAAGTGTACCTCATAACCCTCGTGAATACTGAAACAACACTCTGTTGGATGAAGCCTGGCTTAGAACGATGAGGGGTTACAGTCCACTGAATGCAGAAGCTCCCAGACCTAAAGCTCCCCATCGTGATATAACTCCAAACCTCAAAATCTAAAGTCCCCCTTAGTCACCGCCACATTTATCTTTACACCCCGAACCCGATCCAGGTGTCTGTATTAAAAAAAGAACCATTATGAACGGAGCGGTAATAACTATAAGCTTTTATAAACGCAGTGACATATCAATGTAGCTCAGGACAATTTCCATTTCAAAACATGTGATTTGATGTAATGCGCCGACATATAGAAATTTATACAGAGAAACAGTACCTAGATTGATCCTATAGTGGGAAATATATATATATCTCTTACACAAGATCCAGAGCACTCATTTTTCCATTAAACAGCAACTTTAATGCTGATAGATTTAATTACTTTTTTTTTTTTTTTTTTAAACCCCTAATCTAAGCAAAAATAATAGGGGTTTAGTTACATTATATGATCATACATTGCATAATGTATGCAATGTAGTACAAGCATAAATAGGGCCTTGGAATGAGGCACCTGTGACAGGGAGGGGTGCAAAACAAAAACAAACAAACCTAATATAATCTGTCTACATTGAAGTTGCTGTTTAGTGGATAAGTGAGTGCGCTGGATCTTGTGTATTGTATAAATTGGCTCCAAGCAGCACCCCATTTATGCATGTTAAGGTGAGTGCAGCCCCCTGGTTTCGTGTATATATATTGGTCATAAAATGTGATCAGATCATCATCTAAGTCACAACAATAGACAATCACAGTCTGCTTAAACTAATAACACACAAAAAATTAAATGTTGCCATGTTTTTATTGAACACACCATGTAAACATTCACAGTGCAGGTGGAAAAAGTATGTGAACCCCTAGACTAATGACATCTCCAAGAGCTAATTGGAGTGAGATGTCAGCCAACTGGAGTCCAATCAATGAGATGAGATTGGAGGTGTTGGTTACAGCTGCCCTACCCTATAAAAAACACACACCAGTTCTGGGTTTGCGTTTAACAAGAAGCATTGCCTGATGTGAATGATGCCTTGCACAAAAGAGCTCTCAGAAGACCTACGATTAAGAATTGTTGACTTGCATAAAGCTGGAGAGGGTTATAAAAGTATCTCCAAAAGCCTTGCTATTCATAAGTCCAAGGTAAGACAAATTGTCTATAAATGGAGAAAGTTCAGCACTGCTGCTGTGTAAACATTCACAGTGCAGGTGGAAAAAGTATGTGAGCCCTTGGATTTAATAACTGCGTGAAACCTCCTTTGGCAGCAATAACTTCAACCAAACGTTTACTGTAGTTGCATATCAGACGTGTACAACGGTCAGGAGTAATTCTTGACCATTCCTCTTTACAGAACTGTTTCAGTTCAGCAATATTCTTGGGATGTCTGGTGTGAATCGCTTTCTTGAGGTCATGCCACAGCATCTCAATCGGGTTGAGGTCAGGACTCTGACTGGGCTACTTAAGAAAACGTATTTTCTTCTGTTTAAGACATTCTGTTGTTGATTTACTTCTATGCTTTGGGTCATTGTCCTGTTGCAACACCCAACTTCTGTTGAGCTTCAGCTGGTAGACAGATGGCCTTAAGTTCTCCTGCAAAATGTCTTGATAAACTTGGGAATTCATTTTTTCACATCCTTCGATTATAGCAATCCATCCAGGCCTTGACGCAGCAAAGCAGCCCCAAACCATGATGCCCCCACCACCATACTTCACAGTTGGGATGAGGTTTGATGTTGGTGTGCTGTGCCTTTTTTTCACCACACATAGTGTTGTGTGTTTCTTCCAAACAACTCAACTTTCATCTGTCCACAGAATATTTTGCCAGTACTGCTGTGGAACATCCAGGTGCTCTTGAGCAAACTGTAAACGTGCAGCAATGTTTTGTTTGGACAGCAGTGGCTTCCTCTGTGGTATCCTCCCATGAAAATCCATTCTTGTTTAGTGTTTTACGTATTGTAGATTCGCTAACAGGGATGTTAGCATTTGCCAGTGACGTTTGTAAGTCTTTAGCTGACACTCTAGGATTCTTCTTCACCTCATTGAGCAGTCTGCGCTGTGCTCTTGCAGTCATCTTTACAGGACGGCCACTCCTAGGGAGAGTAGCAGCAGTGCTGAACTTTCTCCATTTATAGACAATTTGTCTTACCTGTGGACTGATGAATAGCAAGGCTTTTGGAGATACTTTTATAACCCTTTCCAGCTTTATGCAAGTCAACAATTCTTAATCGTAGGTCTTCTGAGAGCTCTTTTGTGTGAGGCATCATTCACATCAGGCAATGCTTCTTGTGAAAAGCAAACCCAGAACTGGTGTGTGTTTTTTATAGGGCAGGGCAGCTGTAACCAACACCTCCAATCTCATCTCATTGATTGGACTCCAGTTGGCTGACATCTCACTCCAATTAGCTCTTGGAGATGTCATTAGTCTAGGGGTTCACATACTTTTTCCACCTGCACTGTGAATGTTTACATGGTGTGTTCAATAAAAACATGGCAACATTTCATTTTTTGTGTGTTATTAGTTTAAGCAGACTGTGATTGTCTATTGTTGTGACTTAGATGAGGATCAGATCACATTTTATGACCAATTTGTGCAGAAATCCATATCATTCCAAAGGGTTCACATACTTTTTCTTGCAAATGTATGTATGTATATATATATATATATATATACACGCATACATACACACACACGCGCGCGCGCGCACACTCTTATTGGAGGTCGATAGTTGACCGTTTCAACCTTTAGAGAACCTCAGAAATAAACAAAAAAAACTAAATCGTGCAATATGTCACATCTATTATGGAGCATATTTGATAAGTTTTATGAAAGACTAACTCACACGTTTTGCTGTGTAGCGCTTAGACTGCATAATCTCCCTCTTAAGATGTACGGGTATTCGTGCTGTCCCCGATATCATATGGGACATGTTAACGCCTGTGGTGACCTGGAACTTCCAAGCCCCTGCTATGCACACCGTAGCAGATAAAAGTACATTTTTAGAGGCCCCTGCAGTTTGTTTGGGAGCTTGTCCAACATATGAACGTCAGATTGTAGAGGGAGATTCAGTGTGGTTAGGCCTTTAATTAAAACTTGTATCTCAGCCCCAAAATAAATTCCCAGTTTTCACCAATGATGGTTAATCTTGACACAGGAAATGTCTTAACTACATTACTAAAAAAATATATTTTCAAATACAAATAGTAAAAGTTTCAGACTTTCTTTGTACCTGAATGTGTCTCAGGCAGGTACACCATACACTGCAATGTGTCCTGTTTGCTGTACTACAACAGCTGAATCCATTTTCTTTAGTTTAAATGAAATTATGCAGTAGATGCTTCATGTTTCAGATTGGGAATGTAGTACACTTGTCAGACAAAAACAACTTTAAATTTCCGTTAGCAATCGTTTCACGTTTAAATGACAGTTGAGCCTAAAGAACACTAAATAATTAAGTTTTATCTATCTCAAACGGAACCGTTTTAGAAGCATTTATCGTGGGTCCTTTAGAGGAATCAATAAATATTGTCTTGAGGGAAGTATTTAAATTTAAACAGCAGCAAAACTCTGGTGATGCTCATTCTCATTCAAGAACTTTATATTTTCAAGTTTTTTTTGTTTTTTATTTCTTCATTTAAAAAAAAAATAAAAAGGAACACATTGGCACCTTCACTCTCCAAATTTCGACTTGAAAGAAATAGATGAGAAATGTCTGGGATTTTGCAACGTGACCCAAACACATCTGCTGCAGGGCTGGAAAAGGCAATCAGTACATGCGTTAGCAGGGAGATGTAAATACGCGCGCCTTCAATTTGTTTATAAATTGCACAGGATTGCAATCTATCAAGGTAATAGATTTCAGGCACATTCTCCGTGCTGTCAGATGAAGAATGACACTCGCTGAGCTATTTATCACAGGCTTTACCTATCAAGGTACAAATGTGAAGCATAAGGCAGGACCAGGCCCTGTTTTCGGACAGCTGAAATAAAACAAGAATTACAAATATTGTTCTATTAGCACTGGAAACTCTATTAACCCCACCCCCACCCCCACCCCTTTCGGTATGATTGGATTGAGGAAGGGAGGCATCCCATAAACTCTCAGTTGATAAATAGGGGGTCTGTGAGACTTTATGTGGATTATTTCTGATGAATCAAATGATGTATGCAACGTAGGAAGAGGGACAGTTTAATTTTAGGGGTGTGAGTGGGAATGTGGCCAGGGTTGAGGTTGTTCTGAGAAATTTTAGTTGATTTACTAGTAACAATTTATGCAACTAAAATGTAATTTAAAACAAGAACCTTGGGGGGCGGCGCCTGACTTCCGACGCGAATGGCGGCTTTCTGAGGGAGCTCCGTCCTCGGAGGCACAGACCCGGCAATCTATAGCACCCGCAACCGGCTTTCACACACCCACCCGGCCACCTCGTATCTCACCCACGGTACCTCACTACATAGCGATGGGGGGCGGGCGGAAAACGAAGCAGGGAGCTGCAGAAGTAGCTCCGATATTCCGGAGCCGCAAAGATGGCGGCGCCACGCGGGAGGAAGAAGATGGCCGCGACTATGATTCTGACTCTGCAGCCAGCGACATGAGCAGAGCAATGACAACCACCCCCCTCACCAAAGAGGACCTCCGCCAGCTACTAAGCGAAATTAAGGCAAATATGGCTACAGAATTTGACAGGCACCTCACACCCATCAGAGAAGGCCTGATTGACTTAACCCACAGAACTTCCACTATTGAGGAACAACTGGACCTGACAGTTACACGCACAACAGCAACTGAAAATGTCATAACCGCCCTACAAGAACAGCTCCGCCAGTTAGAGGAGGCGCAAGAGGACCTGAACAACCGGTCCCGCCGAAATAACGTAAGGATACGTGGAATACCAGAAACGGTCACAATAGAGGCACTGGGCCCGACGCTACGAGAGCTCTTTTGTGGCCTGCTCCCAGAGGCTTCACCGGCGGAACTCCTACTAGATAGAGCGCACAGGGCTCTCCGAGCACCTATACCCAATGCAACCCAACCCAGGGATGTTATCATCAGAGTGCACTACTTCCACATTAAAGAGGCGCTCATGCAAGCGGCACGAAACACCCCACTACAAATAGAAGGTCACCAAATCTCCTTCTACCAGGATCTGGCCCCGAGCACCCTGCGCAAAAGGAGGGAGCTGCGGCCCCTCACCCAGGAGCTCACGAGGCAACATATCCGCTACTCCTGGGGGTACCCATTTAAGCTGCAGGTCCGGAAGAACAACCGCACTTACACCCTATACAACACCGCGGAAATGGCGGATTTTGCAGAGAGCCTCGGCCTGGATCCCACTACTCTCACCACGGACCCGAATCCCAGAAGACACGACAGAGGCCCTCCACCCATAAATGCACCACCGCTAGCCCCGACACGCCAGATACCGAATAGCCCACGCATCAGGGCCGACAACTAAACAGACCGACAACCACTTGCCACTCGACACACCAACAGAGGACCAACATACAAAATAAGAAATAAGAAACGACACGGACTACTCTCAAGAGGGTTGTGGTCACCACAGCTGACAATGCACCCGAACATGGAACCTCGACTGACTCCGCCACTAAAGAACATTGGCAACCCCACACCCCGACAACGGACTAGAAACAGCCTAAACCGCTGACAACCCCAAGCTCCAGATAAGATATAATTAACAAACTCTCTCCATGCTTTATATAATGTTTCCTGTTCACTGTTTGGTTGCTGGGACTCATTCGATAGACAGACATTATATGTATCCAGCTCGTTACTTAGCCATTAGGCATCCTCTAATAGACAGACATTATAGACTCAGGAATGTAGGTGGCACGCACTAGTACCCTTCTCGGCATCAGCCCACGTAGCCACAGACCACTACCATCCAGGGTACAAAGTGGAACAGCTGCCCCACACTCACCCACCACACAGGTATCCTAGATGCCGCAGCATAAAATACCACGACCTAGCACCAAAACAGAGCAGATACCCACAGGGAGGCACACCCTGGGCAGGGAGGGAAGGCTGGGGCACCCCCCAACAATGGACATGGCATGCGCCCAATGATAGACACCTTTCAGGAGTACACCTCAAAACACTGATGGCTCCCTTGAGCGTAAACACTTCCCCGGGAGACCCAATAAAGCAGTTTCTGGGACCACACTCTGCTCCCGCACTAGACACATTGGGACCCAGGAGATGCGGGCACACCCTCCACCCTCCAGGGAAACCGTCACTAGCACCAGAGAGGCTGAGCGCAAATGGCACGCCCTGGGAAATAGCAAGACTTAGACAGGCACACCCTGAGCATATACAACCCCTAAAGCCCAATGCAAGCTGGGGCACCACCAAGGATAGGATCAGACCACTACAGGGAGGGTCTCACACTAACCCACAGGACTTGCAAAGACAAAGCACCAGGCAATCGAGGGACAGGGAAAGTGTAGCCCTCAAGCAACCCCCCCATTCCTTCAGCCTCCCTAGCCCAGGGACCCCCTAGGACTCCCCACAGGGAGACACCACAGGGGAAGATACGCAACACGGGCACCTCTGGACACAAAAGCAGAGGAAATGTATATAACTCAATTGAAGTTGATGTTAAATTGTTGTGTTACAATGTAAAACTGTTACTTATTATTTTTCAGCTTACCGACACACCCCACCCCGCCTCACATGCTGACGAACGCCACTTACAGCAGACGGCATCACGACGACATCTTACGACTGGACGGTGACAGCACACCATCACCACTGCACCAATACTAGATACATTAACGACCAGACCAACGCCCCACGGGCTCACAAGGTACAACCCTGCACACACACTGCACGATGCGCAGAGGGCTACC
This sequence comes from Pelobates cultripes, assembly GCA_933207985.1. Classification (NCBI taxonomy): domain Eukaryota; kingdom Metazoa; phylum Chordata; class Amphibia; order Anura; family Pelobatidae; genus Pelobates; species Pelobates cultripes. The sequence continues at coordinate 117,745,399 of OW240920.1, forward strand.
CTCGCGGACGCAACGCCTCCACAACGCTGACTGACCACAGCACACACGGTAACGCGGACGACTACTGAAAACTGTCTCTGGACGGCCCAAACCGGACGGTCGCCAACCCCCGACACACACTCACCTACCCGAACTTACGGGGAAACCCACGGAGCGGTCGGACGCTTCGCCCCACTACCTACTGGCCTTCGGATAAGCCCAGTAGCACACTCTACCCATTTCTCCCTCCCACTACCGTAACCCAGGTTAACACCCTCAGCCCTCCCGCCCCCTCCTTCCCCCCACCCCTCGCGGCCCGCGGCCATCCGGACGCGCAACTCAAGATAACCCGCCACTGCAAAACCGCAGAGACCGCCACACTCCTACAGACAACATGCCCACACAAATACGCTGCATCTCCATCAACGCCAAGGGGCTGAACTCCCCCAACAAGAGACACGGCATTCTACGTTGGGCACATAAACAACAAGCTGACATAGTCCTCATACAGGAAACCCACTTCACAAGCAACCGCATGTTCCCCCTCACTAACAGATACTACACACAAAGCTTCCATGCTCCCTCCCCAGACACCAAGACCAAAGGTGTAGCGATCCTCTTGAGAGCAAACAGCCCCCTCACAGATATCACCTGCTCTAAAGACCCACAGGGTAGATACATCACAATACGGGGAAAAATAGGCACAACACAATATGCCTTTTCATCGCTCTACGCACCCACAACACCAGACCCAACCTTCTGGCAACAATTAGCGACTCACCTCAACACGTACTCAACCACACGACTTATAGTGGGCGGGGACTGCAACGCAGTACACATACCGGCCATAGATCGGGCTTCAAGCGCCAAAACACGAACTCGCCCAAACCAAAACGACGCCCTCTTCGCCCAATTCCTGGCTTCCCATAAACTGATTGACATATGGAGGGCACAACACCCGACCACCAAAGACTACACCTTCTACTCCCACCCACACGGATCCTACTCACGCATTGACCACTTTCTCATTTCACCAAACTTACTATCTCAAATCACCAAATCGGAAATTGGACCTATCTCCTGGTCCGACCACGCCGAGATAGCAATCACCCTAAACCTACCAACCATACACACACACTGGTCATGGCGACTTAACCCATTACTCCTCCACGATCAACTGATTAGAGACAAAATAACTATAGCAATCAAAGATTATTTCGACTTAAACTCACCCACAACGACCTCACCTATGACCCTCTGGACAGCACATAAAGCAGTCATCAGAGGCACACTCATCAGCCTAGCCACCCATAAAAAAAGACAAACACAACGACACATACTAGAAACGATGACAGAACTCCGCTGCCTAGAAACGGAACACAAAAAGAACCCCAACCCGACCACCCTGTCCAAACTCACGGCGACCAGAAACCTCCTCAACACCCTCACACAAGCAGACACAGCCAAAGCTCTGATGTGGCTCAAACAAAAATATTATGAAAAGGGCAACAAGGCGGACACCATGCTTGCCCGCAGACTTAAAAAGCGAACTGAAGCTAAACGCATCACAAAGATACGCACGAACGATGGCACCCTCACAGACTGCCCAACTGGCATAGGAAAAGTCTTCCAGGACTATTACACGGACCTCTATAACCATGACCACCGACCCCATGACACCAGCCCATCACTGTCCACACGCATAGACACATTCTTACAAAGCACGACGCTACCCACCCTAACGCAAGAGGCCCAAGCAGCCCTGAGCCAAGATGTCACGACAGAAGAAATGGCCACAGCAGTGGGATCCCTCAAACCAAATAAAAGCCCAGGACCGGACGGCTACACAGCCCTATATTACAAAGAATTTGGCCCTCTACTCTATACACATCTATGCGCGGTCTTTAACGCAGCACTCAAGGGAGAGAACCTCCCACCGGAAATGACCGGGGCAAACATTTGCCTCCTCCCAAAACCCGGCAAGGACCATTCTGAACCCGCACACTACAGACCAATTTCCTTACTTAACGTGGACCTTAAAATCATGACCAAAATTATGGCCAACCGCTTAAACCCATACCTAGGATCCCTCATACACCCAGATCAAGTGGGATTCATCCCACATAGGCATGCCGCAGACAATACCCGGAGAGCCATTGACCTCATATGGCTGGCTAACCACAGACGAATCCCTACAGCGATCATCTCACTGGACGCGGAAAAAGCGTTTGATATCTTGCTCTGGCCGTTCCTTTACCATACGCTAACATACATAGGGATACCACCCGAGTTTACTTCATTTGTACATGCCATCTATCACTCTCCCCAAGGGGCACTTCTACTACCTAACATCCCCCCCCCACGATTCCCCATTTCAAATGGCACGAGACAGGGGTGCCCTTTGTCCCCCCTATTATTCGCCATATCACTAGAACCCCTGCTGCAAGCGGTGCGTGCCAGCCATGACATAGAGGGGCTAACGATCAGGGGAGAAACCTTTAAAATCTCAGCCTACGCAGATGACATCCTGCTAACACTGACAAATCCGGAAAAATCAATACACTCGCTCCTAATTCTCATCCAAGAATACTCAGACCTGTCAGGGTACAAGATCAACCTGAATAAATCAGAGCTCCTCCCAATACAAATAGACGCTCCAAACATAGCTACACTCAAACAAATATGCCCGATGAGGATCTGCCACACAACGATGACGTACCTAGGGATTCAACTCCCAACTGACGTCACCACTCTTTATAAAACAAATTACACCCCCTTATTACAAAAAGCCCACTCCGACCTCACTAAATGGAAATCACTAGGGGTCTCATGGCTGGGGCGCATCGCCACAATCAAAATGAATCTCCTACCCAGATTCTTATATCTATACCAAACCCTCCCCATACCGATCCAAAAACAAGACTTTAAGGCACTACAAACAGCCATTGACACATTCATCTGGAATGGACACAAACCCAGAGTACGCCGAAACACACTATACGTACCCAAAAAACACGGGGGATTAGGACTACCACACTTCACACATTACCACACCGCAGCACACCTAACGCAGCTACAACACTGGCACGTCCCACCAGGGGAAAAAAGATGGGTGGACTTGGAACACAACATATTCGGTAGGGACCATCCGTCCCTGTACATGTGGGTACCCAAACCACATAGACCCCTACCCCCTCCCACCGCTCCCTCAATCACCCATGCGCTGGATACATGGGACAAAATGAGGGACAAATTTGAACTGTCATCGTTCCTATCTCCTATGACCCCCATATGGAGGAACAAGCTATTCCCACCGGGACTTACCCCCAAGCACTTCGCCCATTTTGAACACAGGGACATCTCCCGCCTAGGGAATTTGTACCAAGACAACGACATTATAAAATTCTCAGATATCAAAGACTCATCCTCACTCACTTCATTCGATTACTTTAGATTCATACAATTGCGCAGCTTTGCAGAGACTCCAATCATAAAACAAGCCGGCACGGCTCAACTCAATCGATTTGAAAGAGACTGCATTGCACACCCCAACAGACAAGGACAAATCTCCGACATATATGCAACCTTGGCGACCCACCACACACAACTGTCTCTCCCATACATAGCGGCGTGGGAGGCAGACCTCGGGCCCCCAGATGAAACAACAGATTGGTCAGACATCTGGGAGGCAACGGCCTCCATCTCCATATGTGTCACGCACACGGAACAAGCCTACAAAATGCTATTCCGTTGGTACCTCACTCCCCAACGCCTGGCCATCATGCACCAAATACCAGCTAACACCTGCTGGAAACAATGCGGAGAGACAGGTACGTTCCTCCACTGTTGGTGGACGTGCCCGAAACTCCAACCACTATGGCAAGACACCACACGCCTAATCTCCAAACTAATAGACAAACCTTGCCCCGTAGACCCCTGGATGCTCCTACTCTCCAAGCCAATAGACCAATACACTAGAGCTGAAAATAAGCTATCCGCCCGCATAGCCCTAGCAACACGTAGAGCCATAGCAGAAGTCTGGTCAACAAACCGCATACCGACACAAGAAACAATTACCAAGAAGATAATAGATGGCATGCAAATGGATAGGCTCACAGCACAAATTCATGACTCGTCCAAAAAATTCCACAAAATATGGGACCCATGGCTGGAGGGAGACACGACCATCCCGTGGTAACACGACAGGATATTAATTGCCCCCCCCTAATATAGGGACCCCCCAATAAAGGATATAACTCACCTTCCAAACGAACAACCCTCACCTAACCACATAGCCCCAAACGCTAACCTGGGACCCCCGAGAGGGACCCGCGCGCTGGGTGGCACGCGGGCCGCGAATCCTCCCCCCCATGCCCACACCGCCCTATTCCACAACCCTTACCCTAAACCACTCCTCGACTCGGATAAGATTGCACCTATACATAACGAGACAAGACTCACAGAGAGTCGACGAGTGACAAAACCCGCCCCTTAAGAACGCAGAAACGACAGGGAACTTAACTAAACGTTCAAGGAAGACACGATGTTAATACCATGTTGATACGTATGTAAGCAATTTCCAAAATGCAACAGTACCCTGCGTTGGTACTGACATTAAACTTGAAAGCACTATTAAGTCTTGAACAACCCCCACCCACCCCTCCTTTTATTTTCTGTACCCCTCTCCCCTCCTTCCTAATTTCAAGGAGAAAACCCTACAAATAAAGAATTAAAAAAACAAAACAAAACAAGAACCTTGTATCTTACTTACACAGACTGATTTCTAAACACATTCATTGTAGTTTAAATACACAATACTGGCAGTATTATTGCTGTGGAGCTCTGTTATACACTGAGAAATGAACAATATGGAGCTACTAGAAAAGGGACAGAGGGAATTGTGTCCAAAATAGGGACTAACCCTGCTAAATAGTGACATTTGGGAGGTATGCTGCTTTCATAAAGCAAAATAGAATATCTGAAGAACTACAGACCATATCCTGTGTCATGCCCCAGTTTGCCCCATCAGGTTGGCAAAGATCCAGAGTGATGGCATTGGCCTGGTGGAAGGCAACATTCCATTGCAAACCCATGCTGTTAAGAGATCACACCCTATACAATTCTGAAAGGCCTACCATCAAGAAACTGTTCCATGATAACATTAGTAAGATCCACACACTCTTCTGATGTTCTCAACGTTCTAAATAACAATGCAGAACACCTACCTAAAGAAAGCGCAAATTCCTTCCCAGTACTGAAATGGTAAATACCCATCCCCTTGTTCTAGGTTATATATTTTTGGTATAGAGATAACAGCACCTTATTCACTGAATAGCCACAGGAAATCCTTAGAGAGTTGGGACACAGCACTTGTCCTACCTGTTTTATAAATTCCATTAGCTCATGGGCAGAAGGAAATAAGCAAGCATTTGTTTGTCCCAGTGGAGAAGAGACGTGCTCTGTCAGGCAGAAAGCAGACGTTAATACCATCCCCATACAGGATTCAGAGGCTGCTGCCTGGTGCCTGCTCATGGATAAAGGAAGCGCACTGACCCACAAGTGAAGCGCGGCAGAACCCATGATTAAGGAGGGGCACGTTTTCCACACGTTAACCCATTATTACAGGAGATGGGACAATGCATCACTCACATCAGTCAATTTCATGAAATCCTATGGACACTGTCAGCAAAAAAATGAGCCTTGAGCCTTAACATCTGGCATGACAGAGGAAATATTTTATCCATTGAAGGGGTTAGCAAAATGTGACGTTCTGCAAAGCATGCAAGAATTGCAGGTCACGTCTGCAGCAAACAGCTCTCTTTGGGGTTTATTTACTAAATGGATGAAAGGAAGGGAAAAAAGGAAGAAAAAAAAACTCACTTAGATTTAATTATTTTTCTCACCTTATCCCGTATGTGTACCCACAGCATGTAGTGATGTTAAATAAAATGTCCCTCCAAGGTCTATAACAAGGGGAACAACGTACAGATAACACTCACAGCAAACAGCAGTCTTATTTTTTGTTAAAAAAAGAGATTTGCCAGAAAATTCCTAAACAAAAAAAAAATTTAAAAAAATTAATCTGTATCAAATTGTTAATTCAAACAATTTACTGTACATTCTTAAAATTCCCACGTTATTTCACATGGCAAGTCCACTTTTTTACAGTTTAGTGGAACAAAAAAGTAGCTTTGGGCACATCCAGTACTTTCTTCAGCAGATAGACTTTATTATGGAGTACAAAAATGTAGACAACGCTGTCAAGTCTTTTACAGTTTAGTCCAGGGATGGGGGTCAACACCTGCATATGAAAGTTTAAACTGCATGCAGACATGACTTTACTCTATATCGACCAGGCTTCAAGCTGGCAAATAATTTAGAGACTTCCATAACAGGTGGAAATGCTGTGTGAGGCAAAATGGTGGTCTATCAACACCTAAATACAGTAAATCATCTAAATGGCTGCATATTTTTGTTTGCCACACCATATCAATGTGCATGTTCAATGGCAGCCATCTTGTAGATATGTGTATACTTCATAATTTTCACAAGCCAACCTGGGAAATGCTGTAGTGGTTGCTACAAAACACCACAGATCAGTTGGAAAAGTAAATGGCACTTTTGGGATTCAAAGTTATGAATTAAAGCTAAATAAAGCAAACTTTATTAAGTTATTTAGGTTAGAGGAAAATAGTGTCAAGACTAAACACCTCAAAATTTAGTGTCATACTGTCTAGAAAGACAGAAGCCATAAGTTGAAGGGTTAAATTGTAGAGATATTCTAGTTTGCCAAGTGTGGTGAACAATTACCGCTAACAGCAAAGGGTTATTCAATTCATATCGCGGCATCTGACCAGGCCGAGAAAATTAAGACATTTGGGAGACGGATATTTTTTACCTTGGGACGGAAAATAAATAAATAAGGAAAGAACAGGGCATCTAATTAACAAGAAAAATGAACACCTGCTTCTGAAAGGATAGGGAATCACAAAATTGAATTAGCAGACAACGTGGAAATGCAAAAGGCTGTTAATTAAGAAACTGTAAATCGGGAGGATCAAAATGCACAATATATTTAGTGTCGTGTCAAATTAGCGTCAAAACCTTGGAATAAATAAATAAATAAACAAACAAAAGCAGCTTGTTTATCAAACTTTCCTGTACTGAGTAGTCTGCCAAATGTGCTTTTTTATGTTAAATGAATCTTTAAATTCTAATATTTTATGTGGGGCCCAGATATACACCTTCCCGAGTGTCCGAGATGTGGGGAGACCGTTTCTTTTTGGGATGTGTCCCAATTTATTAATCAATCATGGTATTTACCCTCAGAGGCATAACCCCCCTTTTCCCACACCAAAAACCAAAACAAACTTGTAAATGCAAGACACTTAGCACTGTTGTGACTGCGTAAGATCACAGTGGCACACGTGCAGCCCTGGCTGGTTGGCAATGTGTGCATCATCTTGGCACACGGTTTCGACATGAGCATGTGTCAGCACTTATGTGTGTACATGTTGGCTGACATTCTCTCTCACTCAGCCATACCCCCAAATTACAGAAAAGATTTGTATTTCATGGGTTGATTATCCAAACCAACCAAATTAAACTCTCTCACATTACAGTGGCACTATCCGAATATTAAACCTAAACAACCATTTGTCAAGGAGTCAGGGTGACCCACCAGGCAGGACATGAATCTAGGTATATTGGTAAAAAGAATGGTAACAGAGGATGGACTCATAGCACTGTACCTTAGTGTGGCCCGACACAAGGCAGTACCTACAGCGAGGAAACTGCAAACTGATGGGATGGGCAAAAACGAGCAGAGGTTAAAGAGTAAAGAAATCACAGACATGAGAATTAAGCAGAGTCAGATTACCAAAACAGCCAGAAAATTAGAGTGATCTCTTAGGAATACTAGAAAACCAAAAAGGGAATACACACATGTACCAGGAGGGTTTAAACTGGCACAGGCAGGTCCTGGCAAGTCAGCATCATGCCCAGGACATGCATGCATTAAACAAGATGAATGGTGGACATCTTCTGTCTTTTCAGGCAAAAAAAAGCATTGTTTTCCTCTCTGAACAACATTATCCTCTAGCACCAGGTGTAGCTTAAAACAAGATAAATTAACAATCCACAATGTTGTATTTGATTTATCATATTTTTTTTTTTAGGATTCCCAAATAATTCACTATGACCCTTAAACCCACAACATTTCAAGTGGGCAAAGCAGGTATTTCTGTTAACAAGGGTCTGGTAGGGGAACTAAGATTTTTATGAAAATAATCATGTCATTTCAACTTCTGTAAGGACTTCATATAAAATGTTACATCAATCGGAACAGGAACCTAGTAGTTTAGCCAAGGACACTGCACAGCTATTACTTCAAGTTTGATTGTGGTGGAGCTCGGAGATGCAACCATACACCATCCACATTAAAGTGAGTAACACTGCATGTTAACTACAGTGAGTTTTATTTCTGTGGAGCTCTGCCAAACAATCACAGTCACCCCTGATTACTGGGCATTTTACACTAAGCCAAAAAGTCTACATTCTTAAATGATGAATTTAAGGGCATGAAAGAAGAACCGACGGATATCTGCCATACATAGGACCTGTTTCTCTATTCTAGAAGATGTGAAAGGTATGATAAAGACATAATATAAATATATTCTGCAGAAAACATGTTCCTTTTACTTTTTCTAAATCCATAAATCTTGTGATCAAGATTTCCTCATCCACAATGATCATCTTGTTCCCCACTTGTTGCTTGGAAGGATGATTAAATGATTAGATGTCCATCATTCATTTCTAGAAGATAATACAGCTCTCTGGATCTACATCTGCAGAGAATATCTTTCACAAGTCACCATAGCTAATGGGGCAGGATGGTACACTATATATATTTTGAGCCAGCAAATATCTACCTTACATTTGCAACTCACCAGCACACATCACACAAATCTGTCAATAGTGACTTAAATAAAAGCTGCTCACAAATTAAACTCTATACTTACTTCTCACAATTAGCATTGACATCTGTCTTTAGGGTAAGGAAAGCAGGTAGGGTGGAATTCTAAATGTTTCACCACTTAAAGGAAGATGGTTATCAAGGGCATCTTCTGATGTTAAAAAAAAGGGGGAGGGGGGAAGGCGGCATATACAGCTTGAACATATTCTGGAACCCATAGTTTAATCACTGGTTGTTTATGAAAAATAGATTGTAAAAAGAGAGAAGATGTAATTGTATCCAAGCTGAAAGAAGCTGGATTAAATGAGGGCTACCTGCTTCGAGAACAAGGCCATGTATTCCAATATGTCTGTATGTTTGGTTGCTCTGCCTTTAGGTTAATACATTTATAAGATGAATGTACACTATTTTCTGTTGTTGCAATGTAACAGATGACACTTAGAACAAACAGGGGTGAAATGACACCAAGACAAAACTGTGCCTACCCAGGACCCTATGGTATTGCGCACCACACTCTGGCACACAATATATAAATCTGGCCATGTGTGCAAGCAGTCAGCCAAAGAAAGATCCACCTGGGCTTCAAACATGTATATGCAGATGCAACACAAACATTGATATTTTGATAACAGATAAAAGCAAAACCCCTTTAAATAGCCCCGTAGTCTGGCCATTAAAAAGCATTTCAATTTTGATTGCAGCTTTGGGCAGTTAAGAAGAGTATAAAAGAAGCGTGGGTCTACTGGAGAGGGGCACTTAGTAATGGGTTTTTTAAGGACAATATACCTGCTATTCATCCACCGTAAAAACTCTTAAAATCAAGGAAAATGCACTTAAAGGGACACAAAAAGCTCACAGTAATATTCATGAAAACTAAAGAATGCATTTAATTCTAAATAGTACAATTTTATGGGACACTACCAGCTTGAGTTGTCGATCCTCATCAACAACACACTGTGCAGATAGTTACAGAGTTTTGAAGTTCCAAAGTTTGTTGCAAAATCCCCAGGATGTTCTGCTTCTGCAGTGGACTCTCAACACACAAAGAAATGACTGACACACAACTAATACTGGTGCTCCCATTATTAAGAGAACACCAAGCACAAAGAAAATCTCAGCACAAACTCTATCACAAATTAATTCATATAAACAAGCAAGAGAGGCACTGCTGTATTCTCAAAAAAATTATAATAATGAAAAAGGTTTGACAGGAGATGAAATAGGAAGGGTGTCAGCATTGGGCTGTGCTCAACCACGCAACTTACCAGCAACATGGCAGAGGTACCATTGGGTCTTGACAAATGAATGGTCATTTCAGGGAACATTCGATCAATTCGGTTAATGACATCATCAATGTACCTAGGAGAAGACAGAGATTTGCATTTCTGTTATTTCTGAGTCTTTGTAGATCATGTATTTTCATCTAAAACCAGGTTTATTGTGAAAGACCTGTGTTTTCTGTAAACTGGTTTTAGCCTAAAATGTCATGGAGTACATTTAAGTACCAAAACAAGATCAGTCAACTGCCAATTCTCCGTATACCATTACACCATGTGTTATTTAAGGCACTCCTAATTTGTTCTGATAAAGTAGATATTTTCCTGTTTTGCTATCCTGAAAAAATAAATAAATCAAGAACGCTCTTGATATTTGAAAAATAAAATTAGACCAGTACTGTCCAGAGAGCAGTAAACCATGCTCCTCAATTTGTGTTAACTGGCCCGATTTTATGGATATCCCATGCTGAGCACAGCAGGATCAATTGAACTGAACCAAAGCAATAACTGAAATGTTCTTATCGCAGGCCTCTCATGCCATGCCATTTACCTTAATATAGCATAGAGACCTCACACCTGTGCTTAAAGTCTCACTAAAGAGAAATCTCTGCACTACTCAACAACGGGGGAATGCTAAGGTCCCAGGTGTGCTCTGCCCCACCACACAGAGTAGAGAAGAAGACACTCCAATACAGGAATGTCTTGCTGAAATAAAATCTAGCACGAAGATTGCTTCTTTTGTTAGTTCAGTAAATATTCTGTACATAAATGTCAACATTCTTGTGGAAAGCGTTTCGTGTACCATTTATTTTGCTGTGATTGCTCTGCATTTCTACATTGTACATGGAGTATACATTTTACACACACAAACATATAATAATACAATGTTGTTAGGACTGTGCTGTATTCATGTACTGTGTATCAAGGTCTCAATGTTGTGGTTGTACGGAGGGAGTGTGCAGAGGAAGGGGAAAGCGATCTTCACCATCCTAGCCTTGCAGGCGCCCTGCCTGCAAAGGAGAAAGTTGTTACGTCTGTTGCCAGTTCGCAGTGCACGCATAAGAAACATAAAATATGCACAGAATTGATGTAAGGCAGTCCGGAACAAAGTTCCGGGATGCCAAAATCAAGTCCGGCAAGGGTGAAACTATCCCTCAGCACAAAAGGTAAAATATTTTGAGTGGTGCGTTTCAAACAGGAATGCTGGAGACTTCTACCACCATGATCACTTCAAATCACTGAAATGGTCATGGTGGTTGGAGTAACTCTTTAACCCCTAAACTAACTACAACATGATCCCATTTGTTCTGTTACCCCTATAAGCGCTGCACACCACAAACTCATGTGATACTTTTGACCACTATAACCTCTGCCACATGCCCTGCTCTACACAATAATGTGAAGGGATTGGCTGCATATATCATTGTTGACATAGATATAGATATATTTAAAAAAATAAAAATGTAAAAGTATTAGCTGGAATTTACCTCTCAATGTTCTCAATTTAATACATTGGTTTAATACATTGAAATGAGTGCAATAATTAGATTTGCTCATTTCATGCAAACTTTTTTGTTAACTAGTGACAATATGGTTGCTCTTCAAGACTTTGTGACACGTTATCACTACTATTCTACACTTTGTGAGTGACAGGTGGCCCATTACTACAGTTCTAACCGTGCTACCGGGGTCCTGTGTTGCTATACTCAGCAGAAATGTGTTGTCGCTTTGCAGGAGAACAAAGGTCACTACTAACTATATGCTAATAAAGACATAAGGAATTTCTCTTCCGCCAAACCACAATCAATAAACATCTCAGTCTTGGACACTCCACAGAGTCTGCAGAATATAATGAAGGAAACCTTGGCAAAGTGTCTGGTACTTTGAAAGAAAGACAAATTAGAAAATGACAAAAAAAAAAAAAAAGTTACTTTAAATGGGGAGGGTGGGATGTGCCCTTTGAGATTGAAAACTTTTGAAACCTTTTAAAAACAGAAATTAAAATGCAACGGACACAGAACCAGGCTTAATAATTTCCTAATAAAAAGTGTGCTTGCATTTCTGAAAGTAGTTATAACAAGCAGTTCTCCAAAGCTCCGTACATAAAACGATGAATCAAGACAAAAAAGGAAAAGTAGGAGTATTTGATTAAGACCACAGCAATGTATTTACTATATCCTGCGCGTATGAGAAGGTTAAAAATTTCCACTTGTCCACTAGCAATGGTGAGTAAAGGATGAACCAACAAAAAAAGGTAAACTTAAGAATGTTTAGAAGAAGACCTCACTCTACCCAGCACGTATAGCAGAATCCAAAATTCCACTAACCATTGCAAGTGAAAAATCATAAGAGTTGCTTTGTCGAGAAGTTCATCTCTTCCAAGACTGATGATGTGCTTGGATAGAGACATCATAAGAAGGGATTTGCCTATGTCTTTGCAATGAAGTTGTTAAAAGGCACCAGTCTACCAACCAGTTTAAAGAACATACAGTTTGTTATTAAACATTTTAAGATGTTGGTCTTCTTGTGCAAACTGCATCTATGGGGGCATAAGTGGTGGCACATGCTGATGGCTTGTCTCCAGACGATGTGTCAGCATCCAATCCAACTTCCCACCTCCTAGCACGAATCCAAACGTGAGGATTTGTGGAGTGTCAACTATAACTTTTTGGACAGCACCAAGTGCTCTCTCCACTTCAGGTGCCATGCTGGATGTTAAGGAGGCAAACCTTTTATTTATACATTTGCTGGCATTTTCTATGCTAGCAACCATCTGAAAGTGAACTTGCTCACGTGTGTGACATTCACGTTAAAACATAATAAACATATAAATAAAATAATTAATGTTAAATGTAAACAGCACAAAACATAAAATCTACAACAGAGGTTTAGAGGCTGCTGTGTCCTTGTATAGCATTTTGTTTCCCACGGATTTCTCAAATATATTTAAGATTAATGACTTGCAGTGGCTGTATACACGCTTTTGCTTTGCTTGTTGTCATTTAGGTAACCTGTGTCACTCCGTTTTGGGAGTCTTTACACCCTGATGAGACAATGATGAACTGTACATTAATCAGTATGCCAGCAGTAGAGATAAAGCTTTTTAACTCCTGGACAGATGGTGACGAGTTTAAGCCTAACCCATCTTCGTTGGCTGGATGGGATCCAGTGCTTGTGTGATGCATTCTAGCTTCGATGAGATTTAAATAGCACGTTTCCCACACAACTTGCGAGATACATGCTGTTCATTTCATACACCCATGCAAACTTGAGAAAGTAGGTATCTTTCTGGCATTAAAACGACAGCTCTACAGGGGGGAAAAACACTGCAAAACTAACAATAAACGGTTTTAGTTCTAAAAAAACAAAACAAAAATGCAAGCTGTGTGTGCATTGCTTACAGTTACTTCCAAGACAATGTGGCTGGAAAGTTGTGGGTAAAAGGACACGCCAGACCCCTAAACAACTTTAGCTTGCTGAAAAGCTTTATGTAAGAAGAGGGGGTCCCTTTATCTCATTTTGCAAAAAGTGCAGATTTCAATAGAAAGAAAGAAATTAAGCTGGTTACTCCCCTCTGGCTTTCAAGCAGATAAACGGATTCTACTTCCTGGTTTGGTTAGCTCAGTGGCGCTTAACTTAAAGGACCACTATCGGCACCCAGACCACTTCAACTCAATGTAGTGGTCTGGGTGCCAGGTCCCTCAGGTTTTAACCCTGCAGCTGTAAATATAGCAGTTTCAGAGAAACTGCTATGTTTCACTGAGGGTTAATTCAGCCTCTAGCGATTTAACCCCTTCAGCCCAGCGGGAGGGGGGCCATGAGGGTGGGGGACCTAATGACCCTATAGTGCCAGGAAAACGAGCTTGCTTTCCTGGCACTATAGTGCTCCTTTAAGAGGCAGCAACTGTCCAGAGCACCTGCCTTGCAGAGACTTCTCATTGAGTTGCATTGGGTAGTCTGTGATTCAACAGTCACAGAGAGTCTAGGCGAGAAGTGGAGGAATTGCAAAGGTGTCAGACAAGAGATCTTAGTCTTGCAAGCTGTTTTTAGATATACCATCAAAAAAAAATAATGCATAATTAAACGCATGCAAGTTTTCATTACAGGTAAATCTACTAAACAACAGTTTTTATTTATTATGTATTTAACCCCTTAACGCCGTTACAGCGTTCTATGCCGTAACGGCTTAAGCCCGGGGGAGGTAGGATTTACTTACCTCCACCGCGATCCTCTTCTGGAGGGCTGCCTGACCGCCCACGCGTTTAGGTGTTTTGTGAAGTCTCCCGAGAATAACAATACCCCCCATGTACAGGTTTTATGGTGTTTTGGAAAGTTAGAGAGTCACATATAAGGCTTGCATTTCATTTTGTTGACATTGAAATTTGCCAGATTGGTTATGTTGCCTTTGAGACCGTATGATAGCCCAGGAATAAGAATTACCCTGGGTTGTCTACTTTTTCAAATGGTGTGCCATTATGGGGGTAATTCTCATTCCTGGGCTACCACACCGTCTCAAAGGTAACATTACTAATCTGGCAAATTTCAATTTGAAAATGGAACGTTCTATATTTGACCCTGTAACTTTCCAAAACACCATAAAACCTGTTAATGGGGGGTACTGTTGTATTCATGAGACATCGCTGATTACACATATGGACATTTTTTTGCAGTAATACCTAACAGTATTATGACATTTACAGCTAAAATGTGAGGCGGAACTACACATTTTTTTAAAATTTTTAATTTTTTCACAGTTTTAAAAATTTTATTCATAATAAATGTTTCATATATAAATATTTGATATGAAATGAAAGCCCTGTTTCTCCTGAACAAAATGATATATAATAAGTGTGGGTGCATTTAATATGAAAGAGGTGAATTACGGTTGAACAGACATATAGCGCAAATTCCAGTTTTTGTTTACGTTTTGTTTTGATCAGAACGTGAACTACTGTCTCCGTCCTGAAGGGGTTATGCCAGTGGCGTACATACCAGGGTCGCAGGGGTCCCGGTTGCGACCGGGCCTGGCCCACCAAGGGGCCCGGCCGCCCCTGCGACCCGGTGTGTGCCACTGGGCCAGCCTCTTCCCTTGGGGGGCCCAGGAGCCGGCCACCCCAGGGCCCCCCGAGGCTGGCCCTGCTGTCCCCCGGCAGGCGGGCGCGCGAGGGAGCACTCAGTGCTTCCTCTTCAGCTCCCTCACGCACCGCACTGATACCGGAGCCGGAAGATGACGTCATCTTCCGGCGCCGGCATCCCTACGCGGCGCGCGAGGGAGCTGAAGAGGAAGCACGGAGTGCTCCCTCGCGCACCCACCTGTCTGACCGGCCACCCGCCCAGGAGCCCAGCAGCACCACTGGACCCCAGGGAATCCCCCCAGCACTCCAAAAGGTAAGGAGGCTGGGGGATTACATTTAAAAAAAAAAACATGTGTGAGTGTTAGAGTGTGTGTGAGTGTTAGAGTGTGTGTGAGTGTTAGAGTGTGTGTTAGTGTTAGAGTGTGTGTTAGTGTTAGAGTGTGTGTTAGTGTGAGTGTGTGTCTGCTAGTGAGTGTTAGAGTGTGTCTGCTAGTGAGTGTCAGTGAGTGTTAGAGTGAGTGTTTGAGTGAGTGTATCTGCTAGTGAGTGTTACTGTGTGTGTCTTACTGAGTGTGTGTGTTAGTGAGTCTGTTTGATGTCTGTTAGTGAGTGTGTGTTTGTCAATGAGAGTATGTTTTGTGAGTGTGTATGTATGTCTGTCGCTGAGTGTGTCTGTCAGTAAATGTGTGTGTCTGTTAGCTAGTGTGTATGCGTCTGTAAGTGAGAGTGTGTGTGTCTTCAGCACTTACCTTTCTCCAGCACCGGACTCCCTTGGCGATGGGGATCCCTCAGCCTCTCAGCTCCGAATGCGACCGCGCACGCATTCAAACCGCCCATAGGAAAGCATTACTCAATGCTTTCCTATGGACGTTCAGTGTGCTCCTCTAGCGGCTGTTAGTGAGACAGCCACTAGAGGCTGGATTAACCCTCAGTGAAACATAGCAGTTTCTCTGAAACTGCTATGTTTTCAGCTGCAGGGTTAAAACTAGAGGGACCTGGCACCCAGACCACTTCATTGAGCTGATGTGATCTGGGTGTCTGTAGTGGTCCTTTAAGTGTGTGTGCGCACCTGCATGCACTGGCGTACATACCGCGGTCGCAGGGGTCGCAACCCTGTGACCCCTGCGACCAGGTGCCCACCGCCATGTGTTGCGGCCCAGCCCGCGTGCGCAGGGGGGGCCCACGGATCAATTTTCGCACCGGGGCCCCATGGGTCATGTGTACGCCACTGGGTTACGCAGTGGGGGTATCCCTTTAAGAACATCAGAAACGGGTGGACTAGGCACTGATCTAGGTTCTCAACATGTATTATTGGTTTAAATAAACGGGAAAATGTTTTAGTTTTGCCTAGCGACAATCAAATGTATCCCATGATACGATAAGCTTCCAGACAGATCTTGTTTTCATCACCTTTAAAATATTTACATGATGGACTCTGTGAGTGTGCCTGCCCTTACATGCGACTGAAACAGGGGGTATATGCCAGTTTAGATAGCAAGCTGTGGAAATTACAAAACAACGCAGACACTGAACATGCAGAGACATTCTTATCGTCAAGCTTCGAGCTATTTTAATGTTATTTTTCTGTTTTTTTTTTTTTTTTTAAATATCTTTACTGAGATAAATGAAAAATCAGAATACAGAATACGCACTTCACATTTTCCAATAAAAAAAAAAAGCAAGGTGAATGAAGAATGCAGCAGACGGGTATCATGTTCACTTGGTGCAGTTATTAAATGGGTTTGGCATTAACAAGAGAATGAAGGAGGCATAACATAAGGCCAGGTAGGCAATCTGTGATAACCTATAGCTTAAGTGTTTCAAATGAATAGGTTCTGCAGTGCCTTAACATACTGGCATCACTCCGATTTGCAAATATAGGTTGTGCGTAGGATTGGCGCATTATGGCAATACATTCTCATGCATCGTATGAACCTAATGCTTCTCTATGACGTTCCATTTGATTAGACAAAAGTAATCAAGTTTGATTTCACTGGAGGTGGATAGGGATAAAAATAGGAGTCTGTCAAAAGCCCTGGAACAAAGTAAAGTTTAAGGGAGTTTTTTTTAAAAGGTTTTATTATTTATTTATTTTTTTAGGGTGGGGTTGATCATCTAAATACAATGACACATAGGCGGGGGCCTGACTGCCATGCCAGGAAGACGTGTCTCGCAAGAGCTCCTGAATTTCCAGCATTAAACTAATGATTTCTGCCCAAAATCGAATGAAAAATAATTTTTAAAAAAGGCAGCTTATCCTCACAAGCGGTAACGGAGCCCAGCATCAGCAGACATACCAAACCATAAGCGGCAAAAACCCCGGAGAGCAGGATGCCTGCCCTGCGGCCTGGTGAACCATGGAGAAGCGGCCAATCTTGCATTGGGGAACTCCTAGAAAGCAGCGGACAACACCACCCTGGGCCCCGCAGCCCTCCCCCGTATGGACCAGCGAGGGATATCCCGGTCCAAGAGGCAACCTAGCGGAGATCAGCCTCACCACAAGGCAGCCTCTACAAGCGGGAAACACAACGACATCTCCAACATGGCGCTACGTGTGCAACGCATAATAAAACTACAACCCAACCCTCACCAGCAACCATGCTCGATAGAACTTTTGAGGACTTCTGGGCAAAGCTGAACTAGGTACTGCAAGCACCCAACCCGCACAGGCCGAGACACGGCACCCCACGCAAGCGGCCACCGAGCGCTCAGCTTCCGCCAGCAGGTGGAGATCCATGCCGGCAGCGTCTCAAAGAGGGGCAGCCCCTCCATGCTACAGGGCTAAGGCTCAAATTGGTGGCCTACTGGACTCACACACCAAGCATCAGAGATCTTGCAGAAGAGGCATAGGGTGAAGTATGGCCTACAAAGGGACTTGCCCACTCGCTCAGGGAGACGACTCCATACTGGACTGATCTTACTGCATATACAACACCATAGGGATACATTTACTCAAGCGCACAGGTTATACCATAGGCAACGCTATATACATTGTGCCCCTAGCCTAGCCATTGTAGACATATAATGTACAATTTATTCTTGTGTCATTTCCATTTCCCTCAGCTGTTGCCTACTATGCAACCTAGCGTTCGAATGTTATTTTAACATGCTGAACTTGTCACCAAAAGCCTGATTGTACTTTACTTTATGAATAGAGGGGCAGGTGAAATGTCCGTAAAAAAATTATTTTATTTTATATTCTACTTTATGTTAAATACAATGACACACCAGTGTACACACAAAAAAAAAAAAGAATTAAAACTAAATAAATTACTTTTTCAAAAGAATGTTCCTTTAACATATAAAAAGCAACTCACGGGAAAATGAACACCACTGTCTTTTGCAGACAGATGCGCTTACAGATGAGCTTGGAAAATCAAGCCTTCATACCACAGCCTTCCCCTGTATCTTTAAGATGATTTTTTAGTTTATTTATTAACCTCAGATAGAGAAGAGGAAGAAAAAAAAAAAGTTGATAATTTAATTTCATATACAGCAGTCTCGAGCACAAGTCCTTGCATGCCTGCAAATAAAGTGGTTCATTCCTTCAAGCCACACCAATTAACAATGTTTAATAAATTAGAATGAGTGCCAGCATGTTCTGAGAGGGTATGTTATCCGTCATGGGATAAAGATGTATTCAAATCCCAGCTTGCGATTTTCAAGCAGAGATTCTCCACAGCAGAGAATCAATCAATTTGCTACCCGAGGGGCCAAAATGTGAGCAAACTGCCTTTTTAGAAAGCAAGCTTTGCTGTCAATCTACTTACGTTAGAAGGTATAATGGGCAGACAGGGCATAGTTATTCATTAAGTTATACCATTTAATAGAGTCATGTATTGGTCTTGGAAAGGGGAAAAAATAGGTAATTAAAAAGTGTGCTCAATAAATAATATACCATAATCTGCACAAAGTAGCACATTATGTATTAATGCTTACTGGATATAATGTACCATATGGCTCATTGACTTTCAATGCGAATGGACAAACATGGTCATGGACAAACAATACCACCTTTCTAACTTAGTTACTCAAATGTCTCCCCTCCCCTATGGAAATGTCTAGTTGGACAAGTAGCAGGTTTCTACAACAGTAGGACCATCAAGTGTAAACCAAACAAACAAAAACAAATAGCCTATCCTTGGTTGCAAGCAATCATTTGGAGATCCAAACTATGTTCCACAAGGAGGGATTCCATGGAGAAGCAGCGAAACGTAATTGTTTTCAAATAATTTTTATTAAAGTTTTAAAATGTTGTATAACAAGTTATAATAATACAAACATTGTATTAGGGGTAGGAAAGGAAGGGTAACTTGGAAATGGGGAGGGGTATCCATCCATCATTGAAATAAACAATGTATATGGCAAAAATGTTGTACATCAATGCACTTTAACAATAAATATATCAGACCATAAACTGTTTTGATTTTTTCTTCCCATTTATCCCAATTATATTTTAATATTGGGAAACCAATGTTGGCTCTATGCGATAATTCATGTGCCTTGTTTTCTAGAATCAAATTAAAAACTTCTCTGAGAGATGGCACATTTTGGGACTTCCAATGTCTAGGTAAACAGGATGTAGCAGCGATCAGAATGTGGCCTATGATTATTTTATCTGAACTATTAACGAACTCCGGGAGTTTTTTTAAATAAGGCTAGTTCCGAAGTTAAGATGCTAATGGTTCTGTTCACTTTAATAATTAGATCATGAATAATTTTCCAATAATTAGTTAACTTGGGGCAGAACCACCAGATATGGGCCATATTGCCCACTCCCCCACAGTCTCTCCAACACCAGTCAGAATACATGTTGTTCATGTTGTGCAATCTAGACGGAGCCAGGTACCAGCGATATAAGATTTTATAATGATTTTCAAAGTGGTCGGTACAATACGAAATACCTTTTAAACCTTTAAAAAAACCGAACCATTCTTCTAAATCGTACTGGGCACCCAACTCTGTCTCCCATGACAACATATGTTTTAATTTAACTAAGGGCTTGGCATTATGAAACAAATAGCATAAGGATATCATACCTTTACTAGTGGGACTGTATAAAAAAAACTCTCTCTAAAGGAGATAACTCAAGTGATTTATAGTTTTTATCGGTTTCAGATACCTGGTATAGTTCTTTCAATTTGTCAATGATTAGCATACATTCCAGTTCACATACATTTGATAATCCATACTTAAGCTTCAATTTTTCCAAAGAAAGAATAGCATTGCCATAAAAAAAATTGTCCAGATTAGTTATAGAGCAATCCTTCAACAATTCTATTTTTAAGGATGGTGTATAATCTTTCAATAACTTAATAGGTATTGCACTATATAAACTAGGAGACTGGTCATTTTTAAAAACAATGTCCCAGGCCTTAAGCGTAGTCTTGGTAGATAAAAATAATTTTGTAATTCCAGGTCTTTTCTTAGGATTTAACCAAGGTAATTCTGATAATCTAACCGGTAAAATTTTCGATTCTTCTATTTCTATCCATCTGGGTTTATCAACCTGGTTGTTAAAGCTCACAACCACTGCAGCGTTAGGGGCAAAATAATATTTGCGGATATCGGGGACACCGATACCGCCATTCGATTTATGGTGCTGCAGGGAAGTGAGCCTCAGCGAAATGTAATTCTAAGATAAACAATGCTTGTTGCCTAGGAACATCTGGCATCATGAAGGGCTTGCCACCACCAGACTCTGGAGCTAGGAAATTTGATTTGGCATGATGAATCTCACACCTGGAAATCTGGATTTGGCAGATGCCAAGAAAGAGCAAACTGCCTGACTGCAGAGTGCCAACTGTAATTTTTTTCAAAGAAGTAGTAATGGTTTTATTGTTTCTTTAAATAAATATCTAAAAACGACAGCATACAAGAGTAGCCTGGGCGACACTGCGCTTCCAAATGTTTGGTTTAAGGGCATCGATTGCTTTTTCAAATGCTCGTATACTTGACCCAGATATATGATCAAATATTTTTATTTTTTTGCAAAGAACATGACTAGTCTAGAGTAGAGAATTACACCTATGGAACTACTTTGGCATGACTGTGAACCAGACCTAATCACTTAATATGAGTGCCCAACCACACCAGTCCTGGCAACGGAGTGGAAAAGCAATAGTGTTCCAACATTCAGCAAAGAGAAGGTTTGTGACTCTTACAGTAAAGGGAGCATCAGCTCCTTAAAGCTCATGAAATTAGATGTTCATGTGTTCATTTTGCCCTTGTAATGGGCAACATCCATACACACATCTCAAGCATTTTGATATAGATACACAACATTTAAAAGTAAAATTTTACAGTCTATTATCTTCATTTACCATAGTCGAATAAAAGTGTTGTAGCAAGCGCTAAATAAACAGAAAAGTGTTTTATTCATGAAAGGGCACCAATTCCATACTGATCAGTGCATTATAAATTATTAGGAGACCAATGGAAATGTCGCCTTTAAACATGGAGATGGGTGCATGGCGTAGATGCCACGCAGTGATGGATGAGGAGACTTTGTGTCAATGCTCAGAATCTCAATGTTCTTAACTTATCATAAGACCTGCTAAGGCAGCACAATATCTTTGATGTTTCCAAGGAATGATGAAAGATTAGCATGATTGCCAACGCTTGCTCACATATGTATTGTTTTGAAGGATTTGCTAGAGGACGAAGTGGTAAACATTTTGCTTCTGTGGTGTTACACCTGAAAACTATTCTAATACAGGTAAAAACTGGGGATACTTGATTCAGTATAAAATATGCTAAAATATTGGGCAGAAAAGCAAAAAAATGTCCAATTATTCTATTATTAACCCCAAAGTTGCTCTCATTAGCAGCTATGGGAAGCTTAATGGTTAAAGTCTGCAGTAAGCCGAGATGGCCTCCCATCAATACCTCCAGCGAGGCCACATTCACTATAATTTGCAGAGCGTCAACATATTCCACAGAGTTGTACAATAGGCAGGCTACCACTTATGTGGTTGCAACAAAACTTATAGGATATACTGAAATAGAAGGTGAGGACCCTGATCAAACATGCATACATTATAAAGGGGAGTGGGATTTAATTACACAAATGGCAAGGATGAATGTAAAGTTTAGTGGACTTTAAGGGAACATTCCAAGTAGCACAATTACTACAGTGAGCTGTTGTGGTTATGGTGCCAGGAGTGCCATAGTTCTTGCCCAGGATAAGTAGTCAAACCATTTGCAAACAGTCTGACAACCTACCTGCAGGTCACAGCCATTCGGAAGTCTGGAAGCTTGCCTGCTCATTGGGTTAGAGCACTTGCCAAAAAAGTTGTTGTTGGTGGTGGGAGTGTCCATTAAGGTGCTTTGTGTCTGCTACCTTTTGATTATTTTGGACTCATTTGCCCTTGTACAATCCCATTATCTTGCGGTGGTCTTAAAGGTGTTTTGTCAATAAGTATTATGTGGCTCTCAGAATCATATTCTGTCATACTGTTTTTTTTTTCCTATGTATATTTTTACAAGCTTACTGATTTTGGGTTATATATGATTTTTAATTATATTGTGTAATAAATATTTTAACTATGTAATGTGCTCATATGTTCAGTTTAATTTTGGTTGCTTGACTACTTTTCCTGAGCGGGTGCCAGCGCAATCCAAGGACCAGCACCACTACAGAGCACTGTAACAGTTTTGTGGCAGTCCCATTGTACAGAACCAGACATACAGTAGTTAGTTAAAAACCTACTTTGCAAAAAAAAAAAATGTGCTCTTGCCAACGCATTTTGCAGTACATTCCCATCAATAAAGGAAAAGTTTGCCAAGATCCTCCAGACTGAGCAGACAGAAATTATTTTTGTTTTTAAATTAAGAAAAAAGGGTTTTAATTACATGTTAAACAAAGTAAACAAATACATTGAATATTATTTCTGAAACGCGTTAGTGCTCCTTTAAGTAAAAACAGCCCCTCAGTAACATAGCTCCACAGGGACAAGTCTTCCATTTCATATATCTGATATATGCCGTTTCAGCTGAACGTGTTGAGTGCTGGTTCCTTATGGTTCACTATCTTGGAATAGAATCTGTAATGTGGAAGATCTGCATATGGTCACATATGTTCAAATATTATAAATATCAGAATTAAGCACCAGCTAGAACACCGGATTAAACTTGTTTTGTGGTACTTTTCTTTGAGAAATGCACATTAAAGAAAAACTCTATTATTCGTCTATGCTGATGGAGTAAATTACATGTTTGTTACAGAAACCTAAATAACAATTTAATGATGGTGAGTGAGCAGGCACAGATCTCTTCCCTAGAACCTGATCACTAGGGATAAACATTCCAAACCACTTAAAACTCTTGAAGGTTATATAAACAGAATGATTATCGGGAACTCTCCTTTGCAGGGGTGCATCTCAATCTCTGTTAGGTCAAAAATATGCCATAAAACAGAAAGCTACGGTTTCCACTAGCTAGAATGAATTTGGACGTCTAGTGGCATTTATATCTGTAAGGTTGATGGCAGGACTGGGAGTTAAAGTTCTGAAACCAATTGATTTTTTTCCAGGGACTATAGATTTACTTCTGCCAAACCTCTTTTCTGGTGAAAAAAATATAGATTACTTACCTCGTTTCCAGCGGCGGGTGTCTTCTGTTATGGCCCCCCCCTCCCACCTTCAACGATGACAGCATGCCAGCTCCATTCCTCAATTTCCTCCAATTCAATGTTTCTTATAGAAAATCAATTGATAGGAGATAGGCATCTGTGGCCAATCACATGATGCTACCAGCAGCATTTTAAAACGGTAACTGCAATTTTTACATTGCAGGGTCAAAATGACAGAACCACTGCACCCAAACCCATTGAGCTGAAGTGATCTGTTTGACGTTAGTGGTCCTTTAATTGATCACCAGGAATTACACATTTTCAAAAAACAGAACTTGCAGTGGGCATTGCTATGTTCAGCTTGCAAGTCGGACTGAGCCGCCTCTGAAATAACCAAAAGTGGTCTAATTGTTATAGGAGAATACTAATGGCCAACGTTGCACTGCAAAATGTTGGTGGACTTCATTTCCCATGATGCTTAGTCAACCTGAAGATAGTACAGAAGCTTCAAAACATATTCGAAAAATTGATCTAGGCCCTTAGTGACTAGGCGCCTGTCAAAAGACAGTAACATGAAGCCTACATTTTCAATTTGTCTTAATTTCACAAGTTTAGTTTTTGTTGAGAGTGCCTGAATTAATTATACTATGCAAACAGCACAACCCATGAGCCCCTGCAGTGGTTATGGTGCCATCAATATCTTGGCTCAGTCCTATGGCAGTCAAACTGCTTTTCGAACAACATACCATGATGATGATGATGATGATGATGGTGTGTTTAGAATGTGGAATAGTATTCATCATCGAGACACTACATGTGTGAATATTATAAATATCTTGATGCTAATTTGTGCTGGAGCATCAGCAAGGAAGGGGTATTTTTAATTTACAAGAAATAAAAAAGCTAGAATGAATAGAAAAAAATATTGGAGAGGGAGGGATTTAGCAGGAATAGCATTTCAGCAGGAGTGAGACTTGTTAAGGGGCATATATTATTTGATGGCATTGAGTAATAGGTATACCAGAAGATTTATTGTATAAAATACATATTTGAACAGTGATGTGATGGGGGGCTGTGGACCAAATGTAAATTCAAATGCTGATAATCCATGCTAAATCACAACGTGTATCTAACAAGACATGCATAAAGTTGTAATTCCATATAAAAAAAATAAAATATAAATATACAAAAGGGAAGCATTCCATGTGTATGATGTGCTTTGAAGAAACTGTGCATTTCAAAGAGATCTCGTCATCTTGTGAGATTACAAGATTTTACATTTTGTCGAGGTCCAAAACACTCAAATTTATAGTTGAGAAAGCTTTTGCACTCTTTAGAAACGCATTTTGTAGTCTGTGGTCGTGTGTAGGTATCACTATCTTGTTTGTATTAATGGTCTTTTCCCCTAAATAAAAATAGAAAAATGGGCTGAAATAATAATTCCAACCTGTTTTTCATTAAATAATCAAATGTATGATAATGGTCCATAGTAAAACTCTGTATCTCTGATGAATTAGAGTCTTCAGCTTTTTGCTTTTTTAAAATCATTTTTATTTTTTTATTTCTGTCTAAGCTTGATTATTATTATTATAATTTTTTTTACAGAATTATTTATTTTAAAGTTCGGCGCCTCGTTACATACCGTTCAATCTCTTGGTAGTTATAGGGCTACATGCACGTCGTAAATTCACAATATTCAAATAGCTGTTGCTTGACAACAGAGTGTGAATAGGTATGTCTTTAAGATGTTCCAAAGCTAGAGAATTCAACAAATTGACTATTAACGTTTCCCTAAAACAGAGATTTTTTTTTTTAAGGTGGAAGGTTTACAAGATAATCACAAAATGATTGTATTTCCTAGCATATGCTTTCATAGAAACCTGAAATACTGACAATGCTAATGCAACATTACAGTAAACAATATAAAATTGGAGAAAAGATGTTCAACAGGGGCAAACACTACCAAATCCTGCCCAGATGCTATTCTTACTCTAATTGGTTATCCGATTCAAACCAAAGATCTGAGAAAGTGGGGGATTGATGGGTGAGGGGGAGTAAACGAGAATGGGGCAAAAAGGTGGGGAAAAATTGAAAACAGTACCGCCACACATTAGCTAATGAAATGCTCCTTGACACCATGCGCGATTACCTAATTAGTAGCTTCAACGGCACAGAATAAAAAAACAAAGATTGTTTACAGAGAAAACTAAAGAGAATCACAGCGAGAGTAAAACATACCAGTTACTAAATATTTGAAGGATGTTGCTAACCACAACTTGTTATAGTCAGCAGCAAATTTCAAATCAAGCGAAGCATGTCCCTTTTTACGTTGTCCTTCCTCTGAGCCACAATCTTCATGTCACCATACTTCAAGATCTTGGTGCCTTCATCTGCCAGAAAAAGTTCACAATTTTTGTACTGTTGTGCATATGTGAACAACAATAACCTGATCACGATTACCATCAACTCTTGTGACTGGCAACTGAAGGCAAATCGCGGCCGAACTCTGCCTTTTCCCCCAAGATTGCCGAAGACTGGCATTTAAATGTAGTCGTCACGTTGTCTACTTTATATCTTTTGATTGCGTTGGAGTTTCAGAGACGTCCTAACACAATCAAAAAGAGGTTTTCATAAAGATTACATATTTATAAAAGGCTTAATGCGACAGGGTCCCTCTAAGTTTCAAATGTTAATTCCACTATATTAATAAGTATTTCTTGGATTGAAGCAGAAAGGAAACTTGGCTGCTTGTATTTTAATATGTATGGTTAGTCCAATAAGAAAGGTATTGCAGCATTCTGCAATACTCCTATAATTTTGGCATCCGAATTCCTGGAATAACAAAGCTACTCCAATCTAGACATTCATATCCATCATATAATATAGATAACCAGACAGATAAAAATAGATAGAGACAGAGATACGTACATTTTATTTTAAAGTGACAGAGAGAGATACATTTATAGAAATAGAGAGCGATAAAGAGATAAGTGTAAGGGTCGGTAGTGATATAAACATCTCTGGGTAGGAAGTTAAATGTTTTTACTGACCCTAAGCAGAACAAAAAGTCCCTGGTTAGCCTTAGATGCCAAATTGCTCTTGCCTTTTTTTCTGCATTAAAAGGAATATAAAGACTTTCTGTTCCAGGGTCAATTTGTAATTTTATGTGTACGTCGAAGGCTTTTTACATTCACAAGAAATAAAAGTGTCCACAGGTATTTTAAATTAGGGTATTTAGAATAAAGGCTGCTAGGTAAGATATAGGACAAAACACTGAATTATTTATCATTAACAATATCCAATATACTTTATGACTACTAAATAGTAGTGCAAACCCACGACAGCCATTAACACACTCTCTGCTGAAGACATCAGTATAATATTGTCAAGTGAGCCAATCTACGATTATTTCCAGTCATGCCATATAGAATTAATACTGGCAAGGCTGAACCTCACCATCATGCACTATTTCAGGAATAAATCCCTAGATTAGCATACAACAAACCAGAACAAATGACTAATAATGTCAAAGGCGTCACCAAAATACTGCCTTTCGAACAAAATAAGTATTTCAAACAAGAGCTTAGTTGCCTAGTTCTGTCGTCTTACGCTTGGTGTGTTGTCTGTGGATTGCCCCCTCTTACGTTTATATGTGTGATCCATGAGCTCTATATAACAAGTACATATAACAACAATGTTCAATAGTTGGCAGTATTCTAAGTTTCTCAAGCAGTTACGACACTATGTTGTGTGTTGGCACATTGCACTACTCCGTGGAATATATTACTAATTTAAAAATTAAAGTTTAAACAAAATATACCTGTTTGCAATTATTACACACACACTCTCCCGCTCTCTCTCTATATATTTATATATTTCAAATGTTGGAGGGGTTATATATATATATATATATACACACACACACACACAAACACACAAACATAAATACACAATGTACATAAATACAATTTTTTACGTTCATTTTGCATTATATATATTCACAATGCTCTTGAAGTAGTGGTGGGCTTAATACAATATGGCCATATGTTAGAACTGAATCCCCATATTTGTTTGCAAGCATAGATTGGTGATTTTAAGCAGCCTTATGAAATTTTAAACTATTTTTTTTTATTTGCAATTTTTTTCCCTAGACGTTTTTGCTAATGCATCTCTCTTCTTGGGTGATTCAAACAGACGATTGTACGCCAAACATGGATGCCTCTCTATGCGTCGCCACCAATCCCTATGCCTTCACTTTAATACAAAGAGACTGTACTGACAGCTCTAGAGTATAGAGTTAAGGTTGAAGGGCACAACATCGCCTGCAATAAGATAGTGGTGGAGCCAGACACAGTCTGAATCCGAGCCAGCCAGAGACACCGTGAAGAAAATTGGAGTCAAGGGGCTCTATGAAGTCACTGCCTCCTAATTCAGCTAGAATGTGGTTATGTAAAAAAAACTGTCTAATTATAGAGATACGATCTAGATAAATATAGCTATTAATATCTGCAACCCTGTTATGCATAATAAAAAATGTTTTTGCATTCAAACACCTTAAAAATTTATAAGACTAATATTGCAAATTATATCAATGAATCACCTGAGAAACAGGTTTTAACGCAGCTTCTGAAAGATGCTGGTGTAATAAGGATGTGGACAGATGGAATTCTTGGTCGTTAAGAAGCACCAAAATAAATACCTGTATGTTAAAAAACACACAAGATGTGTTTTGGAGGTCAATTCCAGTCTTCATAGGCACCTTTTAAATCAAAGGAAGGGCCTATGGGGGTGGATAGCGGGGCTCCTCTGGCTCTATGCTGCAGATGGCCAAGACCAAGAGATTCTTTCCACCTAGAATTGGAAAGTCGCAGGGGATAGGAAATGGTACCCTTGCATCCATAAACTCTTTAAAACATTGTGGGGCAGGTGAATTAACTGGTATATCCATATTTGAAGCCAGGCTGCACACTAAGGGGTTAATTCGTGAAACAGTATATTGTAAAGATCTGAAAATCAAATGGCGACCTTTAAGCGAAGATAGTGAAAAATACTGTCCAAGTCGGCTCTAGCCACAGTTTGCCTATTTTAATCTATATTTTGCAATTCGGTTTACAACTTACGTTTTAGTAAAGAAACTCATTCACGTAATACATTTAAGGATTTATTCTTCCATTTAATAGGACACAATATGTGAAAATTGTGTTATTTAGATACAGCGACAAAACATGTACAACCATGTGAATTCATATTGTACTTCAATATTATTTTCACATAAAATAGCCTTTTCTTTTGTTTTGTAGCAAACCGATAATCAATAGACTGTGTTGTTGAACTGTGGCCTTAAAGATTTTATATATTTTTTTCCCCAATTACAATAACTCCCATTATTAACTGCAAATCTATAGTTGGCCAAAAATGCTGGGAATTGTAGTCCTGCAACTAATTGGAGAGGGAAGCGCAACTCAACGCTTGATATATACAGCTTATCCATGGTGCATATGGGATGATGTTCCGTGGCCATTTCTGCCTTGCCCCAATTAACATGGGCTTTAATTATAAGCGAACACCTTTAACCCTTTCAGTTCTAGGTAAGTATACACCTCCCCCATTTGTACTCAGTCGGTTAATTGCAGCGAGCAGTTCAGAATAATAATATGCAATACTCGCATCAATAGACCTTCACCCTGGTTGCTTTGACTGCAGGTGTTCCTTTCCACAAAATTGAATTTATAATAGCTAACCCTTTAATTTCCCAACACAAACAGGAAGGGTCAGCAGTAGAAAAAATAAATAAAAAAAAATATTGTAATTACACCTGTGGCCCTGGAAGAAGTTGCTGATGACAAGATTTTAAATATGCAGATGATTGACAGCTGGGCTCCAGCCTGCAAGGTTACTGACACCTTGATATGATAAAGCAGACCCCGTGCTGTCTTCAGCCTCCTTTACACGCCTGTTTGACAGCTACAGGCTCCATCCTTCACACTCTCCTTGCAACCGATGCTACGTCGATGCGCACAAGTTATTTTCAGAGATGTCTGTCTACCCCTTGGCGGGGTCGCTGTATTTATTCACTACATTGCTATAAAAAGGGAGCATCAGCTAAGGATTGTTCTAGTCTGAATAAAGGCAAAAGTAAAAAGAATTGAGAAATACGAATCTCAAATACAAAAAAAGAAATCAACAAATCATCGTATATTGAAAGTGACTCAAAGACACATTTGTTGAGTAATAATAGAACAGATTATTAAAGTTACAATGTGGGAAGACCGGAAATTATTTTAGGCAACAGGGTGCAACAAGTGCAATGTTTTTTTTTTGTTTGTTTTTTTTTTTAGCTGTAAAGGGTACATTCCCCGCCTCTGCCTTGCAAAAATAGAAAGCCTTTATCTTTCAACACCCTGGAGCCTTAAATAATAACGGAGCAGGGTGTGCGACTGTTTAGAGAATTTGGGAGCCACACAGACGTATTTACTTCTACAAAGCTCTATTTAAACTGAAAAGTCTTTGTTGCCAAAAGAGGAATTTTTGGGTGCCATGTCTGTCTAAGTCCTGGATTTTCCTTATTGGGGAATCTGGGTCTTATAACTGGTGCGTGACTCAGAGGGAGGCAATACATAAAAGGGGTGGGAGGTTATTTCATCCGTGCACTGGACACCAGCATCATTATGTCATTTACAGAGAGCAAAGCCATTTTCTTAAGCCCTTGAGTATCAAGTTTTTGTCTTTTTTTTTTTTTTTTAATAATGCATTAAATTAGCAAACAAGCAAAAATAATATTTTTGTCAAACATAGTAGGTTTGACAAACTAGATAAATTATACAAGCGTAAAGTTTTATATAAAAAGGTTTCTGTAGTGTGAGAGAATGGCTGCTACTTAGCGACTCACTGCAGAGATGTTGAACTACAGATTGTGGTCCTGGACATGGACACTTTTTTTTGTAGGGTGACAAGAAGTACAAGAGCAAAGGAAGTAAATGGTGCTTTACAGGGGGGTTAAAATCAGGTAAAACTGCTGAGTGATTGCAAATGTTAGAATTAACACACGTCAGCATGCTCTACTGATTTATGCAAATGTTTTGGACTGTTCAGGTATGGACCCATTTAGAGGATGGAATCCCTAATAAAAACATTATCACTAATTTTCTGCCATTATTGTTGATGTGTTTTATTGTGCTGCATTTGTACAGTGAGCCATACGGCTTGCATTTGCTTTGGCAGGCACGCGGCATCCTGGTCCGAGAACATGCATTAGCAGGATGAGCAGATGTCTTGTGACATCAGTTATGGCATTTACGATTCGGGATCATGGCAGGCCCTCCAAAGCCTTTAGATCACTCTGCCACCTCAACACAAGTCAGTGCTAAGTCATGGCGGCATGTTTGCCGGCAATTAGTGGATTGCTCTGCTGCTACGTCAAGAGTGTTTTCAGAGAGCCTGTCGATTCACTTGGCAGGTAATCGCCTGCGTTTTACGAGGGTTCATTAGGGATTCTGATCTGCATAACCACATGTATAGCTACTCAAGGAGAAGTTCCTAATTAAATGTCAACTTGCCGTTCAAGGAAAGGGTTAAGCAGAACAAACTGACTTCAGAGATAAAGTGCCTGTATCCCATTAAAGATGTTCTTTGCTTACATCAGACTACAAAACACTGCTTTATAATGCAATGCTTTCTACAGCTTTAAAAAATATAATAGCACTTGCTTTTCTTACACTTGCATCCCTTTCTCTAGGACTTTGAAATGTGCAGAGTGTATAAGTGTATCACAGAGCTCCGTATCAATAAAACTCTAATTTGCAGAGTGTATGAGTGTATCACAGAGCTCCACATCAATGCAACAGCAATGTGCAGAGTGTATCACAGAGCTCCACATCAATAAAACTCAGTAATTTGTAGAGTGTATGAGTATCACAGAGCTCCACATTAATAAACTCCGCAATGTGCAGTGTATCACTAAACTCCTCATCAATAAAACTCAGCAATGTGCAGGGTGTATCACAGAGCTCCACATTAATAAAACTCAGCAATGTGCAGGGTGTATGAGTGTATCACAGAGCTCCACATTAATACAAATTAGTAATGTGCAGGGTGTATGAAAGAATCACAGAATTGCTCAACAATAAAACTCACCAAAGTGCAGGGTGTATAAGTTTATCATATATCTGCAGGGAAATAAAATTCACAGTAAAGGGTAGCATGTATAAAAAATAAAAATAAACCTGCACTAATGTGCAAAGTGTGTATGAGTGTATCACAGGGCTCAATAGCAAAAGATATCAGAGTAATATTTTTTTTTTGCCTCATAAGGGCAATTGTGGCAAAAAGTACTTGTCATGGGCAATACTTCTGGGCACTAACACCTCGTTACTAACAATGCTGCAAATGTGGACTACATAGTAGCCAAGAGACACTGCTCTCTTGCAGACTGCCTGGGCAATGACACAGAGTTACCAGGCCAGAGAGAACGATGCATCCATAAAAATACTATCCTGACATTCAGTATAAATGGTGAATGGATGAAATAACCGTGTGCAGAGACATTAAAGAAAAGGGGAGGAACCATAATATCACAGTCACCCAAAGCTTTGATGTGAAATTGATAATAAAACTAGATGTTTTTTAAGAAGCCCCTTCCTTCCGATGTGGACTAAGATGTATTTAGAGAAAGTTCAGCACGGCAGAAAGTGCTTAATAAAGAAATAATACAGAATAGCTCCGAAATATCAGTGCTCACTTTATGGACTTTAGTAGGCTGAACCTACAGGCTATGAAACCTGTAGCTCTGAGGTTTTAACTAGTTCTACAGTCGGTGTGGTAAGAAAAAGAGATTAATGATTTTTCTTTTCATTTTTTGTCAAAGCTTTATTATACTAATGAGCAAATAACACTCAAACAGGTCTATTCGTAAAGAGAAAATTGGTGGGAATTTAAAGGGAATTCAGAGTAAATGTAAAATCTCTGAACAATTCTCAAAGTCAGCTCTGGGTATTTTGACCTAAAATGGACACTCTGGACCCCTAAAATTTGCTGAATTTATTTATATATATATTTTCTTTGTTTAGTATTGACAAGACAACACATAACTGGCACAGTGCTGCCTGGGCCACAGTGTACAGATATCTCGACAATGTTTCAAATCAGACAATTGGTGTCGCAGTATCCATACCATACCATTTTTTTGGATTACTATGGACATTGGGGTTATGTCTTGTTTGAGCCAATGCTGTGCTGTGCTGCATAGTCAGTTTGTTGAGCAGCTTTTGCTCTGGTGCCGTCCACTCGTCTTTTGGTCTAGATAGTAAAAAGCCATAGTCAGTTTGTTGAACAGCTTTTGGTCTAGATAGTAAAAAGACCCAGGGGTCTAGGTCCACATGACGCTGTAAAATTTGCCCTAAGAAGTCTCCCACTCTTTGCTAAAAGTTCTTCACCACCGGGCAATCCCACTACATGTGTATGTATGTCCCTTTGTGCCCACAATTCCACCAACATAAATCAATGTTTTGCCCATTCGGTAAAGCCATATTGGCATTGTGTACCAACGGAACATAATCTTGTAAGCTTGTTCCTGGATTGTCGTGCAGATAGAGACCGCAGTGTTGGCTTCCCAAATGTCCTGCCAGTCGGTGCCCTCTAGCGTCTCCCTCAAGTCAGACTTCCTTTGTTCTACATATGTCAATATGCCCCATTCTGTGGTGTTGGATGTTATGTGTGCGTATAAGGAGGAGATCAAGCCCCGCGTATCGATTCCTGAAGGCACATACATTCAAGCCCTGTCATACGGACCCAGGAGACTTCTCTTATATGAGTTTGGTTAGCAAAATCTTTGAGTTGGAGATATTGAAAGAAATCTCATGGTCTAAGTGTCGACCTTTCTGCTAGTTCGTCAAATGTGATTATATTATCACCGGCGAACATGTGGCACAGCCTCTGTAAGCCTGCGTGTTCTAAATTTTAGAAATCTCTAGCTCTCATTCCCGGAGGGAAGGCCCTGTTTCTTAGCAGGGGGAGCATTGGGGAGAGATTTTTTGGTAAACCATAGTTCTGGCCATATTTGTCCCAAATTCAAATGGAGTTCAGAATTGCCATGCGCAGCATAGTCCTGTGCTCTTTGGGCAGCTATATGTAATATTGGGGCAAGTTTGACCCTGTGAACAGGGACTCCAAGTCCACCCATCTCCTCATATCTGGCGGTGAAGGTCACATCGCAACCTTCGAAAGCTGCGCGGCTAAGTAGGAATAGAAAAGACTTGGTAGTCCCTGGCCCCCATTGGCCTTACTATGATATAGTGTGTTGCGTGATACTCTGTAGCGTTTGTTATGTCATATAAAGTTTCCAATTGCTTTTCGCAGGGGTGCAAGGTCTGATTTTGTGATATGTTCTGGGAGGGCTTGAAACAGAAAAAGAATCCTTGGGAGGATATTCATCCTCGCTGAGTGTATTCTACCAATCCACGAAATCGGCCTATCCTCTCAGTTATCTAGGTCGTGTGTTAGGGCCTTAAACATGGGGATGAAGTTCTGAGCGTATAATTGTTTTGGGTCAGCCGCACTTCTAAATATTTGATAGCTGTGTGATTAATTTGTTGCTAAAATGTTTTATGTGTGAAGAGTGAGTACCCTTTTTTCATTTTACATAAGGGCAGATTTCAATAGAATTTGGCACTTTTATAAATGAACTTTCTTACACCCCCCTAGCGGTCAGACAACCAGTCCTGTTTACTTCCTAGTTTGGTTAGCTCAGTGAAGCTAATCTCAAGAGGCAGCAATTGCTCTGAGCACCTTCCTTGCAAAGACTTTCCATTGAGCTGCATTGAAAAGTCTGTGATTGGACAACCACAGAAAGTCTGGGCGGTGATAGAAGGGAAGTGGTAACAAAGTACAAGAGATCAGTTTTCAAATGCATGCATGTTTTCATGAGGGAGATATCTACTAAATAATATTTTTATGTGGGGGAAGGGGGGGAGTGGAGTATCCCTTTAAATGAATAACCCTAAAGGACTACCACTGTTAATAGGCTTCTTATTCTACATAGACACAAGGTAAAAACTAATTAGCTACAATTAGCATGGTTCATTTACAGGAGCTGCTCAGGCAGTTAAAAAGACATTTGTATTTTTTTTCATTATAGTCTTTTAGCGAAAACAATTAGCAGCCAATTAAGTGAGACTATCTGCCAGAAGTGCATTTGTAAGTTACCTGTTAACGGACTGGTGGTGTTTAAAAGGTGAGAAAATAAAAAAAAATAAAAAAAAGTCTCAAGTATTCTGCTTCTTGACACTCACAATAGGTACGACAGACAAACAATACACTTTACACAGTTAGAACAGGAAGGCATGAATAGTGTGAGGACATCACGCGTCAGGCGACCAAAAGTAGCCTAAACACCCAGAAGTCCCTCTAGTGCCAGTCTACCAGGTAAACTTAACCCTGCAACGTAAATACTGCAGTTTATAAAAAACTGTAATAATTAAAATTGCACCGTTAAGGAGCCTGAGACACTGCACCAAGACTACTTCAATGAGCTGAAGTGGTCTGACTGCCTATAGTGTCCCTTTGAGGAAAGATAATTATAGCCAACAAACCCTTAAATGTATGTAGAGATCCCAACAACTATTTAAGTGTCTTCACCTCTCAGAGTTCTTAAAGAGAACTATGGGGGGAGCACACAGGCCGCCTTACTACTACAAAAGACCTGAAGGCACCCCATGAAATAACGGAGTAGAGCTTTCTGTCCCTGATAACATCCCAGACCCTCCCACCTCCTGGACAGCATCCATTGTGAAGCTGCATTCTTAGTGAGCTGTCCAGGAGGTGGGAGGATCTGGGAGGGAGGGTCTGCTGCTGATTGGCTGGAATGCGTCTGCTGACTGTGAGGTACAGGGTCAAAGTTTACTCAATGATGAGTCCGTGGCGAACCGTTCGGGACATCACTAATGTATACATACCGCTTGGCTCTTTCCTCTGCAAAAGTTAATTACTTCAATACCCACATAACCACACTCTCCCGCGAACCCAAACGACTATATCACACATCTAACTCTCTTCTTCGCCCTGCTGTTCCTCCTCCACCTACTAACTTGACCGCCTCAGACTTAGCAACTTACTTCACTGACAAGATCTCTACAATCAGAGAAGAGATCTCTCCTCTTTCTTCTTCCTCTTACAATACTTCCCATAACCTCACTCCCTCTGCTGTTCTATGTTCATTCGCACGCGCTACAGCGGAAGAGGATTCTACTCTGCTCCAGTCCTCCCAACCCACCACCTGCTCCCTAGATCCAATTCCCTCCCATCTCATCCGTACGCTCTCTTCTTCTCTTTCTCTACCTCTCACTAACATTCTCAATCTCTCTCTCTCTCCTCTGGTATATTTCCATCACCCTTCAAACATGCAACTGTAACCCCAATTCTAAAGAAGCCCCACCTTGACCCTAACTCCCCATCCAACTATCGTCCTATCTTGCTACTGCCTTTTGCATCCAAGATCCTTGAAAGAATTGTGTATGCGAGATTGACAGACTTCCTCGAGTCCAACTCTCTGCTAGACCTGCTTCAGTCTGGTTTCCGCGCTAAGCACTCTGTGGAAAAGGGCACTGACCAAAGTATCCAATGATCTACTCGCTGCAAAATCTCGTGGTCACTACTCTATCCTAATTCTCCTTGACCTGTCTGCGGCTTTTGACACTGTTGATCATCAACAGCTTCTTCTCATCCTCCGCAATATCGGGCTACAAGATATTGCGCTCTCCTGATGCTCCTTCTACCTCCCAGTGCTCTTTCAGTGTTTTTTTTCTCTGGCTCTGCTATTTCTCACCAACTCCTCTCTGTTGGTGTCCCCCAAGGTTCAGTCCTTGGTCCCCTATTGTTCTCCATCTATACTGCCTCCCTTGGTAAACTCATTAGCTCCTTTGGCTTCCAATATCATTTCTATGCAGATGACACCCAAATCTATCTGTCCTCTCCTGATCTCTCCCCGTCCCTCTTGACTAGTGTCTCTGACTGCCTCTCTGCTATTTCTAACTGGATGGCTGCCCACTTGCTTAAACTCAACTTGACCAAAACTGAAATTCTGGTCTTTCCTCCCTCAAATGTTGTTACTCCTGTGTCTGTCTCCCTCCAAGTCAATGGTGCTACCATCAGCTCCACCACGCAGACTCGCTGCCTAGGTGTTTTCTTTGACTCCGACCTCTCCTTCAAGCCTCATGTTCAATCTATCGCCAAATCCTGTAATTTCCATCTCAAAAACATTGTGCGCATCCGCTGTACTTAACGCCAGATGCGACTAAGGTGTTGGTCCATTCCACTGTCATTTCTCGCCTTGACTACTGTAATCCGCTTCTCAGTGGTCTAACGTGCTCCCAACCTGCGCCGTTGCAGTCCATAATGAATGCGGCAGCGAGGCTCATCTTCCTGTCCGCCCGCACCTCCCATGCCTCACCCTTCTGTCAGTCCCTACATTTGCTTCCTATAAAATAGAGAGCTCAATTTAAAATTCTGGTTCTTGCTTTCAAATCTCTACATAGTGCTGTTCCCACCTATCTATCCTCCCTTATACACAAGTATGTCCCGTCTAGGCCCTTACGATCTGCTGAAGACTTACGTCTATCTTCTGGCCGTACTCCCACCTCTGATACTCACCTTCAAGATTTCTCGAGGGCTGCACCATTCCTGTGGAACTCGCTTCCCTCCTCTGTTAGATGCTTACCCAGTCTCCACTCCTTCAAGAAAATCGTTAAAAACCCACTTCTTCATAAAAGCGTATCAATTAAACTGTTAATAGCTCTTGACTGATTCCTCTTCTGCAACTGTCACTAGTCTAATACTATCCTTACCTTTTTGTGTCATTTTACCCCACTCCCTCTAGCATGTAAGCTCATTGAGCAGGGCCCTCAACCCCTCTGTTCCTGTGTGTCCAACTTGTCTGGTTAAAACTACATGTCTGTTCGTCCACCCATTGTAAAGTGCTGCGGAATTTGATGGCGCTATATAAATATCATAATAATAATAATAATAATAATAATATAGAACATTCTTTAAATGTATTTCTTTCCTTAAGTTAGCCATAGCCTATAAAGAGGAACCCCCTTTTCTCCCAGATATGTCAGCATGACAACATCAACTGTAAGGAAGAACTTCTCAACTCATGTTCCTCCTCCTTCTTCAGCACTGTAATCTTTTTTCTTCAAATACCAATACATAATGCTTGCTAGGAGCTACATCACATCTTGATTAAACAGGGATCTTTGAAATAAATGTGAGAAGTTGCCATAGGTATTTATGTACATACAAGTTGCCCCACCCCATCAGCAGTCACAAGCAAGATTTTATTGCAAAAGTCTAGCAGAAATTAATAGTTTTAGTAGTTTTCCCCTGTTTTCTAACTCAGGAGTAAGAGGTCTCCTGTAACGTTTGATGGAGGAAGACAAGTTTTTAATTATGTTTTCAGGTAAAATTATATGCACTACACAACTGCTTATAGCAGACGTTATAATGTCTATATACCCAGTGCACTTATTGGGATTCTATAGTGCTCTCTGATCCCCGCTGCATAGAAATTATTATTTTTTTAAAATCTTTATTTACTTACCCGATTCCAGCGCTGCTGTCCTAGTAGTTGCTTGATTGACAGCCACTAGAGGCAGTCTTTGTCCTGCCATGTAATCATTGCAGTTTTTACAAAACTGCAATAATTTACATTGCAGGACAAAGGGTGGCAGGGACTCTGCACACAGACCACAATGAGATGAAGTGGTCTGGGTGCCGATAGTGTCCCTTTAATGCACTTTATTTGGTAATGTCAAATATTATATTAATATATATGTTTGGCTGTTTTAGTCTTTTAAGGTAAACTACACAAAATGTACATGTTTAAAATTAGGGCAAATAACTGTGCATCAGATCTAAGGGCAGAGGAGGATTCTTCTGTCTTCTGATCCAAAACAGAAAAGGGATTTTTTTTCTATTGTTGAAATAAGATAGTATCCACGTGGGGATCTCAAACGCCTGCCTGATCTACAGAAGATTCTGCTCCAATTCAGTAAGCTATAGCTAAACCTAGATTCACCCTCCCTTTGGGAAAAACTAACTCAGTTGGAGTATAGATTTACTTAAGATGTCAGCAAATGGAGGTGAAGTAAATTTAAAAAAAAAAAAAAAAGTCCAACCTTCCACTGGCCGAGAATGGAATCAGTCATGTTGAATAAGATAAATAGCGATCCGACACATGTATGATGATCATATCATCGGGC
Organism: Pelobates cultripes; assembly: GCA_933207985.1. Taxonomy (NCBI): domain Eukaryota; kingdom Metazoa; phylum Chordata; class Amphibia; order Anura; family Pelobatidae; genus Pelobates; species Pelobates cultripes. Next base: position 117,784,527 of record OW240920.1, read on the forward strand.
ATCTCAATTGCAGACAATACGTGTAGGCACACAGACAAAACACAGTGTGTTTGCTTTTGTAGGCAAAATTCTAAAGGTGGAACCATTAACATGATCATTCCACTGGCTTCCATGGGGATTGCTTCTCATTAATAGAATTCTGCCCCAAATCTTCTCTTATTAGATATTTAACCCCTTAAGGACCAAACTTCTGGAATAAAAGGGAATCATGACATGTCAAACATGTCATGTGTCCTTAAGGGGTTAAAGGGACACTATAGTCACCAGAACAACGACAGCTTAATGTTCTGGTGAGTATAATCATTGCCTTCAGGCATTTTCTTGGTGGGTTTTGCACTATAGGGTCAGGAATACAGGTTTGTGTTCCTGACTCTATAGTGTTCCTATAACTCATTATGTATCAATTGGGTCATTATGACAACCTGCGCTTTACTGGGGTACTTGAGCATCCTAACAACTACAAACACTGTAGCGGTTATGATGCCAAGAGTACCATTTTGAAATGGTTTGCCTCCTACCTGTGTCGTGCCAGGTGCAGAGGATCCTCTCATGCAAGCTTACTCTGCCATGACTGGCTAATCAAGGCTATCAGAGGTGTAGTAACACCTTGGCAACAATATAAAATATATCTCGGGAGTTTTTGCAAAGTTTGAACCTACAGGAACACAAAATTAAGATTTAAAAAAAAAACATTTACGGGAAATGTTCTGCAGCCTTGGGGTCCACATACTTTGATTTAAATTCAGATTCCCCATGACACTGTGCCAGCTGTTTGAGGAATGCTGGTAACATAATTCATGAAATTATAATATAGAGTATCTAATGTTCGGCATTGCAGGCACATAATAAGGTCCTTTTATTAGACAGGATTTTGTTGTATAGTGACTATTACAAATAACAATGCCATATACAACACAGCCGGGTTGTTATGTCTGGGAGGAGAAAAATAGAAGGTTCAGTGTCAGTAAACACCATTTCCATTCTCTGTGTCACCCATGGTTTTTACACCAAATCATCAGTCTGGATCATACATCTCGCTCCCTTCTAGAGAGTCTCCATTCACTCTAAAATTAGGACAAGAGTGAACTTGTTTTGAAAAGGAAAGAAAGGAGTTTGAGAAATGGAGACAATAGTAATAAATTATCAGTAGGGGAGGCTATTTTTAGCTAACCCTGAACAATTTCAGATTTGATTTTAGTGGTCTGTAGAATTCAAACAGCTATAAAGGAGACATATATAGTTACATTAAATATAAAAATAAAAAATGGGGTCTATTAAAAACCTTTATTTTTACAGGAAGTCTGGATGGATAGGCCACACAGTGGCAATGACTTGCCAATAATATGCAATGTTTTTATATTGATCATATTTTACTTGATAACAGTGTAGTCGTGATGTTGTCCAAGACTACCAGGTCTAGAAGCAGTATGACAAAAAAAAAAAAAAAAAAGTGGCCTATCCCCAGCTCCCATTAACGTCTCCTCTCAAGCCACATAGCTAATAGGTAATTTACACTGCCACATCACCAACATTAATTCTCTAAAAGCTTAACGACTATGACATGCTGAAAGCAGGTTCACAGCAGGTTTATTTAAAAACCCCAATACTTAATTTTAGACAAATAATCCTACTCTGAACATAAATATATAGACGAATATAGAGGTTTTTTTTTTATAGGACGGTGGCATCGGAATGATAAGTGAACTTTGATTGACGGCCTGATGATCAGTGCAGCTTTGTTGCTGTTCAAAATTCTCCCTTCACTGTAACAAAAGTGCTAATTGGAACTACAGTTAGCAACATTATAGCTTTGATGTCAACTTCAAAAATGAACTTGAGCTGACTTTTCTGTCTCTGTCCAACTATATTAAAATGTGTTTAAATTCCATACACAAAGCTTAAAACTAGGACTGAGACAGACAGGGGGGAGAAAAAAAAGAAAGAGGACAATTTGACTGCAAAGAATTGGTGCTGGAGTTGTGTTAAGATAATTAAAAAGAAAGATGCTTAGAGATGCCTGGCTGTAAGCTCTTACGGCTAAAATCTAGTTTGTAATTAAAAAGAATGGTTTAACAAGGAATTAAATTTCAATATAATGTTTGTGGCTTTGGTCTTCACTGAGCAGTCTAGACTTTTCTGCACACCATAATGGTCCTCCTACAGAACTTTATAGAACATGCTGGTCCCAAAGAAATGTATTTAAATGGTTGACTGTGGCTCCAGTATTTTCGTTGTTCAAAGACAAAACATAAAATGGAATGGTGGAATTATTATTATGATTTTATGATTTATATTGTGTCAACAAATTCCGCAGCGCTTTACAGTGCGTGGACGAACAAACATGTAGTTGTAACCAGACAAGTTGGACACACAGGAACAGGGGGTGGAGGGCCCTGCTCAATGAGCTTACATGCTAGAGGGAGTGGGGTAAAGTGACACAAAAGGTAAGGATAGTATTAGACTAATGATAGTTGCAAGAGAGGAATCAGTCGGGAGCTATTAACAGTTTAATTGATACCCCTTTATGAAGAAGTGGGTTTTTAATGATTTTTTTGAAGGTTCAATAGGAACGGTGCAGCCCTCGAGAAGTCTTGAAGGCGAGCATCAGAGGTGGGAGTATAGACAGAAGATAGACGGGAATCTTCAGCAGAGCATAAGGGCCTAGACTGGACATACTTGTGTACACCCTGTTCCAAATTAGTATGCAAATTCTATTTAAAGGGACACTCCAGGCACCCAGACCACTTCTGCCCATTGAGTGGTCTGGGTGCCAACTCCCACTACTCTTAACCCTGCAAGTGTAATTATTGCAGTTTTTTTTATAAACTGCAATAATTACCTTGCAGGGTTAACTCCACCTCTAGTGGTTGTCTACTAGACAGCCATTACAGGGCACTTCATGAATTATTGCACAGAAAACCTGTGCTAGAGCGTCGCTGGACGTCCTCACGCTGTGTGAGGACCTCCAGCGTCGTTCAATTCCCCATAGCAAAGCATTGAAAAGCATTTTCAATGCTTTCCTATGGGGAGCTCTAATGCGCATGTGCGGCGCATTAGGTCTCCTCGGCCGGTGGGCGGGATCAGTCTCGCCCACCGGCCGACGTAATGCAGAGGAGGAACGGCGGCAGAGGAAAAAGCAGCGATGTGGGACATGTCGCTGCCTCTGGTAAGTCACTGAAGGGGTTTTCACCCCTTCAACAACCGGGGATTGGGAGGTAGGAGGGAGAGAGGACCTGCAGTGCCAGGAAAATGGATTGTTTTCCTGGCACTGGATTTTCCCTTTAAGTGTCACAAAGATTAAATATTTTGTTTTTTAATTTAACTCCTGGATGGCATTGTGTCTCAGGGCTCTTTTGATCACTGAAAACAATCTCAGATACCTGTGATTAGATTGCCAGGTGAGCCCAATTTAAGGAAAAACTACTAAAAGAGGGTGTTACACATTATTAAGCAGAGCACCATTTTCATGCAATATGGGGAAGAAAAAGGATCTCTCTGCTGCTGAAAATACTGAAATAGTTCAATGCCTTGGACGAGGTATGAAAACATTAGATTTTTCACAAAAACTTAAACGTGATCATCGAACTATTAAGAGATTTGTGGCTGATTCGGAGCACAGACGGGTTCGTGCAGATAAAGGCACATTAAGGAAGATTTCTGCCAGTTCCAGGCATCAGATCAAGAGAGCAGCTGCTAAAATACCATTACATAGCAGCAAACAGATATTTGAAGCTGCTGGTGCCTCTGGAGTCCCACGGACATCAAGGTGTAGAGTCCTCCAGACTCTTGCAACTGTGCATAAACCTTCTATTCGTCCACCACTAACCAATTGCTCACAAGCAGAAATGGCTGCATTGGGCAGAAAAAAAAATACATGAAGGCTCATTTTCAAACAGTCCTGCTCACTTATGAGTGTCGTGCAACCGTGGATGGTCCAGATGGATGGAGTAGTGGATAGTTGGTGGTGTTTCAACAAGGCTGCGACGTCAGCAAGGCGGTGGTGGAGTCATGTTTTGGGCCAGAATCATGGGAAGAGAGCTCGTCGGCCCCCTTAGGTTCCCCGAAGGTGTAAAGATGACCTCTGCAAAGTATGTGGAGTTTCTGACTGACCACTTTCTTCCCTGGTACAGAAGGAAGAACTATGCTTTCCGTAATAAAATCATCTTCATGAATGACAATGCACCATCTCATGCTGCAAAGAATACCTCTGCATCAATGGCTGCTATGGGGATAAAAGGAGAGAAAGTCATGGTGTGGCCTCCATCCTCCCCTGACCTCAATCCTATTGAGAACCTTTGGAGCATGCTAAAGCAAAAGATCTATGAGGGTGGGAGGCAGTTTACATCCAAACAGCCGCTCTGGGAGGCTATTCTGACATCTTGCATACAAATTCAAGCAGAAACTGTCCAAAAAACCTCACAAGTTCAATGGAATCAAGACTTGTGAAGCTGCTATGAAATAAGGGGTCCTATGTTAAAATGTAACGTGACCTGGTAAAAGGTTTAAAAAGTTCAAATGCGTTTATAAGTTTGATTGAAATAGATTTTGATTTCAGTAAATATGCTGCAAACACAACAAATGACAATTTTCAGTTCTTTACAACCTATAAAGTGTTTTGAAACTTACTGTGCGTAATAATTTGGAACAGTGCATTGTAAGTTATGTTTAATTTTTTTTTTTATCATTAGTAGGTTTATTCAATAAAATTTGAATTGTACTCTTAATTGTTGATAACATGACAATTATGCTGACTGTTATTTACATCAATTATTTATGTAAATGAGAAAAATATCATTTGCATAATAATTTGGAACAGGGTGTATTAGGGAGGATAGATAGGTGGGTGCAGCATTATGCAGAGATTTGAAAGCAAGAACCAGAATTTTAAATTGAGCTCTATATCTTACAGGAAGCCAATGTTGGTACTGACAGAAGGGTGAGGCGTGAGCGGACAGGAAGATTAGCCTCGCCACCGCATTCATTATGGACTGTAACGGTGCAAGTTGTAAGCACATAAGACCACTGAGAAGCGGATTACAGTTGTCAAGGCGAGAAAGGACAGTGGAATGGACCAACACCTTAGTCGCATCTGGCGTTAAGTAGGGTCGGATGCGCGCAATGTTTTGAGTTGGAAATGACAGGATTTGGCGATAGACTGAACATGAGCTGTGAAGGACAGGTCGGAGTCAAAGAACACCAAGGCAGCGAGCTTGCGTGGTGGAGCAGCTGGTAGCACCGTTGACTTGGAGGGTGACAGACACAGGAGTAGCAACACTTGAGTTTAAGGAAGTGGGCAGCCATCCAGTTAGAAATAGCAGAGAGGCAGTCAGAGACACTAGTCAAGAGGGACAGGGAGAGATCAGGAGAGAACAGATAGATTTGCGTGTCATCCGCATAGAAATTATATTGGAAGCCAAAGGAGCTAATGAGTTTACCAAGGAAGGCAGTATAGATGGAGAACAGTAGGGGACCAAGGATTGAATCAAGGGGGACCCCAACAGAGAGGAGTTGGGGAGAAGAAGTAGAGCCAGAGAAAGAAACACTGAAAAAGCGCTGGGAGAGGTAGGAGGAGAACCAGGAGAGCGCAATATCTTGTAGCCCGATATTGCGGAGGATGAGAAAAAGCTGTTCATGATCAACAGTGTCAAAAGCCGCAGAAAAGTCAAGGAGAATTAGGATAGAGTAGAGACCACAAGATTTTTCAGTGAGTAGATCATTGGATACTTTGGTCAGTGCCGTTTCTGCAGAGTGCTTAGCGTGGAAACCAGAATGAAGCGGGCCTCACAGAGAATTGGACTCGAGGAAGTCTGTCAATCTCACATACACAACTCTTTGAAGGATCTTGGATGCAAAAGGCAGTAGCAAGATAGGACGGTAGTTGGACGGGGAGTTAGGATCAAGGTTGGGCTTCTTTAGAATTGGGGTTACCGTTGCATGTTTGAAGGGCGATGGAAATATGCCAGAGGAGAGAGAGAGATTAAGAATTTTAGTAAGAGGTAGAGAAAGAGAAGAAGACAGCGTACAGATGAGATGCACGGGAGTTGGATCTAGGGAGCAGGTGGTGCGGTGGGAGGACTGTAGCAGAGCAGAAACCTCTTCCGCTGTAGCGGGTGCGAATGAACATAGAACAGCAGAGGGAGTGAGGTTAGGGGAAGTATTGTAAGAGGAAGAAGAAAGATGAGAGATCTCTTCCCTGATTGTAGAGATCTTATCAGTGAAGTGAGTTGCAAAATCTGAGGCGGTCAAGTTAGTAGGTGGAGGAGGAACAATAGGGTGAAGAAGAGTGTTAAATGTGTGAAATATTCGTTTGGGTTTGCGGTAGAGTGTGGTTATGAGGGTATTGAAGTAATTTACTTTTGCAGAGGAGAGAGCCAAGCTGTATGAGCACAGCATAAATGTATAGTGGAGAAAGTCAGACGCACAGTGAGGCTTTCTCCAACAGCGTTCAGCAGTTCTGGAGCATTTTTTGAAAATTTTGAGTCAGCTTGGTGTGCCAAGGTTGTTGTTGGGGGGCGCTTGCTGCGTTTAAATCTAGAAGGTGCCATGATGTCTAGTTGAGAGGAGAGGGTGGAATTGTAGACGGAGGTTGCAGAGCTAGGACAGGTGAGGTTTGAGATAGGTAAAAGGAGAGTTTGGAGATTAGTGGAGAAATGCTCTAGGTCAAGACATTAGGGGTATCTGTGAGATTGATGCTCAGACGGTGGTGTCAATTGGGTCTTAGGTATGCCGATGTGAAAAGTCAGCAGATGATGGTCAGATAGAGGAAAAGGAATATTGGAGAGATTAAAGGCGGTACAGAGATTGGTGAAGGTGAGATCAAGAGTGTTTCCCGCTGTATGGGTTGCTAAATTGGACCATTGCGCAAGGCCAAAGGAGGCGGTTACAGAGAGATGAGAGGCATCAGTGCAGTTGGGGTTATTGATTGGTATACTGAAATCCCCAAGTATAAGGAAAGGAGTGCTAGATGGGAGGAAGTGGGGAAGCCAGGAAGAAAAGTGCTCAATGGATAGCCTAGGATGACCGGGGGCGGAAGGGTGGGGCGGTAGATAATAGAAATTCTTAAAGGAGTGGGTTTAAATAGGTGGACAGTGTGAACTTCAAAAGAAGAAAAGGATAGGGCAGGGGGAGTTATGATTGGTTGAAAGGTACATTGAGGGGAGAGGGAAGAATGCCTATACCACTTCCTTTACAGTTGAGTCTGGGAGTGTGAGAGAATTGTAGCCCACCAAAACATAAAGAGGGAGGAGTAACGCTATCACAGCCAGGTCTCTGTAAGTGCCAGTAGTGTGAGTGAGTTTGAGATGAAAGGGTCGTGTATGGCTGCTATCTTTAAATTACTGCAGATGGAGCGGGCATAAACCATATAGACTGAATATAAAATAGCCTGTCAAATTCAGAACCATATATGTAAGAACAGCTTCTAAAACCATGGTTGCCAATTCAGTTGTAAATGTACACCAATCTTTTGTCCCCACTGGAACAAATTTGAGAAATGCCTCAATCTGGCCTGTTTAAGATTTGAGGACCCCTACATTGTGTCTGTTTTAACCAAACATGTCAGGGACTCTGAATTTTTATTTAATACCGGAGGTTTTGTTAAACAAGCTTATGGATACAATTACACCGATGCAAAAACAGTAAAATACAAACTGGCCTCCCACTCTGCTCACTGACTTATGAGCTGTAGTAGTTATGGTATCTAGGGTGCCTCTGTGATTGATGTGAAATGATTATGGATATTCCATTGCCTGATGATTGCAAAGAATAGGAAAAAAATAAAAATAAAATATATTATATATTTATTTTTTTAAATTCTAAACTTTTATTTCCAGCAGGAATGCCAGGAAAAGTCTATTACTATCTAAAATCAGCTGTCTACTTTCACGCTTGTAAAAATGACCAGATAAGATTGTTGTACAGCAGACAGGAGTTTAGCGAGATACGAGATACAAGGCAATGAGACGGAGTTAATACTTTATCAGATTCTAGCAAATGAAGCAAGGGAGGACTATACAATGATTTCAACGAGGATGTAGTAGACAGTGGTAAGCCAATTGCGATTTAACGGTTCTGGTCACTAAAGCCCCTTGATGGATTTATAAACCATTATTCAGCGTGATAGATGACTGCACTTAGAACGGCAAGAGAGGCTACAAATGGTTGTGCTGTGGGGATGTCTGTTCGCAAAGACCAAGAAATTCTCTTTAACTCTTAAAGGGCAAAAAGGCTGAGCTACCCCTCTTAAAGAACTAAATAGAGAGTGGGGGAAAAAATAGATTTAATTGATGTACTAAAAGCATTTGCATTCTGCTGGTCTAGGCAGAACCTTTATCTGCCAAGCAATCTCCAGCCAAACTAAAATATACGCCATGATTTGCAGTTAAAATAATTATGAAGATTTATCTTTCATTATGTTTCCAGAGGTTTTAACCCCTTTAAGTCCACATCTCTTGTTAGCGTGACAGCCCTGTGATGATAACAGGAAATGCTGAAGTTAAAGTTTAGTCGGACACTAAGTACCATAACAACCTTTGCTAAAAGCACAGGTTATGGTGTAATGAGATCCTTTGTCACTGCCTTCTTGCACACAGCTGCTTATATTTGCAAAGAGATGCAAAAAGTCACTGCGTCTGTAACTGACATACAAGAAGGAATTTTGTGTTCATCCGGAGCTGGTGGATTGATCGAACTCTATGCGTAGCCCTATTCACATAGGAGATCTGATTAATAGAACTGCGTTGGGGGCTGGACTCTACATCCCATAAATCCTGCTAAAAAGAAATTTATGGGATACGATCAGAACCACAAACCAGAGTAAGAAGCTCCTGATTGGTGGAGAGTCTTTCTAGTCTGGGAAGTGCTTCATAGCATTCATTTTTTAGGGCATTGCAAGTAACTAAAAACCCTCCCATCCAGGGTAACCATATCTTTAACAAAATGGTCTGTGGTTTCATTAATTGCTGCTGTTATTTTCTGCATTCTCAATCATTGCCCTCTCTCAGGCATAGGCAACCTTCGGTACTCCAGATGTTTTGGGCTACACCTCCCATGATGCTTTGGCAGCGTTATTGGTGTAAGAGTATAATGGGGGATGTAGTCCACAACATCTGGAGTACCGAAGGTTTCCTATCCCTGCCCTATCTGGTGCCCGAGGTCATGGGGTGATTTCTAGGACTTCTCTAAAACACATTCAAAGTAATGTGCAAACACAAAGGATAATCTGTTTTGCATATTCTTTTTAAAATAAATTATCTATATAATGCATTAAAAACGAAGGTCATTGCCTGACTGAGAACCTTTTCAGAAGTGAATAATGTGCAAAATGAGAAAAAAATAGAAAACATCTCACATTAACTAATACTGTCCCTATAATTGTTCATATGAGTAATCTGGTTAAATTACATGTGCGTTATAACTATACCAAAAACTAGGGATCGACCGATTATCGGTTTTACCGATATAATTGGCCGATATTCAGTATTTTCGGCAATATCGGTATCGGCCAATTCAGATACCGATATTGCCGATAATACCTCCTAGGACCGCCAGGCTCATTACAAGCCCGGCGGTCCTGGGGGGGGGGCAGAGAGCAAGCGCTTACTCACCTCCCAGCAGCTCCTCCAGCTCCCCAGTGTAACTCTCGCGAGACCCGCGGCCGTCAGAGCGTTGCCATGGATCACCATGGCAACGCTCCGCGCGACACGCTGGCCGCGAGAATTACACTGGGGAGCTGGAGGAGCTGCTGGGAGGTGAGTAAGCGCTTGCTTTCCCCTCTCCCCCCCCCAGCTCAGCCAATACCACTGGACCACCAGGGACTGCTATATCCCCCCTCCCTGGCCAAGTATGAAACAGGGAGGGGGGACAACAAAAATAATTAAATATTAAAAAAAAAATTAATAAAAAATGCCCCCTCACACACACACTCCATTATATACACATACACTACACAAACACACTGTGTATATAATGCAGTGTTTGTATAGTGTGTTTATATAATGCACACTACACAAACACACTGCATTATAGACACACACTATACAAACACACACACTACTTAAACACACTGTGTATATAATGCAGTGTGTTTGTGTAGTGTGTGTGTATATAATGCAGTGTGTGTGTAGTGTGCGTATATAATGCAGTGTGTGTTTGTATAATGCACACTGCACAAACACACTATACAAACACACACACACACTCTGCATTATATAAACACACTACATTTATTACACACATTTTACATTTAGTATATACTGCATTCACTTTACACACACTACCCACACACTACACAAACACTCTTTCATTATATACACACTACACTAATACACACTGCATCCACTACACACTACATAAACACACACTGCATCCACACACACTACACAAACACACACTGCACACTACACAAACACACACTGCATCCACTACACAAACACACACTGCATCCACTACACAAACACACACTGCATCCACTACACACACTACACAAACACATACAGCTCCCCTGTCTAAACACACTGCATCCACTACACGTGGCATGTATATTTTGTGCATTTACCTTTAGAAATAGTTTTTATTTTCCAAAATGGTAAATGTACAGAATATCGTCAAATTATATCGGCTATCGGCCTGAAAGTTCACAGAATATCAGTATCGGTATCGGCTCTAAAAAATCAATATCGGTCGATCTCTACCAAAAACTCTCTAAACATGCCAACTCTTACGGTGAAGCCAATATACATAACTTCCAACTGTCCCTATTTAACAGGGACAGCCCCTATTTTGGGTTCAAATCCCTCTGTCTCTATTTTCTATCCTAATGTTCCTCTTTTCTAGTAGCTCCATACTGTTGGCGTGTCAGTGTATAACAGAGCTCTACAGCAATAATATTCACAGTAATGTAATTTATCAGAACAATTCCACCCCTTGCCTAGCCCCCACTCCCAAAATTAAAGTGTCAGCTCTTTCACCATTTGAAATGTTGGTATCAATATAGAATGAACAGGGATATAGGGACAAATGATCCAGATTAAATTTTAAACTTGCCCATCGTCTGTATTCATACAGCAGGCCATAGTGTTTATGATGCTTTGTGGGTTCCTTAAAGACGATCTCTGCTTTTATTTCAGGATAAGATTCTTTCAGAATAACTCACGGGAAGCTGTACTTCTTGCAGGAGTTAGTTAATGAACTGACCAGTGATTAAAATAGGATTTGTTTGAATGCCGTCTATAAAAGGTAAAAAAAGAAGAGGTTGGCTTGGGTTTTCTTTTTTTTTGGTAAACCGACGGTAATAGTTTGTCATAAAGAGAAACGATATGACTCATAAAGTGCAAGAAAAATAATGAACATTTTTTTTTTTTTTTAACGAGAGCTGAAAAATCCAGTTACAAACTTTTTCTATTAATGCAAACGAGGTGGACACTTGACATTTGCCCTCTTCGCTGCCTTTAAAACCAAACAGACTCGCAATCATAACATGCGTCACCTGCTCATTAAAGGCTCCGGCAGGCCATCTCCCTGGATTTTCAGACTGCTTGGCCGTTTTTTACGGCAAACTAACGATTTCTAACTATTGCACCCTTTTTCATCTCTTTCACAGGATGACATGGGGCTGCTGTTTTACAGGCAATGTATGTTCCTGTAGAGGGATAGTGAGATGTATCATGACTGTGGAGGTCCTGCGTGTCAACTCACAGCAACAGGTAGGCGTTTTTAAAATAGCATTTTATTTAACTCTATTTATTTTTTTTAAATAGAGAAGAGGGACAGATCTACTACCAGTTATCACATTATCACAGCTTGGCTGCAGATTTGTATGTAGACTGAACAAACACTAAAAAAAACAAACAAACAAAAATAACGAGTGCACGATGGTACTGATTGAGTGGTACTGGAAGTAAAATGATGTCCAATAAGTATCATAAACATAAAGGGGGCAGTTAACAGGATTACTATGCTGAACTTCGTGGAACTGTATGTACCTCTGTTAAGGACTCATACTGCACCCTTCCGAACATACGGCAACCAAACACTATGTCATTAAAAAAAAATTTAAAAAAATGTTTACATTTAAATCAATGGTTAAGGTAAGAAAACTTGGTTAAGCATAAGCTATATACAGCCCCACTCCTCCTCCTCCCCCTCCCCCCAAAAAAAATGTTGCAACCAAGATTAGCAAATCAACCATAGCCATGGAGAATATGCCAGTTAAATGAGATGGCAAACCAAGAATTTACAGGGAATGACTGAACATGATTTTCACGCACACTGTCGCAGAAATCTCAAACTCTGGCCTTCTTGATGTAGATGGCCTACAACTCCCAGAATCTTTTGAATGTGAAAGATAGCCAGAGAATCATGGGGATTGTAGTTCTGCAGCATCTGGGGAGCCATTGTTTGAGATGTTTCACATGCACAGAGGCTCTAGAATCTCATATCATTTTAGTAAGCGGCACTCAGTCTTACTAGAATAGTGAAACTTCCAGTTACCCCATAGATTTATTGAAAAGTATTGCACAGCACTGTGCAAATTTAACATAATAGATTGCAAGCTTTTATGGTCATGGTACTACTCTCTTGTAAGACCATTTATTGTATTCCACGACTCCATATTGATCGGTCATACAGAAAATACATTCACCTTAAGAAACTATATCCAGATTATAAAATCAACACAACCTCTACATTTTTTATTTTCCATTTCTAGTACATTAAAAGGTAAGGAAACTATTTCAAAAGTTTATTTATACTTAGGGATCTGCTATATTTAAACAGCTATTTACGCTTAACTGGAATAAACATCAGATTTGCCCATAAAAATTCTAATCCTGTTTATGCATAACTTCCTAAAGATTGATTTTCTCCATCCTTCGCTCCATTTGTCATTTAAATGAAGTGTCCCCTTTGCAGCTCTCTGGAAGGAGGTCATATGACGCAAGTAGTGGACAAGTTAATTGCACTATTGAGAAATAAAATAAAACTGTTGTATCGTTTATTGGGGTTAGGAGGGAGGGAGAGAACACCAAGTTCACATTTTCTAAATGGTTAAAATAAATTACATCAGAATAAACAAACACACATTTAAACTATAAAGATTTAAAAAAATTTTTAGCATGAAATATGCACACATTTGGCAGCATGAAGCCTGGGTACGAATCGGTTTGAGGATCCAGTAGATCTGTTCTGATAAGCTACCACTGCTGGGTAACGATCCATGTAAACTGTATCTACAGTTTATTGTATTTGTTCTGGTGAGTACAATCGGTCCCTTCAGACTTTTTGCAGTAAATACTGTATTTTCAGAAAAAAAAAGGCTGTGTTTACATTACAGCCTAGGGACACCTCCAGTGCCTACTCCTCAGATGGCTACTAGAGGTGCTTCCTGGGGCAGTGCTGCACAGGGTGGAGGGGGGGTAGGAGGACTAGATGGTGTTGTTAACCCTATAGGATCAGGAATACAGGTTTGCGTTCCTGACCCTATAGTGTTCCTTTAAAGAAGAGATGTAAGAGGTAAGATGAGGCGAGCAAGTCGCACGAGAGACATTTGAGTTGTGGGACTATAGTTATAGATGTACCACATCCAGCTATCTAGCTAAACATTATCATGAAACCTTGAGTCACCAAGACTTTAAAGCTATTTAGATATCTCAGTCTGCTGAATACCAGATTGTACTTTGCAATATAGATTGAACGTGTAAAAAAGTAAATTGGTTTTCAACTACTTATTTTGTTTTGGTTAGGGTGGCATCTCTTTCACCAACAATATATCTGCTGCTCCCTGTATAAAGGACCACTATAGGCACACAGACCACCTTATCTCAATGAAGTTGTCCGGGTGCAGTGACACTGCCTTTCTGGTCCCGCAATCTAAAACATTGCCGTTTTTGAGCTACATTAAGGCTTACGAGGCTATATACACCTCTTGTGGCTGTTACACTTATAGCCACTAGATGGTGCATATGCTGTGAGCACCGAGTCAGACTATGTTCTTGACATTCACACAATGCATCTAGAATCAATGCTAGTCTAGAAGTATTTCATTGAAGCACATGCACATTTTGTCTGCAATGCTTCTCTAGAAGAAGCATTTGATTAAAACTTGCTGACATCCGTAAAGCAGAGTCAGGCTGCTCAAAAGAGGCTGTCTACCCGCTGGATTCCTGGTGAGCAAAGTGTTATTTTATTAAATTTATTTTATTTTTTTAATAAAAAAAATGAAAAATGGAAGCCTAAAAAAAACACCCTTTCCTGCTATTTGAGCAACAACTTAAATCACTCTTTAGTGGCAGATTTAAATAAAATAAAAAATAAAAAATTCAATGGTCTCTAAAGACATTCAGTTCCGGAACTCTCTATGAACTACCGGTCATAAAACCCAAAAACTAAATGCAATTACAGATTTTTTTTAATAGTACTCTATTTACAGTTATAAGTAAATTAATATATCTCTTCATTTATTATTATTGCACACAGCCATTTTTCAATCCGATAACTAACAGCAAAGCCGTTAGCCTCCAGTAATTGGTCATTAGTAGCATATATGCTTTGGATTCTGTTGCGTAATTGGCTACCTTTGGCTGTTCGATGTGGATCCTTTTTAAACCTGAATATATATAGCTATATGTATGTTTATGAAGGCACCCTGAGATTCACCCTCTAACCCCTTTAACCCCTTAAAGACACATGACATGTGTGACATGTCATGATTGCCCTTTATTCCAGAAGTTTGGTCCTTAAGGGGTTAATAAAGATATATTCCATGCCGTAAAGCATGTATTGTGGAAAAATAATGGCATTAAGAAGTTCTAGATAAAATAAAGCCAAACAAAAAGACTCCAGAGACCAGTGAAGGCATTTTATCTCACTATTACATGTTTCAGTGTTCTGTTTCTTTGCATTATGTGATTTGATATTATATTTTAGGGCTAAGCTCGATTGAAAGCAGTTAAAGCAACAGGCTGCAAATGCGATCTGTGGCTGATGTCCCTCTCCTAAAAATGAAGAGCACCATCTGTGTCTTCCCAGCCCGTCTCATCACTTTTCATCATCAGAGGAGGAGCTGAATTAACGACAGCAGTAGTAAATACTAGATGCTGCCTGGGAGTGTAACTCTCACTAATCGTGGGTGGGCATGCATGAATGTCCCAATGCTGCACTGAGAAGTAGGGGTCCTAACTTAACGGACCTGCTCTGGCTTTTGTGCTGCATGGCATTAAAAAACATAAACTGGCTTGATTTTTGGGCATTACGTATTACAAACACAGAAAAACACTAACAATACAAAATATAAAAACACTAACAATCAATAATGAATGCAAATAAAAACTAAACTTATTTATTGTATTTTCCTAAAATCTGTAACTACCTTATGAGATAACTCGATAAATATATGTTTTCCAAAATTTTGAGACACTCCACTCATGTTACATAGGCTGATTCCATGCATCGAGTGTCCTAAATTCCATCATCAACACAATCTGGTGGCAGTAAAAATTATCCATATAGCATATGACGTTTTACTTAAAGGGACACTGTAGGCGCCCACATCACTTCATCTTACTGAAGTGTTATAGGTGCCGTGTCTATGTCAGTTTAACCCGGCAATGCAAAACATTGCTGTTCTGCAGAAATTGCAATGTTTACACTGCAGAGTTTAAATGCCTTTAGTGAATGTCACTTTAAAAGCTACTGGAGGCGCTTCCTCCGAAATAGCCAAGTAAAACTCAGCTATTTCTATCAGATGGTCTTGATGATCTCAGCCAAGGAAGCAACAGAGAAAAGGTAAGTGAAAGTACTTAATTGCCTTTGGATGGGGAAGCTAAACTTCTACAGGGCATAATACTGGTAGGAAAACACATTTGTATTCCTAATGCTATACTGTTCCTTTACAAGTGCTTTATATATTTAGAATGTTCATTTAAAGTTCTTTACTTTTATAAATATCCCTAGTTACTCCGTTGATTGAGAGCTAGGACAGTTTTCTTGTTGATTCACTCTGAGTGAGCTAGTGAGAAAAGCAATGGATTCAGTGCTTCTTTATAAGAAGCATAATAGTGGTGTGCATTGATTGCTGCACATGCTCCAAGGAACCAAATCGCTTACATATCAGAAGCAACGGTTTAGCAGATGATGTCCGGTAGTGAGAAAACCGTTTTGCCACTTGATTGTAGGCAAGAAATTTCTTTTTTAGAACACAAAGGTGGTGTAAATAAACAGATTTTTTTTTAAAAAAAAGTGTATTTATTTCCAATGTTGACATTCAAGGAGACAGTCAAAGTACCAGAATAACTTCATTTTCATGGTTACAAAGACAATAATATATTAGAAAAAGATTTGTTGAGAAGCACACGAACAACAGTAGACCTGTGGGGGAGTGACTAATTATCATCCTGTGCTTTAAGGAAAACACCAGACTGGAAAAACCCTTAGCTTTCATCATAACGACCACAAACACTTTAGCAAACGTGATTAAGACCTACTTAGAGCACAACTCGACCTATTAGATTGTCCAACTAAGAGCATCAGCCACATCATAACTGAAGCTGTATGGGTCCACACAGACAGTGAAAAGCATAAACACACAGCCAAATTCAAACAAAGCATAATGGTAAATCCTGGAAGAATACACCACAGGACTACTTTAGAACAGACAAAAGAACTTTTAGCAGCATCTATTTCTCCCAGCTGGAAGATCAAACTAGATTTGAAGAAAAGAGAGTTTTTGCAGATCACCTGACACTCGGCAGTTTTCCAAGGACCAAGTTTCCTGTAGCTCTCAACGTAAACTGAACAGCTTGTTGCGGGAGGAAAAAAAAATTACTTAGGCACCGTATTAAATCTATCAGTTACCAGTAAGAGCCACCACCCCCCCAGTCGACTGTGATATTTTTGCTTATCACCTGACTGTTCGAATGATGCATTATCTCGTTACGCATCTAACTGCCATACTGTATTACCAGTCGTAACGAAATGCAAGGCTCATTTTGCCGTTTTAGTGCTCACCTGTTAATAAAAGAATAGAGAGAAATCAGCAGGGGAAGCAAGTGAATCCGAGGCTCAGGTATACAGGATGACCTCATAACAGACTGACAGGCTCCAGACAAGCATGCTGCGTAAGGGCTTTAAATGTCTGAGTTTTTGCCTCCAAATAATGACAAAATGACCTCTAGATGTGAAGGCTCAGAAAATGAGAGCATAAACAAAACGCTGCATACTTATTAGTAAGAGAGCCAACATCTCCCTCCCGTAGGGAAGATATTAACCAACCAAGCCTTCCATGAATCAAAAACCAGTCGGTTTCCTAAAGAACGTATATCATGGAAAATACATTAATTTAGTGATTTTGGATGTGACGGTCATTTACTAAATCACTACCATTATTAAAGGACCACTATAGTGCCAGGAAAACATACTCATTTTCCTGGCACTGTAGTGCCCTGAGGGTGCCCCCACCCTCAGGGTCCCCCTCCCGCCGGGCTCTGGGAAGAGAAAGGGGTTAAACACTCACCTTTCTCCAGTGCCGGGCGGGGAGCTCTCTGCCTCCGATCCTCCTCCTCTCCTCCCTTTCGGCTGAATGCGCCAGTCTCACAGGAAAGCATTTACAATGCTTTCCTATGGACGCTTGCGTGTTCTCACTGTGATTTTCACAGTGAGAATCACGCAAGCGCCTCTAGTGGCTGTCAATGAGACAGCCACCAGAGGATTTGAGGGCTGGATTAACCCATTTATAAACATAGCAGTTTCTCTGAAACTGCTATGTTTATTAAAAAAATGGGTTAACCCTAGCTGGACCAGGCACCCAGACCACTTCAATAAGCTGAAGTGGTCTGGGTGCCTAGAGTGGTCCTTTAAAGGCTAGGATTGGGCTTTCATACAATGATGGAAATATGGAAACAGGGTCTTTGGTGCTCCTGATCCATGTGCCTATCATATTGACTGGTAACAAGTAATTCCTTGTTACTCCTAGATATGGAGACAATACCCACCCCCTTTCTGTATTCTTTTTGTTTTATTTAGATGTAGCCAGGTCCTAAAAAGGCAGCACCATTCTTGAACTGCAATATATCCTACAATAACATTGGTTTATCCATCAATCTGAAATTGACAAGGAAAGTCAATTTCCCCCGGTCTATGACTCACACGGCTTGTATGGAAAATGGTTTCATTTTTAGCGGTTAACTTACCTTACAGAAAAGTAATGATTGTCCAGGCACTCAAGGTAAATCCAATGAGCAGATTTATTAAAGCAGATGAAAAGCAATGTTTCGGCCCACAACCGGACTTTTCGTCTGCTTCAATAAATTTGCTCACTGGATTTACCTTATGTGCCAGGACCATCATTACTTTTCTGCAAATTACATTGTGAGGATTGGCCAACCTCAGGCCCGGTTGCACCCTTACTTTAGATGTTTTTTTAAATCTCATGCTCTGTAAATTGAACTTTAATCGCACACAGGGAGTTCCATCAGGGTCTAAAATGCTGTAAAGAGAGCAGGAGATAAATTCTAAATTAAACAGAACGTGCAATAAAGGACGTGTAAACATTATATGACTCTTTCAGGAAGTGTTTTGCAAGGCTGTGCAACTCACATGCAGAGTGGTGTGATTAGGGCTGCATAAATAAAGTGATTTAACTCCTTAATGGCAAAAAAAAATGAGCAGTGAGACTGAAGGGATATGATTTATACACTAAAACAGCTTCATTAAGCTAATGTTGTTTTGGCGACAATAGTGTCCCTTAAAGATTAGCACATTATCAAGGGGAGGGGTGCTCAATGAACCTCATTGAGTATATTATCAAACTATATACTAGAGCAGGCTTCCCCAAACTCCGGCCCTCCAGATGTTGCTGAACTACAACTACCATGATTCTCAGCCTATTTCATTCATAGAATGATGGGAGTTGTAGTTCAGCAACATCTGGAGGGCCAGAGTTTGAAGAAGCCTGTACTAGAGGTTCTCCATACAAAAAGTGAATGTTATTCAAAATGTCATAGAATATAGAGATATATATAGTTAGTTATTCTAGGAACTTGATTTAAAGTACATCTAGAGCAATAAAAGCTTTAATCGCATGGCCTGGCTTACCGAAAGAGTCTGTTAAAAGAAAAAAGAAAGGTGCTTTCTTGCTGGTATAAATGGTATAAAGTTCGTATTTGAACTTATACCATGAGT
This sequence comes from Pelobates cultripes, assembly GCA_933207985.1. Taxonomy (NCBI): domain Eukaryota; kingdom Metazoa; phylum Chordata; class Amphibia; order Anura; family Pelobatidae; genus Pelobates; species Pelobates cultripes. Next base: position 117,803,700 of record OW240920.1, read on the forward strand.
CAGCGCGCATACAGATAGAGATGTACCGGGTCTGCTCAGCCGGAGGAGGAGAAGCCTTGTAGCCAAATGGTTCTATTCTCTGCCTTTGCTGATTCATGATGGAAGTTCAAATAGAAGCTTTTTTTTTTTTTTTTTAAAGCAAGTAAGAAGCAAGTAAGTGGGTCTCTGTGATTTTTCTTTTTTTGCAAAGAAACCTTTTTTTCTATGAGAAATGCCAAGATAAAAGCTTGTACTACTTCACAAAAGGGATCGACAGGTCCTACATTACTTCTTGTAGGCAGTACACAGATTTTAAACAAGCCACGAAGAATTGGGAAATCAGTAGATCCAAAGACAAAGGTCTTATAGGTTCAGCATGTCTTAAAGGAACACTATAGGGTCAGGAACACAAACATGTATTCCTGACCCCATAGTGTTAAAACCACCATTTAGATGGCTTGCATCCTGATAACCCCCTAAAAAGGTAATCCAATTTACCTTATTTCCAGCGCTGCTCCCGCCCCCGATCCGCCTCCTTGTTGATATCAGGATATTTTTAGCCAATTAAATAGTGAAAGCATTGGATTAGCCGAAAATGATAAGGAGACGGGACGGGGCAGGGCAAAACACTGACTTGGCCAATCAGCACCTCCTCATAGAGATGCAGTGAATCAATGCATCTCTATGGGGAAAATGCAGCGTCTCCATGCAGAGCGTGGAGACGCTGAACGGCAGTGCTGCACACTGTGCAGCACTGCTCCAGGAAGCACCTCCAGTGGCCATCTGAGGAGAGGCCACTGGAAGTGTCCTTAAAGGGCAATATAAACACTGCCTTTTCTCTGAAAAGTCAATGTTTGCATGAAATTGACTGACGGTAATGATTATACTCACCAGAACAAATGCATTAAGGTGTAGTTGTTCTGGTGACTATAATGTCCAAATCTCAGATATGGATGAAGTGCTGTCTGTGTGTTCATGGTGATGTGTCCATATTACAGGTGCAATTATTCTGCTCACTTTATTAATTTTTCTATTGAGGTAAGGATAACGGCATTACATGCATCAACATATTCAAAACACGATGTACTAATATTGCACAGTGGCTCACAGACGATTGATAACACCTCATTTGTATAATGATAACAAGCAAAACCAAGCTATAGCACAAAAATAAAATAAAAAAAATTGAGTGTAGTTAGACTTTCTCGCTGGATTCTGATTAGCAGACAAATATAGTAGAAAAGGCAATAGCAAAAACACATCAATCCAGGATAAGCAAGGATGGTGTGACATCATGGTGGACGTAACTTAAATTCAATCCCAGCAACAAGATTGTATGGGACAACGCATAACCTTGCCAGGAAAAGAAATAGAGAAACAAAGTAAAAAACAAGGTTATCGACCAATATTGATTTTTGAGAGCCGATACAATGATCTGTGAACTTTCAGGCTAATAGCCGATAACTTACCAATAGTGATATTCTGTATATTTACTGTTTTGAAAGTAGAAACAATTTCTACACAAATCGACTGTTAAAGGAACACTATAATCACCTAAATTACTTTAGCTAAATAAAGCAGTTTTAGTGTATAGATCATTCCCCTGCAATTTCACTGCTCAATTCACTGCCATTTAGGAGTTAAATCACTTTGTTTCTGTTTATGCAGCCCTAGCCACACCTCCCCTGGCTATGATTGACAGAGCCTGCATGGAAAAAAACTGGTTTCACTTTCAAACAGATGTAATTTACCTTAAATAATTGTATCTCAATCTCTAAATTGAACTTTAATCACATACAGGAGGCTCTTGCAGGGTCTAGCAAGCTATTAACATAGCAGGGGATAAGAAAATCTTAATTAAACAGAACTTGCAATAAAGAAAGCCTAAATAGGGCTCTCTTTACAGGAAGTGTTTATGGAAGGCTGTGCAAGTCACATGCAGGGAGGTGTGACTAGGGTTCATAAACAAAGGGATTTAACTCCTAAATGGCAGAGGATTGAGCAGTGAGGCTGCAGGGGCATGTTCTATACACCAAAACTGCTTGATTAAGCTAAAGTTGTTCAGGTGACTATAGTGTCCGTTTACCTGAACATGTTTATTTAATTTATTTTGCAAATTTTTTTTTATTAAAGGGACTCTCCAGTGCCAGGAAAACAATCAATTTTCCTGGCACTGCAGGTCCCCTCTCCCTCCTACCTCTCAATCCCCGTCGCTCCTCCTCTTCATTACGTCGGCTGGTGGGCGAGACTGATCCCGCCGCTCGTGGAGCACTAATGCGAATGCGCGGCAATGCTCTCCATAGGAAAACATTGAAAAGTATTTTCAATGCTTTCCTATGGGGAATTGAGCGACGCTGGAGGTCCTCACACAGCGTGAGGACGTCCAGCGACGCTCTAGCACAGTTTTTCTGTGCTATGGACCAGGAACTGCCCTCTAGTGGCTGTCTAGTATACAGCCACTAGAGGAGGAGTTAACCCTGCAAGGTAATTATTGCAGTTTATAAAAAAACTGCAATGATTACACTTGCAGGGTTAAGGGAAGTGGGAGTTGGCACCCAGACCACTCCAATGGGGAGAAGTGGTCTGGGTGCCTGGAGTGTCCCTTTAAGTGGTAAATGCACAAAATATACATGCCTGTCAGATTTTTTTTTTTATATTTTCAAGAATATTTAGTGTTTCTCTCCGTTCTCCTCCCCTCCCTTCCCTGCCCCCTTAGTGTTCCTCTCACCTTCCCTCCCTTTCCATTACTGTACTTTTTTCCTCCCTGCCCCTTAGTATTCCTCTCCCCTCCCTGTCCCTTAGTAGTCCTCTCCCCTCCCCACTCTCACCCCCATCCCTCTTAGTGTTTCTCTCCCTCCCAGACCTTTAGTTTTCCTCCCTCCCCTTTAGTGGTCCTCTGCCCTCCCTGGTGTGCCTCATTTCCTCTCTTGTAGAGTGGCTGAGCGGTGCGGTACAGGAGCTTCAGTTTCCTGTATCAGGCCGGACAGTACTTACTGTCAGTCCAGCTGGGTACAGGAAACTGAAGCTTCTGTACCGCGGTCCGCTTTGCTTGGCTCAACCACGCTACACTGACTGACTAGAAGGGGTGAAGCACTGTGCATTTCCTACCTGCCAGTCACTCGATTGTTGCGCCCCCATAGCTGGTGCGCCCTAAGGTGGCCGGCCCTGTGTTCGCTGGGCCACAGACTCCTCTCACATTATCGGCAATATCTGTATCAATAGTGGCAGATACCGATATTTGCCAAAATCCGGAATATTGGCCACCGATAATCGGTCTATCCCTACAAAAAACCACTAGAGTCCCACAGATTGCAGAACCCTAAGCCACTATGAGACCCAGCATGTAATTGCATAGAACTTGTAATTGGCCGCGTATGAATGTCCCTCATCCCTCTCCGACCTCCAGCAAGTCTGTTCTTGCCGCCAATGGGCTGTAATCAGTATCCCCGGAGGGACCCTGGTGGCATTCCCATTACAGGAGGACGACACTTTCGGGTGTAGGGCTGCCATGGGGAGTTCCTCTCCACTTGGCTTAAGTTCTGGGTAAGTGGCTGCGAGGCCTGTCTCTGACTAGGTGATCCATTCAGACTAGTGCCACCCTGCAGGCTGAAAATTGACGGGCCTGGAAGGGCCTTTGCGGCAGCCATATTAGATTTAGGTTACTGGCAGGGTCACATCAGGCCTACAGTGTAGCAGCCGCGGAACTACCTCTGGGGGTGGGTGGGAACGGAAGTAGCTGCCTGCATTGTGTATTTCAGGATTCCGACTTAAGCGAAGTAGAGAATTGTGATAGTCGTTTAGTAAAGGCTAGAACCTTCAGTCATGTTCTGACAAGCGGCCATCCGCCTGGCCCCACCCCACATTTTGCTCACTTTACATGTCAATGACATACACTACTGGTTTTGATGGGCACAGACATAGAAGGTAAAGGACAGTAACAGTATTTTGAAATGCCCTGAAAAGTAATAGTTACACATTCTGTCATGTTGATCAAATTTACGAAAGTGACAGTTTTCTTCATAGTAAAATCCACCAGTTTCCACAGAAAATGTTCATTTAAAAAGGCCACCAAACTTACAATGGTAGAAAAAGAAGAGGAAAAAAAGGAAAAGCGATTCAGAACACTTTTCTATCGCCAGCAAAAATGGAGCCTAAGAGAAAATCAAGTTGCTGAAGAAGTAACAGAACGGGGTGGGTGGGAGTGTACCTATATGAATTGGGAATAACCATGGCATAATGGAAGTCTATCCTTCTGTTACGTATTAAAATGTGTGTTTTCTTCTGTTCCAGTTTTTATTACTATTACTTTAAATCGGTAGTTCTTAAACCCTGGGTTCTCAGTATTTGCACCAGGTGGTTTAATCTTTCAGTACCAAAATGGATTTTATAATATATATACTAAATAATTATGTTTAAAGGCAAAAATAAATAAAGTAATCAATTAAAAAAATATATAAATATCAGATTTGCCCTCTCTGTGATGTCTAGGAGCTGACAAATCGGAACATTCACAGGACTTGCACAAAGAGATGTGGGAGCATGATAACACTATACACCGGCCACAAGAGACTCTTCAAGAAGTACTAAGAGTGCATGATGGTTGGTAATCAGCCAGCAAGTGAAAAATCGCGCCCAGCAATAAATCTCTCGAGAGTTTCACGGCTTGTCTGGAATATGCAGTATGACAAAATACTAAGTCTTCCCCTAGGCATATGGGGTATGCTTGAACACTGTCTGCCATTAACCCTCTCCTGTGCACCAATCTATATAATATTTAACATTTTACAATGTTCATTCCTGGTAAACTGTTAGAAGACTTATGTTTCTATACTTCAAAGAAAGGAATTTCCAAGCTATACATACAACCAATCCTTGTCTTGCTCTCCAGTGACTAATAAATAGCAACAACTCTCAGTATTCTCCATTAAAACTTACTCTTAAAGGGACACTATAGGCACTCAGACCACTTTAGCTCATTCAAGTGGTCTGGTTGCACTGTCCTAGTCCCCATAACCCTGCAATTGTAATTATTGAAATTATTCATAAACTGCAATAATTACCATGCAGGGTTAACTCCACCTCTAGTGGCTGTCTTCCAGACAGCTACTAGAGGGACTTCCGGGCGGTTAGTTGACCTCTGGTCGCTTAACCGACACTGGACGTCCTCATGCTCTGCATGAGGACATTCAGTGTCAGCTAAAATCCCATAGGAAATCATTGAACAATGCCTTCCTCTGAGTTCGTCCTAAGGCAGTGTTTACATTGTCCCTAGGGACACCTCCAAGTGGCCACTCCTTAGATGGCCACTAGAGGGGCTTCCTGGCTCAGGGCTGCACAGTAAGAGTGTTGGAGAACAGTAGTGAAAGAGGAATAAGGAAAAAGAGTGAACTAGCGGAAGACGCTAGCACGTGTCGTTAAACAAGGCGGCAGGTTAACTCAGACACATCCTAAGCACAAGAGACCGGTAATCAAAGAACAGATGTGTTAACTGCTGAACGCTTTAAAATTTTTAAAAAAAATATCACTGCATAGATTTCTATTCTCTAGCCATTAATGCAAAGCCCATTTTATTATTGTTAAAATGTCCTACATCACAAAAGGACTGTCGCTGCTACTCAGACAGCTTGAAATACCTAACATCACCCGTTCCATGACCTTATGGACCATATAACTATCAACGGCCAGCATAGGCACTGCATTAGTGAAGAGCACTGGAGTGATCCATCCAACGGGGTCACTGCAGCACTAAAATCCTAACGCAATTATCCCACTTCGCAAAGCTGGTCGCCGTCCTTGTTAAAGACTGAAAAACACCTGGGATCTCTCAGCGTGCGCACAGCGTGGAATTTCAGACAGCATTCATTAATAGTGCCAGCATTTGGCGAAAGCCAAAACAGACATTCCCTGAGGTTGTAAGCTAATGGCCACAGTGCAATGAATGATCTGTCAATGCAGTATTGTAACCCATTTAAACACGCTGTCGTCTTTGCCCAACGATTTTATAATTATGTTCTCCGCTAGTGAAACAGAGACACTCGAGCAAAGCAATAGGTTAAGCAAAATCAGCATTGGATGTTAAACAGAGCTCACGTCACTATGTGCCTCCAAGGTACAAGAGATTAAAATTATTATCCCTCTTCGCCCTGAACACTCACACTTGCGAGGAAATCAGGAATGGAATGACAGCTATGCTAATGAAGTGTCTAATTATAGATTTTCTTGTTCCCCCTTTTCATACAGATTTCATTTAATTACATATGCCAATGTGTTAGGACAGCAAGATATTAACCATTCATGCACTGAGTTAATATATCTATAGAAAAACACACACCAGAAAAGGAACTCTCGTAAACTTGATTTCTTTCTGCTCCTAAAAATGGTAAAAACCTTACACGTCAGAAAAGTATGGTTGAAGAGGGCTACTGGATAAAGCTGATCTGTCTAGAATAGGAAATATTTAAAAGCGCATATGTACCTTACATTGATCATTTTTAAATCTGCCTGGCAGTTTTTTGTTTAATAAGACAGAATTAAACAATTTCCAGCTAAACTTGGTATCAGATATTTCAGAACCATTTTGTACACTTATGGAAAGCAGTGGCGTCTCTAGGATTTATTTTTAGGGGGGCACATGGTGGGCCAGGGACAAAAGTAGGGGGGCACATTTAACCCTGCCCTCTCTGAAGTTTGAGCCCGCACCTGCCGCATGTTAAGCCCCGCCCCGACACAATGTGTTGTTTTTTTTTTTTTTAATAATCCGTGGTGGAGGATTCATTATTTCCCACCAGGAATTATTAAAAAACTAACACATTTCCCTTAATACAGTGCCATAGTTGCCAACATTAGAAAAAAATTTCCAAGGACATTTTGCAGCACAGCTATCAATTACTGTATGAGTATAATGTCCCTGGACAGTCAGTGCTCTCTGTATAATGCAGGGATGTGTGTATAATAAATTGGGACAGTCAGTGCTCCCTGTATAGTGCTGCTTTCTGTATAATACATGGCTGTGTGTATAATATCCCGGGACAGTCAGTGCTCCCTGTATAGTGCTGCTCTCTGTATTATACAGGACTGTTTGTGTATAATATCCCAAGACAGAAAGCAGCACTATACAGGGAACACTGACTGTCCCAGGATATTATACAGACACAGACCTGTATTATACAAAGAGCAGAACTATACAGGAAGCACCGACTATCCCGGGATATTATACACACACAGATCTGTATTATACAGAGAACAACACTATAGTATTATACAGATAGCTGAGCATATATCCCATGTCCCAATCTCTAGACTACTAGTACCTGTCAACAGCAGCTGCCAGACACGTGTAACAGGGCTAAAGTGTGCTGCAGCTCACACAGATGATTCAGCGGTAAAGCGCACTCGCTGGCAGAGCCAAATTGGGAATCCAAAGCAGCCAAATGTATGCCATTTCTACAAGTCACTATATATATAGTACAGTAAGCACACATACAGACTGCTGAGTCCATACAAACACATACTGCCGAGTTCATACACACACACACACACACACACACACACACAGAGACACACAGACTGCTGAGTACATACACACACACACTGCTGAGTCCATACACACACAGACTGCTGAGTCCATACACACACACAGACGGCTGAGTCCATACACACACACAAACGGCTGAGTCCACACAGACTGCTGAGTCCACACAGACACACACACAGACTGCCGAGTCACACAGACTGCTGAGTCCTATACACACACACAGACTGCTGAGTCCATACACACAAACTGCTGAGTCCATACACACACACACACACACAGACTGCTGAGTCCATACACACACACACACACAGACTACTGAGTCCATACACACACACACAGACTACTGAGTCCTTACACACACACACAGACTACTGAGTCCTTACACACACACTGCTGAGTCCTTACACACACACTGCTGAGTCCTTACACACACACACAAGCTTCCTCACTAGCAGACACACACAAACCAAGCCTACCTGTCACTGGAGCCTGTTGCTGGGGGTCAGACAGCCATCTTCTGCCCTTTGCAGCAGCAGCAAGTTCTGCTGCTTAACGGTGGGGGCGGTGCTTATGTGCAGGAGGCGTGGCTTCATTTGGGGGCGGGGTCTGTGCCCGTGGAGCCTGTCAGTGCTCCCTCCAGCCCCAGCACCATTCCAGCTGAGCTCCTCTGTCCTGCATTCTCTCGGGCTGTAACAGACTGTTATAGCCCGAGGGAATATAATTTAAACACATGGCCAGCAAGTTGCCAGCGTTTTGCCAGCAAAATTTAGACAATTACACAATGACACAGGAACAATAGTTAGATGAGGGCCCTGCTCAAACGAGCTTACAGTCTAGAGGCAAATATAACATGTTTCTTTTAAATACTTTGTGCTGTATGTTAAAAAGATATTCCATTTATTGCTCAACAAGTCTCCTTTAATCTTTGAACTTGACTTAATTGGTCTACAGACGCTCAGCAGCCAAAAATAACGATGCACACTATGTCTTACAGAATTCTATGTGCAAATATCTGAAACTGTATTGCAAAAAGGAAAACAACACACTCGGCCAAAAGATGTCACACCTGGGTGTTCTTGAGGTTGATTTTTCTTTATTCACGTGTTTTCATTTACGCCGTTGTATATTTGGAAGTTAAATAACTAAAAGTCAAGCTTGAAATAAGTACTTAAAGGAGCTTATTGTAGACTTTTGTACACTTTTTTTTTTTGGGAGGGGGTTAAGATTACATGGCGGAAACCCACTCTCACACGTGAGTCTATGTATAAGGAGATTAGACTGAGTTAAGAAGGTCAAACATCTAAATCTGGATGAACGTATCAGATGTCACAACCAGACACAGAGAAAAGAACATTCTCCAGTAGGGTCTTTTAAAGACAGCTGCTGTCAAGATACATCTACTTTCAGGTCCTGACGACAGAGAGATGAGGACTGAAGACAATCTCTAGAAAATACTGAACTTGGCCTAGCCTGATTTAGAGTTCTGATCCTTCTATTGCCAGCAAGATCATTGCAGTCGTATCCACTTATTCCAAGTGTCCCACTTTAAGAGGGCAGTCCTTGTTTTGGCCTTCAGATTGTAAACTGGTTTGGGCAGGGTCCTCTTTGCCTACTGTTCCTGTATGTCATACATGTTTTTCTAGAATGAAATGATTAAATTTCTCTTTTTTTTTTTTTTTCAAGAATACAGCGCTGTGAATATGTTGGTGCTATATAAACAATTGTAATTATACTTGTCCCAAAATCATCTTCACTCTCTTCCCTCCTAGTCACCTACTTAAGAGTATCTGCTTCTGGTCATTTGAAAGGATTGTTAATATGAAGATTACAGAGAAAGAAAGATGCTGTGTGTACCCTACTTTACGAAACCTAATAAGGTTATTCACTAAAGTGAGAATGAGTCAATGTGACTTGGAAAACACTCCCAGTGTGGGTATTTGGAACTTAAATTTCAAATGTATTTTTAATTTAGATTGAATTCCCAACTGCAAATTCTTTTGCAGTTGAACAGAACAGATAATGAGAGATAAGTTAGCTTCTTTAAACTGTTGTGCATTATTGTGGATCACTTGAAAATTTAAGGGAGGGCCAGGGTGGGGGGAGGAGAAGGGTTGAGGCCGACAAACCTAAACTATGGTACACCATTTGCCTTACAGTTTTCATGTCTGAATTGTGTCAACTAATGTCAGAGTATTTAGCACTGTAGTATACTATGAAGTATTAACTCCAAAGCTACTGCATTTAATTGCACGGTCCGTTAAGCAAGGATTACCTTCCGGACAAAACATTTTATGTAACAGGTTTTATGGAATGTTATCGGGGTGGGATTATATTAATAGGAAAAGCTTATTTCAGCCCAATTAGATTGAAGACGTTTGTAAATCTTACCTCGCACGCACACAACTGTGGAAACACACACATTCTGTGCCAATGAAATCCTTCGCCGACAACAAATGAAAGCTTTATTTATATGAAAAGGGGCACCCAGTCAACAAATTTACTTTAAAGGCAGGAATATGAGCAATAATGTGGGGAAACTTGCTTCTGTACATCTGAGATGAACGCTGAGGGCCCTATAAGATGAATAAACAAAAGTACTAGGTTGTAGTATGGCAACTACAAATTGGAGCTCTACTTGTTGCAGCCTCAGGGAATTTCAGTGCTTGGTGCTTTAATCAATGAATGAACGTGTTGGAATAGTGTAAATTGTACGTTAAATGAATAATTTCACATTTAATTTGTTTTTATTTATAATCTCAATGCAAGCTCTAGTAAGCAGATCCACGCAATGAGAATTTTTTTTATTTTTTTTTATAAACCAGGTGCCCTCACATTAAGTAATAGTCTATATAACTATTTCTCTGCTCCAACTCTTATTTATGTCCATAACTCCTACTGTACTGAATCAGAGGGGCAGCCCTGTTTTGGGACCCCTGTCCTGTCTTTCTATGATTGAGCGCTCCTGTAAACACAATTGCACAGCGTGAATAACTTTTACAAATGTAGTTAGCGTAAGGGTAACCGTGAGAGAAAACACTATTTTTGGAAACTCCCACATGCAATATTACCAGTGGCACGCATTCAAACAGGGTCCACTCCAAACTCGCATTCTCCCCATCGCAATTTCTTACTTGCCAAATGTGTTATATAAGTAGGTCACAAAACTTTGTAAAGTAATAAAATGTGAGCAAGATATTGCTTTGCTGCAGAGGGATTTGGATAGATTGGGGGACTGGGCACTAAAATGGCAGATGAAATTTAACGTAGAGAAATGCAAAGTTATGCACCTCGGGGTTAAGAATGCACAAGCAACTTACACACTAAATGGTAGTGAATTAGGGATAACCACACACGAGAAGGATTTGGGAATTGTTATAGATAACAAATTAGGCAGCAATATGCAATGTCAATCTGCAGTTGCTAAGGCCAGTAAGGTTTTGTCAGGTATAAATAGGGGCATAAATTCTCGGGATGAAAATATAATTTTGCCTCTTTATAAATCGCTGGTAAGATCACACCTTGAATATGCGGTGCAATTTTGGGCGCCTGTTCTAAAGAAAGATATCATGGCACTAGAAAAAAGTCCAGAGATGAGCTACAAAATTGATAAAAGGAATGGAGCATTTTAGTTATGAAGAAAGGTTAAAAAAATTAAATCTGTTTAGTTTGGAAAAACGGCGCCTGAGAGGGGATATGATAACTTTATACAAATATATTCGGGGCCAGTACAAACCTTTATCTGGAAATCTATTCATAAACAGGGCTATACATAGGACACGAGGTCACACATTTAGGCTGGAAGGAAGGAGATTTCTTCTAAGGCAAAGAAAAGGTTTTTTTACAGTAAGAGCAATAAGGATATGGAATTCTCTACCTGAAGAGGTGGTTTTGTCAGAGTCACTACAGAGGTTTAAACTGAAATTGGATAAATACTTACAAAAACACAACATATAGGGATATAATTTCTAATAAGTGGGGTAATAGCTGCTTGATCCAAGGAGACATCTGACTGCTATTTTGGGGTCAAGAAGGATTTTTTTCCTAGTTTGTGGCAACATTGGAAGCGCTTCAGACTAGGTTTTTTGCCTTCTTTTGGATCAACAGCAACAACATATGTGAGGAAGGCTGAAGTTGATTGACACAAGTCTCTTTTCAGCTATGTAACTATGTAGGTCCTGTATATGGTGCTGTGCAGTATGGTGCAGTAGTCCTGGGTGTACTTTCCAAGCCTGACTTCAGTAAGTGGGCGAGTGATTTATGATACACATCATTGGTGTTTTTGATTACATATTGCGTGTGTCTTCTATGCATGGCACATTAATTCCACTTGCATGTTTTCACATAATGCTCCCACACATAAAAGCACCTTGGAAAACGTTCTACAATGTATAGAACTGTATGTACATATAATGCACACTCCAACTGATGCTCTTCTGCCAATGTACCTTTCTACTTCCAACCTAGCAATTTTGGTTTCCATGTCTTTCCACCAACCCCATTCTCCAGTCCCGTAGATCACTTAGCCTTGATTCAGAACTAATAGTTTTTTTTAAGCTTACATAGAAACACAGAAGTTGCCAGACTTGACCCTCATTGCAAGGTCCACTGTTATAAACTATCACAGCTTTGGTAACGTTTGGTTAATCCTTGGTGGCTCCATCTTGTGGATTATCAAAACCTCACAAATAAATTGGGAGCATAGCACATATTAATGAATAGGTATTGACCTCTGGATCCACACATAGTTAGGAGGAATATGATTTTTCTAGGAGTCCGTAAAGGAAATATTTATTTTTACATTGAATACCCAAAAATGGAGTATCAGCAGTAACATTTTTAAAAGTTCTGGTGACTGGACTTAAAGTCCTGATATAAAAGAAATATGTTACAATAACTGATTACATAGCAGGAATAAATAAGATATACAGAGCTTACACCTGCTTGTCTATGATTGGCTATACACTTCATCTGTGGCCTTCCGAAGGAATCTGGCAGAATGCGATCTCTGGACTTGGAATCCTTTGAAGACACAGGAGGCATTGAGCTGATTCAGGGGAGCACTGTTCAGGGTCATGTGTTTCGTTTAAATCTATAGACCTGACAAAAAAATATATATGCCAAAACCACTGTTGGATATTTTAAATAAATAAAATCCAGAGAAGAAGCTAGTTTCTTCTATGTATCAGCAGGATGAGGTGCATGGGTACCAAGGTCCTGACCTTAAGAGTCTTTTCACACAATGACCTACTGTTACCATGCTAAAACTTCAAATCAGATGCAAATGCATGCAATTTCGAATCACCATGCTAAGTTATTACTAGCTTTCCAGCAGAGTGCTCCATTATTTTGTTATCCAACTTTTCTCATCTGGGGCGGTTTTTAATCTCGCCCTTTTACCATCAGCCTTGACTTTGGGTTTTCTCTGATCTTCACTTAAATTCTCAGGAACTCCACCAAATGTTTTTTTCTAATTTCTAGTCAGTCTGCTTCTCCTTAGGCTTGGTCAAAGCTAGACCATGGATTAAGTTACATCTCTCTGCGGTACTTGATAATCAACGGTTTCAGGTATTGACCAATCTGTTGCCAACCTGCACTTTGGAGTTTTGCACCGTAATATTATTTTGCCTCTTGCTGCATAGAGTTCTACTCTTCGAAACAAAGGATTTGGAAGAGGTTTATTTTTTGCTTTGCTGTGCTGACACCTCTAGGTCCATATATCATACTGGGTTTCTACTATGTGTAATTTTTATGCATAAATAAGCAAATTGCTTGACAGAGTTCACACCTCTCATTGAAAGGGAAACATAGTGAGTAAAATATAATAAATTCAAGAAAGAAACAACGAGTTCAAGTTTTCTTGGGCTGTTACTTTTAAAATGGTCATGTAGGTTAGCAAAGCCTGAAGAATATTAAATGAGCTTTTTTTTTTTATATAATGAAACTTATTGAACACAGATCTTATTCTTATTAGCTCAATCCGGCCTTGTACAAATACCTATCTCTCTACGCTGGAAATGCAAACAGTGTTTTAATTTTTAATTAGGCTGCTTTCTGTGCGCCAATCCAAGAGAGAGGAAGCGATGTGGTGTGCGAGGATTATGACTTCATTAAGGTTATCTGCAAGCTATCCCGTGAATATTGGTAGTTAATACTTTGCAATAACAAAGCCCCGCGGGCTCAGAGCAAACTATCTAGGCCTTTCTAAGTAGAATTAAAGTGACAAAAGCAAAACATCAAGAATCTCAAACTTTAGTGCTACTCTGCAAAAAAAAATACTGAAGATGCGCTAGGTTGCCACATGGTGGTGGATTACAATTTTATAAAAAATTTTAGGTTGATTATTTTAATTCTAAATAGATTATTATTATTGATGTTTATATAGCGTCGACTAATTCCGCAGCGCTTTACAATATTATTAAACGGGATTGGGGGGGAGAATAATAATAAATGAGACAATTACACAGGAACAATAGGCCCTGCTCAACGAGCTTACAGTCTAGGGTATTTGGGAGTGTACTGATTTCAGGATACGTTGAGATTATGCGTATTATCTCAGACTGGGGGGGAGATCTTCTTTGTTTCTGGGTAGGTCCATCACTCTCCAAACTTGTACACTTGACTAAATCTTAGGCAAAATGAATAGTTCTCACTGAGAAATCAGGTCTTGTTTTTCTCATTACTTACCTTTTGCAACATGCAAGGATTAATTTAGCAATAAAAAGACAAAACAAGCAAATGTGAAAAAAATTTATATTCAGAACAAAAACACAAAACTGTCACATGCTATAACTGTCCTTATTCACCCGACTTTCCCAATTTCGGCATGACAGTCCCACTTCCCCATGAAGCACAGTACTCACTAGGACCATGCAGAGTGCTCTTCGACAACCTCTTCAGTAGCTACGCCTGCCATTTTTTCCAGGCAGACTCACCTGTTATAGCAACGCAAGATGCGCCACTCGGCTATGTCCCATCATCCCCTGATCCCAACTATATACCTCCCAATGTTGCGAGATATGCAACATCCATTTAAAAATACTACTTACTGAAGTGGAAGGACTAGCGTGGTGGGTTGGGCTTTCGGCCTTCGCTTTACAGACACACCCATTTGATTGGCGGAACGCTTTAAAGATTGCTGATTAAGGAGACCAGACGCCAGTCCTGCGTGGTACTGCAACTGTTGAGAGAGCAGGATAAATATAAAATTTTCTGAGTGACAACTTGAAAAAGCAAAACGAAAAAAAATATATATATTTTTCAATACATATTATTATACAAGTTATAAAAAGTCCAACATCAATCAGCTTTATTTATAATATACAATCGACACCGTACACAGCAAACTATAAAAGTTTCTAATAGATCCAAGAGCATGGTAACCTTATTAAAGTGGAATCTAACATTCTCTCTGGAGAATGGGCCAAAGATTAACAGGAAGACTAAAAAGTCTCTAAGTCAGCTATGCTGTCCATTCAGTTGCTCTGGCCTTAAATTTGAATTCTCGCTTTAGTATATAACCTTGTAAATCCCTTCTAGGACTGTTTCAGCAGTGACTATACTACATATCGACGCCGCACAGACTGACTGAGGAACTGATGTTTTAATGAACGCTGAAAACGTACGTACAGACAAGCGAAGGCTGAAAATTAGTAACTGACTATATATATAGATCGTACGGTTGTTTGCGTAAGGTCCTCTTCACCTCTTGATTCTCTCGCCATTATTTTGCTCGTCAATTACCCGCTGCTTTATACCTCAATGCAAAACCGTAAAAAGCGCAGCTGAATACGTTAACAATGTATAAATAATAATAATACATTATATTCTTTAGTACAATTTATTTTTAAAGCTCTAAGAAAAAACAATAATTATTTTCTCCACCAAAGACGTGGCAACTAGACACAGCACTACAGGCAAATCTTCTATCATTCACTATTATTATGGCCAATATTCCAGACTTTCACATTTGACGCTGTCATCAACAATTTTATTGTTGCCTCGGGGTTGCGTTTCTTCAACAGTGTTATAGTTACCCCCCCTTCACACATGTACTACGATGTTCAAACGGACTTTTTACATTTTATATCTATGGAGAAATGCCGTCTCAATATCACTGTCCTTTTAACTGTCCCCCAAGGCCAATATGCAGAGCTGCAGTAACAGGAGAACAAAGGAACAACAAAAATGAATAGCTATGTATATCTTGCAATATTAAAATAGCACAAAGAATTGTTGTGCTTTATAGGTGAAATGAATATGGGGGGGAAAAATAGACAAAAAATAGAATGGAGGTTTCAAATGGCAAACAACCATATAAGTGGGAAATCAATGAGAATATTAGAACTCTTTGTGCAGTGGTTAGAAGAGGAATGGAACTCCAATTGGAAATTAAACCACTTGGGTGAAGAGGAACTGGAGACACGTAAAAAACAAAAAACTAACAAAAAACGAATTAGCACACACACACAAAAAAAAAAAAAACAATTATCCTGCTTTCTTTTTCTTTGTATCCAAGACGCTAAAAGCAGGCCATTGGGTAAAACCAGGAGGAAGTCCAGATGGCTACCGGACAGTGTACTATGGTAGTCTACCGATAATCTCTTGTACAGATTACAAGGACCAGTTTTTCATTCACTTGGAAGAAATACATTTTTATTTTTTTTAAAAAGAGTGATTAATAACCGTCCATTGGAAATTGCAATTCACTTGCATTCAAGATTAGTGAGCGGATATATATACAGGTGCAGCCAATGACATCCGTGTTTAAGTTCATCTTTTGTTAAAAGGTTGTTTCTCTAGAAATTACGCAATGCAACAAAATCACCGATAATAATTGCATCAATTTACGTTTAAATGGTGTTCTGGTTTCTTTTAAGCAGTGCAAGCCAAATGTCTACTAAATAAAGAGAGCACATTTTTACGCTTAGGCACTTAGCCAATAGTTAAAACTAGAAAGATATGGCTGGGGGTCCTGGGTTCATTCAACGATCCTAAATGTGGCAATTCCTTGTTTGTGATAACAGGTTACACATTGCGGGAGGCTGAATGGAGCAATTACGAACAGGTAGACTTAAGTTGGTTTTATCTGCATTTGCTACGGCAGCCATCTTGACGCAGGCACAGCAAACCTCAAGTAATAACTGTTAATATATTACATTATGATTACGTAACTCCCAATATTGAAACATGTGAAGGTGGGACAGAGCTGGAGAAAGAACACCAGTGACGGAGATGAAGAAGTAGGGTGCAAGCCCTGAATATAGGGGTACGTCAGCAAAATTAAGTGAATGAATGCAGAGCTTCTCCAAGGGCAAAGATTTTTTTGGGGGGATGGTGGGGTGGGGTAATTTTAGAAGTGTACCAGAGAACAAACCCTGGCCAGTAGATTTGGACTGTCCTGATGAATCCAGGACATTTAGTGGGTATGTGACTGCAGAATAATGTAATGTGATATAAATTAGGTAGTAATTTTGCCAGCACAACACATAGATTCAATTATAATATTCATTTGTAGCTAAACTTGTTATCATTCACATACACACCTTCTGCTGTTTACAAAGCCGCTACTTACATCTAAAGATCAATATTAGGTCTCCTTAGAAACAAGGTCAATTTTACTGGGGGGGGGGGGAATGATTTTCTCCCCTTTTCTGTCCCTGATTTCCCCAAAGTTGAAAATCCATAAGAAAAGAGGAAAGAGATAGTTTGAAAGACAAATGTTTCAAAATGTCAGCAGCTTCGATCTTTGCTGGTAGAATTTGCAATCAGAGCAATATGCGCAATGCGTTATGGAATTAGTGAAAGACAGCTTGGCAGAAGGACTCCTGTTACGGAATGTTCTGTTTGATTTCCCCCCCATTTATTTATTTTTGGGGGGGAGAGGGGGAATGGTTTTCCTAAATGATGTGCAGCTTAATAAAGCTCTGAGTGCAAATGCAGTTTTTAAATACACAGCTGGCAATAGGGCAATATAAGCTAAAGAATGTAACCAAAATGAATATACCAAGAGAGAATATAAACCTTAAAATATGTAAATCTGTAAAGTCAGGGATTAAGAGAATGATTAAAACCTTTAGCTCCTGAAAGGGGCACTAAGCACCAAAATGCTAGAGGTAATAAGCGTTAACATAACAATTAGTTAAATAGTGTGTTTTGTGTATTTTTTTTAAATTACTGAACACCAAACTGAAAAACTGAATTGCAAAATTTAGGCAAATTCTGATTTGGAGAGGTATATTTAGCTGTGACTATCTCGCTTGCATATTCACATTAATGTTAATGGTCACTATTAATTCATATTAACAGTTTGGGTCATGGATATGGGGTGTTAAATAAACTACGAAAAAAAAAAAAAAAAGATTTCTAAACTACCTTGTCAATTCATCACCAAATAAGCATGAAAAGTTTGGGCATTGGCTAGAATAGAGATGTCAAAATGCAGCAAGGTTGAGAAATGGACAGACTTAAAGCGGCAGTGTCATGCCAAGCTTACCTTTCCCTAATGACTTCCTCTTCTCTCCCTCTCTCACGATCTGTTCTTTTTGACGATCTGCTTAAAGTTTCTTTAAAACAGACAAATTAGGGACAACTTTGTCTTATGTATTTTTCCTACGCTAGACCCATTTTGACCCACTTCCTGTGGGTGAGAGAAATTTCCCCCAATACTCTTTCAGCCAACTTTACTAATACTAATAATTACTTAGTATTAGTAATTAATCTGCCCCTACTCGCTATACCGTGTCTAATAAACAGTAAAAGCCCTAACAACCTATTAGCCCCCCTCCCAGGCCCCCACCCATAGGCGACGGGTGGGGGCTAAATGGAAAAAAATTTTTTGCTCGTCTGAAATTTCTATTCATTCGTCTTTCTGACAAATTAATAGACAAAATTCCCATCCGAAGTGTTTAACTGGACATGTGCGGGAATTTTACAGTGCTAACTAGTGTGGGCAGATGACGTGTCCCACAGGGCGTACACAAAGATGGCAGCGCCCATGACCTAGGTCCAGGCACAAAATTAAGATTAAAAAATAGGTAATGGGGGTTAAGGGCATTTGGTGGTGACTAGGGGGGCAATTCAATGTAGTGGAGATGGGGGGGGTGTAAAAAAACAAAAAAACGGATGCGGCGCTTTATAGGAACACAATAGTTTCAGGAATTCAAACATGTTAAGTGTTAAACTATTTAGGTCCCCAGGTGTTTTTACTTTTTTTTTCCCATGTCGCGCCAGCCTCCGCCTCCACGTCTGAGATAATGAATCTTGATGATCTTAGCCAATTCTATGCTTTCCCATATAATTTCTATGGGGAATGTTCAGCGGCTCCATGCAGAGTATGGACATCTGCGTGACTGCCACTAGAGGTGTTACTAAGCACCAATGACAACACTGTCTTTTCTCTGAAAAGGCACGTGTTTACATTAACAAAAACCTTCATAGACCAGCTGTAGACACCAGAACCACTACATTAAGCTGTAGTGGTTCTGATGACTATAGTGCCGCTTCAAAGGGACACTCCACAAACTTTTTTCCCCTCTTCATTTTGCAAGAAGCTTAGATTTCAATAGAAATTGTCACATTATTAATTGACATTGTCAATCAGACAACAAGACATGTTACTTCTTTGTTTGTTTAGCTCAGTGGAGCTAAACTCAAGAGGCAGATTTTGCCCAGAGCACCTGCCTTGCAAAGACCGCTCATTGAACTGTATGGGAAGTTTGTGATAGGACAGCAGCCACATGAAGTCTAGGTGGGGTTAGAAGGAGAGAGCTTGAATAGGCAGCAGACTAGAGAACTGCATCTTTTACAAGTGGTTTTTAGATATACCCAATGAAAAATATGCATAATTAAATGCATGTATGTTTTCACTGTGGTATATCTACTAAACCGTGATTTATAGTTTTTGTATTTGGGCACTGAAATGTCCCTTTAAGTTCAGATTTGTTCACTAAACCAGGAATTGCAGAGAACTTGCAAAGAAATTGCACATTTGAGACCAAAGAAGTTTAAAACAGAAAATTCAACTGACTCTGCAATTTTGTTTTTCCCAGTTTGTTGTATTTTGTTCCAAAAAATAAATAAAAATATGCAGTTCTGATGTCAAATTATTTCTTCCCTAACTTTGTGAAAAAGGTTATCCCGAGTGGACAGTCCTAGTTATGTTTATTTATTCATAATTCTGTAGCATAAGCTATAACGCTACAAATCATGAGTAATAATAATAAAAATTAGTGTAAAAAATATCACAAAGCAATGAATTCAAGTATTTTGCCACAAAATCTGATATCTTCCACATCTGTATACCATTCTGCAATAAGGTCAGAGAGTTTGGATTGGTGTGGACCAGATGCCCTCTGCTACTGTACAAATATTTTCCTGTGTACTGCTTGTAGTTCATGTGTTTTCTTGACTCTAATTTGGTAATTAACTACTTGTGCATGCATTGATTAATAATGATTAATAATGTGCATGCGTTTGCAAAATCTTTAAGTAAATGAATTTGAATTGCATCCCCCACATTCCTCTGTGTATGTTCTCCCTTCCCAAAGTAAAAAAAATAAAAAAAATAAAAAATAAAAGAGAGAGAGAGAGAATTTATTTTCATCTCATCCAAGATGTAGTAGGGATGCCAGATCTATAATGTTTTCTTACACATGTACCAATTCTATATACTGATTCGCCGCACATGAAAAGTCAGTCACAAAAAATTCTGTAGCATACGATTGCTACATAATGCGATTAATACTTTTCCATTTTAAAGGACCACTATAGGCACCCAGACCACTTCAGCTTAATGAAGTGGTCTGGGTGCCAGGTCCATCTAGGATTAACCCTTTCTGCTGTAAACATAGCAGTCTCATTGACAGCCGCTAGAGGTATGTTTTCCTGGCACTTTAGTGGTCCTATAAGTTATCGGTCACAGGAGCTCAAAAGTGTTAAGAAATTTGAGATTTCAGTCACTGGATAACGCACAGGTAGGCAAAGACATGCATGTCAACTCTGTTAATTTCCTCAGGTCATCACTTCCAAATTCCCCCTGCTACCTCTTGTCTCAATTCCCCATTATATCCTTTAGATTGTAAGTTTACGAGCTGTCTATCTAAACACTTTGTATAAAAGAGCTTCCATGGCTAGACCTTAGCTCACGGCAGAGCCTTCTTTACCTTTACTGTATTGGTCTGTGTATACTGTATGTTCTACCCTAAATGCACAGCCCTGCGATATATGTTGGCGCCTTATAAATGCCAGTAATAAATAAATGTGTACGATGTCTTGTTTCTATTCATTTCCTAGTATACCAACACATCAAGTTTAAATCAAATAAAAATAACAAAAATACATAATGTATTAGATAAGTTGTGTTAATGATATGTAACTACACCCTTCCTTTCAGGAACAGGGACCTACAAATCTATAGGCAAACATTAAATATTTAGAAAACTGTCTTTTTAATGGGCGAAAAAGGTCAAAGTTAATAATACTGACAGACAGCTCCTGTCTAACCTGATTTATATATTATTTAAACACCACAGACAATGCATTTCTGATCTAACAGAGATTCAAGAATAAGCAGTACAGGTCACAATGCGGAGAAGACAAATGGATAAAGAAAGAAAATGAGAATTACCATAAAAATATTTTTCACTGGATGCTGACTTGCTAGTCACTACAAAAGCCTGCTTTTCAATAACCCATTGGAATGGGGAGAAACAGACTCTTTTATAGTCTACAAGCGTGATGGCCAATCTTGACAGGTCCGAGAAAGTCTACTACACTCCGATTTCTGCTCAAGCAAGAATCTTGGAGAATAGAATTCACGAATATCTGGAGTGACAGTGGGTACCTTTTGTTGACATCCATCAACAACGTACTATAAAAATGTGCCGTGCGTCTGTCCCGAGAGTTGCTAATAATGTTTTGTTTGTTGTTTTTTTTCCTATTCAACTTGTGAATACGGGAGTGAATGAATGTTGAAGCAGTGCTTCAAAACCATAACCAACGCACAAATCCAATGTATGCAATTGCCAAGGTGTTTGAAATATTTCACCCAAAGCCCTTACAGTGTATGGATAACTAAGAAATAGGACAATACCGTTTGAATAGAATTCACCTGCCATGACTGTTTTATAAACTGTAGAAGGGAGATCTTAATTCAGAGAATGTGAGCTGTCACAACCGATGTCATATGTATGGAAACTGCCTAAGGAGCATTATGTGCTGTGTCTAAATTTTTTTTTCGTTACGTTTTTTTTTTTTTTGCACTCTGGTTTTATTTTATTTTAAGTTCGACGGGTATGATGGTTTTTTATTTGGCCTTTTTTGGGGATGAAAAATTAAGATTTTAGAAAAAAAGATGTCAAATGGTAAGTTACATTTTTCTTTACAGGTTAGTTATTTTATTCCCCCCTCACTATTTTTTAGGGTGAGGAGGGTAGGTAGGGGGGTTACTTTTTTTTGGGTGGGGGGGCTGGGTGACTAGGGGCTTGGGGACCTCTAGTTACCTTTGATGGTGGGGGGGTGGGGAAATTTGTCTTAGGGCCCCCACCCGGCGCCCAGGGGTGGGGGAGTACAGTAGGTCCCCCCCCCCATTATCTTTATGGCCCCCACCCACGCAGGGGTGGGGACCAGGTTGGGGAGGACAGTAGGTCTCCCCCCCATTGTAATTTATGGTCCCCACCCACCGCGCAGGTGTGGGGAGGGTGGGACAGTAGGTCACCCACATTGTAATTTATGGCCCCCACCGCGCAGGGGTGGGGGGAGGACAGTAGGTCCACCCGCCTCATTATCTTTATGGCCCCCACCGACCGCTCAGGGGTGGGGGCCGGTGGGGGGAGGACAGTAGGTCCCCCCTCATTATCTTTATGGCCCCCAGCCACCGCGCAGGGGTGGGGGCCGGGGGGAGGACCGTAGCTCCCCCCCCCCTTATTGTTATTTAGGGCCCTCACCCACTGCGTAAAGGTGGGGGCCGGATAGTAGTTTTTTAGTTTTTTTTTTTACATTCAGCAGCCGCAGGCTGCTCACTGTTTAGTGGACATGCCCCTATTCGCGGTATAACGAGTAGGGGCATTTGGGAGATTTTAATCTTCCTTATGCTATCATGGGGGTCATAATGACCCCCATAGAGTGAGGGAGGACATGGGGGGCTTAGGAAGTGGCAGGGAGCATTGCTCCCTGCCGCTTCTATAGTTACATATTACAAGGAGGGAGCTGCACGCCGGTAGCTCCCTCCTTGTAATAAACCGAACGAACAAACGAACACTGATACACAGGGTTAGTTTGTTTGTCTGATATGTCTATTCATTCATTCATTCAACTTTCTGACGAATGAATGAATAGATGAAATTCCCGTTCGCATGCCCAAGTGTTTCACTGGGCATGTGCGGGAATCTCACAGTCTATCTAGTGTGGGCAGATGACGTGTCCCACAGGGACTTCCTCTACCCACACAAAGATGGCGGCGCCCTGAATATAGATCGGGGCAGAAACTAATTATTAAAAAATAGGTAATCTGGGGGGCTTAGGGGTCGGTTAGATGTAGTGGAGTCGGGGGGGGGTTGGGTTTAAAAAAAGGGGGGGGGATTCGGCCACGACAGTGCCGCTTTAAGCTAAAATGTGTTTTGGTGAATATAGTGTCCCCTTCAAGGACAGGCGTAGGTAAATGAGAAAAAATAAATAAAAAACTAACTAGGAACTTTGTAAATAAGCTATTGCAGAGATGTCCAGGTTTTTCTTCCCATGGAAGCCCAAAATATTGTTCCGCGTCAAACATGGGTGGGATTCAAGTTAGTGAGCACTTTGCAGGAGCTGCGTTCCACATCCTGCATGGAGACACTAAACGCTGTCCACAGAGATGCACTGACTCAAAGCACGTCTATGACGAGATGCTGATTGAGCAGCACAGCGATTTTTCCAAACAAGTGCACTAGCCCCTAATGCGTCCCCTATGGCAAAGCACTGGATTGGTGGAGATCATAAAGGTTGAGGTGGAGTGGAGGTGGTCGTGGCAAGACTGATGCAGTGTGGGCTAAAAGGCAAATACAAAATGTTTCCTCAGGAAGACTATTTGTTTTGTACATAAAATAGAACACAAAGCAGGAATAAGAGCAACAATATCTCTTGAATTAAATAGTATAGAACACTGCAAAAAAAAACAAAAGCCACAGTACAGAGAGTTGTGAATAAATCAGTGTGGTTAACAAGTTAACAATCTGTTGATAGAATCTATTTAAGAAACATGGGGGGTTGGGGGGCATTCAAATAGTTAGTAGAACGTAAGTGCTTTTTCTCACTATACATGTTTGTAATCCTTATACTACAGAATTCCTTTAAGCAGACAAGATAGAGATCTTTAGAGAGAAAAGTGTGGTTTATCTTATTTAGCAGAAAAATCATTAAAAAACTGTTTAACGCTGACCAAAATGACAGCCCCACAGGACTCCAGATAATCCGTTCAATGAGATGGAGCTGATATAGTGCCTACAGTGCCCCTTTAAAGATTAGGCATAAGATATCATGTTGCCCAAATAGCAAAATTTTCAAATACTCTTTTGCAAATGGTCAGACTTTCTTCTGTGACAAATGAAAATGCTTCTCAGAGAAGCATTTCATTGAAGGAGTGCAGCACTTGTCGCACAGGCACTTCTTGTCCCCAGTGCTTCTCCTTTTTAAGAAATTTGATTTAGAAAGCACAGAAATCTCAAAAGGTTCTATCTGTACCACTATAATATTAGGAATGCAAATGTGTATCCCAATGCTATAGTGTCCTTATCACCGTTTAGGTGACCACCCACCCCCGCAAGGGTTAATAGTTGAAGTTTTCCCACTTCCTTGGCAGAGTTAATAAATCTTGATCTCTATGGAAAAGCATAGAAAGGCTAGTGCCAATGTACAGCAAAGCACTGCATCAATCACATGGAGTCTATGAGACCAACTAATTCAAAAACCAAATTTTACTCTGTTTACTATTTTGCCTTAAGTGCCTCTGGAGGCTATCAGTGCAACACTAGAGACATTTAAAGGACCACTATAGTGCCACGAAAACATACTCGTTTTCCTGGCACTATAGTGCCCTGAGGGTGCCACCACCCTCAGGGTCCCACTCCAGCCCGGCTCTGGGGAGAGAAAAGGGGTAAAACTTACCTTTTTTCCAGCGCCGGGCGGGGAGCTCTCCTCCTCCGATCCTCCTCCTCTCCGGCTGAATGTGCACGCGCATTCAGCCGGTCTCATAGGAAAGCCTTCATAATGCTTTCCTATGGACGCTGGCGTCTTCTCACTGTGATTTTCACAGTGAGAATCACGCAAGCGCCTCTAGTGGCTGTCAATGAGACAGCCGCTAGAGGAATTGGAGGAAGGATTAACCCATTTGTAAACATAGCAGTTTCTCTGAAACTGCTATGTTTATAAAAAAAAAAAAAAATGGGTTAATCCTAGACGGACCTGGCACCCAGACCACTTCATTAAGCTGAAGTGGTCTGGGTGCCTAGAGTGGTCTTTTAAACCCTGACAGGGGGAGGAGGGGCATGGCATCAAGACCACTCACTTTATTGAGATTGCCTATAGAGTCCCTTTAAATAAAAATGTGATTAAGCAGTTGTAATCGATGCAATAATGGCATTAAATGAAATCTAAATGAAAATCATGCACCTTTATTTTATTTTATTTTTTCTCCATGTGACTCACATGAACCGTAAAAAAACGGAGATCTGTGTTACAGGGGACATCATAAAGGAAACATGAACTAAGGTCTACATATATGATGTGACAGTCACAAATGTTTCAAGCAAAGACAGAAAAGAATGACAAAGATTGGGGGGAAAAATACAATTTATATTGTTCAAAAATAAAGCCGAACAGATCTAAATATCTCATGTCAGAATATCTCCCTTTCCCTAAGGGAATTAATGCATTATTTAACAGATGCCAGGGTCTAATCGGTAGAGTTTCTTTTATACATGCATTTGGCATACAGATTCTATTTCCTTTTAAGAAAGACAGGGCCTTGTTTCTACTCATTAAAATTGTTCTCTTTTCCCCCGGTAATGAGGAAGAGTTTTTATATTCTGAAATAAAAAAAAATAAAAAAAAAGAAGGAGAGAGAGAGAGAGAGAAAAGAAACAGCTCTTTTGAACGCTACAAGAAGTGAGTGAACGGTAGCTGCCCCTGGTTTCATCCTACTAGTATAAAGCAGGCCGAAAAATAAATTAAATTGCTTTAATTGATTAAAAGAAAATTTATCCGATAATGAGATTGGTTTGGAAATGTTTGGTTTTCAAACAACGTTTGATCTGCTAACAGGGAGATAAATTCGCAACATGGCCCAAACGCCACATTGAATGGAGTAAAGCCGTGGGTCTCCAATTTATTTACTTGTTTTGGACGTTTTCACGCAGCCCGGATCTCGGGTCTTTCAATTAGCGAGTAACTGAGGCAGACAGAAGGCTGCGGCCTATTCCTGCTCCAATTAGAGGCCCATTAAGCAGACCTTACCAGGCAGTGGGTGGAGACGGCGTCAATATGGGGTTCAATGAAAATACACAGGGTCAGGATGTGATGTGCAGTCTCAAAATTATTATTTCAGCAGAGATAAGGGAAAGCTAGGAAAATGCCACAAGGCTCACTTTGTTCTATACAACATACAAGGAAATTGAAAATAAAATACAGAACCGAAGACTTCCCTGTTAAGAAAATGATCTTTGACTCTTTTAAAAATAGAAAAAGGTAATACAGAACCACACCTAATTAAAAGTAACATTTATGCATTGTTTAGGAGGGGTATATTTTATGCTATGGGGATGGCAAATTGGTAGACAACCAGTAAAAACTACTTTAGGCTGGCAAAGCATCATGGGAGTAGTACAAAAGGCTTTGGGGGTGCTTGTCGGACACAGTTGATATAAACTACTATGAAAAAGAGAAAACTTGCCAATTGGACATTGGTTGCAGTGCTGGGGAGCTCCACCAACTCCAACATTTCTTCCCATTTTGGTGTGTCTCCCCACCTATTCTGATGCCCAAAACATTTGAGTAATTAGGATTACCGGTACTTTTCCCTGGTGACTACTTCTTCGTGGCCAAATAGAGACATGAAAGGTGGCATAAGTGTGGCAGGGGCATTCATTCTCCAAACATTTTGCCAAAATGTATTTTACCCAAATTATTTTGGCTACCACCAGTTACAACTAACAGTATACATGCAAATCTAGTGTATGGCATAATCCTTTAATATGGCATAATCATTTGGGTTCTTAAATCCCCCAGCCCACCACCTCCCCCAATTTAAAAAAAAAAAAAAAAACCCTATCCCATCCATTATTTCAATAGGTAGAACATGCTATCAACGGGATGGTGGGTAACATCATCCTTCAATCTTCAAATGCTCTCCCGACCTTCTTTGTCGCCATTTATTATGATGTCTCCAGAAAACCTCAACAGCATTATTTCTCTATTATAAACTCTATTCACATATATTTAGGTTTAATATTTATTATTAAACACATAAGCAGGTATATTGTCTACCTTTCATCACACTTTGCTAGGACAAGGACTTTGCTCAGGACTACAGTTAGAAAAGACTTCCATGCCTGTTTCCATATTGAGATAGAATTGCGACATTTCAGCAGCCAGTTTTGAAGGGGCTTTTCTATTTCAATTTAAGAATAAGAAATACCCTTTAACATAGAAAGCTTCTATGTTCTAAAACAGAGTGACTTTAGATTTACTGGCGGGAATGGGACAATAGAGATTACCTTGCAAACAGTCGTATCACATATACATTACTTCTTTGTGTATTCTCCATATCATCAGCGGTTTCGCTGTATACAATTTACACTAAGAAGAAGAAAAAAAAAACTTGAGTGCTTTGACTTATCTGATTATTAATCTTTCGGCATCCGCTCCTGTTTCCATTGTGGTTGTATGCAAGTAACAGCGTAAGAATGAACACCAATCTATCATACATACAGCATTTGGCAGACCCCCCACTCCCTTACAGCAACCATTAGGAGATTAACTCTGCAGTGTAACATGTACATTATTCTCTCTCTGACGCTGTGGCGCTACTGGTCTCCAGAAGCATTTATGTTCTGAACAGTCCAGCAATTAAAGGGTTAGAAAATGATCTTTTATAACAACAAAACTCTGCAGTTTGCATTGAGTGCTTTCTTACTTTAGGCACACAATTGAATATTGTGTTTATTTAGCAAGTGTTTTACCTGGAAGGATACATCGGACAACCAGTATAGAACAGGGCTTATAACTAGGAGTTTGGGAAAGTAAGACTAATTTCTAAGAAATAAACTTTGCACTTTTGTCCATTAAGACATTATAATTAATGGTTCTGCAAGCTGACATGGTCCCTGCTAAAGCCAGTCCCAGCTCTATATACTGCTCCCTGCCAATGTTGCATAGAATATATTAAAACAACACTATCACTTTATGGAATCTTTTTTGAATAAAACAGACATAAGACAAAGCTTGGACACCTTGTTCTTACATATATGATTATGTAATGATTTTTGGCAACAAAAATAAAATAAAGGAACACTCCAAGCACCATAATCACTAAAGATTGATAAGGTCCTCAATCTTTGTAGGACCTCATCTAGGAAGTCTGTATGCTGGCGTCTGAGTGACAGCTATAATGGTGGCTTTAGGCAGCAATGTAAACACTGCCCAATATCAGAATTTGTCCCTGCAGGCTTTGCAGTGTAATCTATTTGCCCCAGAACCACTACATTAAGCTGTAGTGGTTTTAGAGCCTAGAGCGTCCCTTAAAGAGTTTCTGCTTGTGGCATCTCACAATTTCTAAATTAGAACTGTCAAGTGGTAGCTGATAGGAATCTGATCATCTTGTTCGACGTGCACCAATATCTGTAGCATCCTATTGCACACATGGAAGATCTTTGGAGAATCTTACATAGATACCCCTCCCCATTTTGTTCTATCAACCATATAAAGATGATGCAGCTCCTGGTGGCTTCACCTTCCAGGAACTAAAGACTAGAAGACGGTGGTGCAAGACGGGTGGTACCACCATGCAAGTAGATATGTAGTCTGGATGGATGTCTGCAATCAACTAATTACATAGATGCTGTATAACCAACGGTGCACTTTAATTGTTTTTCTAAATCCTTATACCTTCTTGTTTAGCTGGGATGGGACTCGGGAAAGAGAAGGTGGGTTAAATAACTAATGTGTCTCCTATTTCAGTAGCCTACACTAAAAAGATTTACTCTTTACTAGGAGCATTCATAGGTTATAAGAAGAAGGGGGGACATCACGCAGAGAAGCAACACTTTTAAATGCAACTCAAACGACTTCAATAACTATCCCTGTTGAAGGAAACATCTGCTCCACCTACACTCAGATAAAACGATCTCTGTATTTAGCAGATAGAAAGGTAGAAACAAAATGAATTTAAAAGTGTGCAACAACCTTAATTTAGTGTAAAGGAAATAAAATGAAAAATAAAAAAAACACACCACCAAACAGCTGGTTATTGATGAATGTAGAGCTGCTTTTTTGTTGACAGGTCCAGTTTAATCCTTCAAGTCAAGGACAATAAATACATTGCTCTCAAGGGTCTAGTCAGTACAAGGTTTTACAATTTGTTGTATCCACCAAGGAGAAACTCACTGCTTTTGTAGACTATAGCACTCAAACAGAAAAAAAGGAATCTGATCTATCTTTACTTGGCATGATATAACAGACATGGAGGTCCATTGTGGGTCAGGGATCTACGCAACTGTGTTTCTTTAATGGTTCATAATCAGGTGAAACAAAAACCAAATTGATGGCCCTCTGGGCTATAGATTCACAAGCTTGACTTCTTACATGAGTATTGTATTTTACAGGCTATAAAACATTTGCCCTTAATGACATCTTTAAGCCGTCTGCAAGCCTGGTCAGCAACGCCCCTTGATCCCCAAAGAAGAGCAGGCAATGGATAGGTTTATAAGAAAAATGCAACGTCAAAAAAAAAAAGTAATGTGTTTCTCACACAGGGCTAGATTCTCTGAAATTATATATGCGTATCTCTGGTCACTGAAAATAATATACATACATTCATACATTTGCGAGAGGATTCTAATATAAGCCCTAGCCTGAAAATAAGCCTTAGACGTTCACTATCTATGTTTGGGGAAGTATTCCCGAACATAGATACCCAAGATTCCATTCGAGAGTGAACGAACTCTATGTTCTGGTAAGTTTCCCCGAACATAGATACAGAAGATTCCATTCGGTTTTCAGATTTGCGGTATTCTATTAGCGAGTAAGCTAATCTATTTTCGGGAAAGTTTCCCCGAACATAGATTTGCAGGATTTCATGCCCTAGTGAATTGGTCTATGTTCAGGGGAATTCCCTCAAACACAGACCTGCACAAGTTTTCCCCTGAAATAAGACACCCCCCCAAAGGTAAGCCCTAGTGTGTTTTTCGGGGGGGAAATTAATAGAAGACCCGGTCTTATTTTCATGGAAACACGGTGGGGGAGGGGGGTGGTGGTGGTGGTGGTGGGTGTGTGTGTGTGTGTGTGTGTATACACACACACAATGATTAGTTCATAGATACATATATTTATATTTGTATCATATTATATATATTATATATATATATATATATATATGAACTAAGCAGTTTATCTCTTGTTCAAAGAGTTAAGTTCATCGTGGCCAAATAAGAGGCATAAATAGACTACATTACATTTGCACTTATCTGGAGTGCTGTGATGCAATGGTGTAAGATATATTTTATATTTTTTTTTTTAAATGTATTACTAAAGTAAGGGCCAGGGTTCCTTCTATTTAGAGTTTGATCTGTTGGTGTCCATTCCCACCACCCCTTGGCTCATAACTGACCCATTTCCACTGCCCACCCCAAATTCATATGTAGGAAATAGAGTAACAGCAAGCACTACTATGTGATTAAAGGGACACTACAGTGTCAGGAAAACCGCTTGGTTTTCCTGACACTATAGTACCCTGAGGGTGCCCCACCCTCAGGGTCCCCCTCCTGTGGCGCTGATGCAATACATTTTTGAGAGTTGTGTTAATCTGCAGGCACGAAAATGTGTATTATAGTTCCAGACACTCATTCTTCTTCACCAGTGACTAGACAATGTGCTCTTTAGGGTAAGCCTATCTACTTTATAATGATCACGGTATGTTATTATCACGTATATATTGCCTACATATTCCCCAGCACTTAATTCTAGAAAGGAGGTATAGACTGCCCTGCTCAAAAGAGTTTACAAACATTTCCATCCTGTCCCAGACGAAGATGACTAGGGAGACATCTGGACCACGGGTCCATTAATGGAAAAAAAACTAATTTTGAAGCAGACGTTTTGACAGAGGCCCAGTTTACCATTATCTTTCTGGGATACAATCTAAAATAAATAGGAGTGTGATCAATCTGCTCTCAGTGTATAATCAATGGAAAAAAATATGTAAAATTGTGACTTTGAGGAAACTGGTCTTCAACTGAAACAATGATCATATACTTACTAACTCACCACTGTTGATCATCACTAACCACTGTTGATCATGAAGAAGGAATATTTAGAAGAGCCTATACAAGAAAATCTAATTTAAACATTAAATTTATTACAAAATTACAAAAAATGCTAAGAACCGTAGCTGCTTCCACCCAGATATGAATAAAAATCTCTTAATAGGTTGGTGTTGTACCAGAAAAATTAGGATGTTTAGGAGACCACTCTGAAAAAAGAAAAAAGGAAAAAAAAAAAAACATGCAGGAAAAAAAATAATAAAGCTTTCAGATAACCTCTAATATTTCAACACATTTCTCTGCAATTTTATTCACTCGTCAACACAGGGTTAGAAAATTCATACATAATCTCACTCTCGAGGGGAAAGAACAAGGTACGGAATTTTAACACAGTTCCAGGTCAAAGATAAAAAGAAAAATTACTTTTCTCTTTCAAAGAGAAACAATTACGAGTAAAAGATTTCATTCCAGGGAGAAATCGTCAACATCACAAAACAGGGAATGATTCACTTGCTACAAGCAGCGAAAGCGACCACAACAGCACAAATTTATCTCCCTTTCTACAAACTGTCCAGGTAAAAGTTCCCAGGCACCTTGTCAGAGCTTTTTAGCACGTTTTTTGTTCTCTTTGTGTACGATTTTCCCTTCATTATTTTGCTGCTTTTTATTAATATATATTATTTTTATTTTCAATGTATGGTTCCTGCATTTTTGGCCGTAAGCGCTGTTTTAATTAGTGTCAGATCACACCCTTTGAGCTCTCCCAAGTTATGGATCTTTTTCCTCCCTCCCTTTTCTGTGTTCCCAAAATAATCCCACCCCCCTGCGGGCACCAATGACTGTGAAACAGGGCGTCTATCAAATTGGACCTTGATTATCATTTACGAGATCTGGAACCAACAAAGGCATAACAATCTTTAACAACCTAAAATGCTCTGCAGGATAGGCAGCAACAAAGCAGGTTTCAAATACTATAGACAGAGGCCCCAGATGGATATTTTTTTCGATAGATGCATAAAACCCACTAGTAGGTCTTTTTTCTTATTATTTAAAAATTGATGCTGGGGCTGCACATTTAAATGTAATGATTCATCAGAAATAAATCAGCATGTATCTTCTCAGCTAATGCATTACTCCACACTATCCTGAAAGAAAGTGTCTGTAGCTTGTTGAGCAGTAAGGGTATATTAGTTTTAAAGACAACTGGAGTACAGAAAGTAGTCAGTTACTGAATATTTGATTACTCCAAACTTGAAGGTCTAGTCAATGCTAGATTTAGGGATAAAAAGACTGGCGTGTCGAATATTAGATTAAAACAGTACATTCTGCTTCTAATTTTTAGAAACAGTCACCAAATGTATAGACTGAAATATACTCAAGGGATTCCAACCCACTGCCCACCATCAAGATGCTCTCACCATTTGCAGACAGGAGGACATGCAAGCATCCGTTTTGGCTGCCATGTTGGTAGGAGGAGATTATATATATTCACCAAAACAACTTTAGCTTAATGAAGCAGTTTTGGTGTGTAGATTATGCCTCTGAAGTGTCACTGCTCAATCCACTGTCACAATTCTGCAGTGCTTTACAATATTATGAAAGGGGTATATTTACAATAAATGAGACAATTACACAGAGACACAGGAACAATAGGTAGATGAGGGCCCTGCTCACACGAGCTTACAGTCTAGTGGAGGTGGGGTACGAATACACAACAGGGAAGCAAGGATGGCAGCCACCAAACAAGGTGGAAAAGTAGCAGACTTGGAGGTGAGAGTGGAGTATGGCTCTTTTAGGAGAGTGAGAGACAGATTTGGATAAGTATAGATAAATTACTCTGGGAGTCCAAAAGCATTTCTGAACAGATGTGTCTTGAGGCACTTCTTAAATAATTGAAGACTAGGGGAGAGTCTAATGGGGGTAGGCAGGCTGTTCCAAAAGAAGGGAGCCGCCCTCGAGAAGTCCTGCAAGCGCGAGTTAGCAGTAAGGGTGCGAGCAGCGGACAGGAGAAGGTCACCGGCAGAGCGGAGAGACCGAGAAGAGGCATATCCATGAATAAGGGAAGAAACGTAAGAGGGGCTAGAGTTGGTTAGAGCTTTATAGGCAAGGGTTAGTATTTTGAATTGACACCTATAGCATACACGAATCCAGTGTAAGAATCGACAGAGGGGCGAGGAATGGGAGGATGGATGGGTGAGTAAGATCTGCCTGGTGGCAGCATTCATTACCAATTGTAGCGGGGCAGTTCGGCTTTTGGGGAGACAAACTATGAGAGAATTACAGTAGTCCATGCGAGAGATTACCAGAGCATTAACAAGCTCCTTTACACAGAGGTTTCTGAACAGGCTGTCACGCCACAACACAGGGAAACCCTGGCTGCTATGCTACAATTGGACTCAACATGGCAGATAATTATCTGAAATATTAAGAAGGCACGCTGAACTGCAGGCCTGGTATCTACATGACGTTACAGTAGAATAGTGATACCATGACTACCGTGTTTTTCTAGGACACCGTATCATATAGAATATAAATTATTCATACGGCAGGGCATCACTTTTCATGTCCTGCCCATCAACATATGGCAACCCTAGCTTGAGTACATCTCCCCCCCACCGTTCCCCCCCCCCAAAACAAAATGAAAAAGGAGGGAGAGTTAACCAGAGTTCTGAACACAAAAATATAGTTTTAGCCAACAGTGACCAAGCCACTAAAATATCACAGCACCGTAGGACAAAATGCAAACCAAGGAAGTCTGGGTGATTGATAAACCAAGATAGATTTTGCTTCCTAGCCGCAGTTCTTTCGGCCTAATTTGCTTTCTTTGCCTTTTTTGGACTATGCAGCACATAAATCAAAGAAATGCTACGAGAGGCGAATGCATCAAGGATTGGCATTTCAAAACCACTTGCAAAAAAATAAAATGTAAAAAAATTATGTATTGGACACGGGGTGGAAGACAGAGCTGCGTGACCCAAACATGCATAGAACAAACAACATGCCAGCACGGTTAATTAATCCGTGCTAAGAAAAAGAAAAAAAAGACTTTGATACCGTCTGATATACACCAGGAAGCGTTTTCATATAATATGTGTTTGCCGAGCGTTGCTGCCAAGTACTGTAAAAACTTTGTTAAAGTGGACCAGTCCTTAGCAGATGTATAGATGACAAGTTAAGTTATAAAGTTTAATTTATACATTGAACAAGCACAGTAGTTTGCAACTACGTCTCTGCTTGGGGCTTCCACTGGATTATTGTGCTCCCACCATGCACAGTGGGACATACCAAAACTAAGATTTGATTTTAGATGAAGATGACAAGCAGTGCTAACAAACCCAAGCTCTCCAGCAAGATTTATCTCTCCAGCCAGGCAATTTTTAGGGTGCAATAGTCTTTGCGTTTGATTGCACAGAGATCTTGTCTGTCTTACGGAGTTAAATAATAAAATGCATAAAATTCTACCAAAACCGTGCTAAACACTGCTAAGATGAAATCAATTTTGGTTTTTTTAAATACAGGGAACAAATCTCACAGGCTATTAAATAGGTAAAGCAATTTGGGGGGGCAACTTAAAAAAATAATAAATATATATATATATATATATATATATATATATACACACACACACAGATATGTTTTTAAAATTTTATTTATTTATTTTTATTCCACTTTTATTATGGAGAGGTGACAGTTCTTGCAACCCAGTAATGCCCAGCACTGAGGCAACATATACAAGCACCACTAATTATGTGAAATTGCATATAACGTAAACACAAAAATGAAGTGGGGTTACTGTGCTGACCCCTCCCATAATGAAGCAACATAGTAACACTTAGGTCATTCATTTTTTAATTATGAGCCAACAGTTTGCATTTTTTTAATTCTTATTACAACAGCAGATGTCTTCCCTCCCACGCGTCAATTAATTTGCAAATGCTCTTCGGTTTGGGAAATAATGAAGCGCAGAACGCTTTCTCTGCTGGTCCATTTAGATGCAAGGAGGTGGATGCTGTAGGCGAAGTGCAAAATAGTGCTACTGCTGAATGGGTGCCAGTGGAGAGACAAGGCTCTTTAAAGCATCCTGACCGCAAGCAGTCCCTACCACGCTACAGGCTTGGCACCAGCAAGAATTAAAATGTATCTTACTAAGGACACTGCCACGGTTACTATTTTGGTGGATAATATTTTATATACAGTTTTGGTGTTTAACATTATATATATATATAAAAAGCTCACATACGGAATGGATGATAGGATAAACTTACAAGTGGACGAAACATGTGCTGTGAAGCATCTTAGGCAAAGGTATAAGGGAGTGAGGTCTAAGCTCACTTTAACAAGGTATTAATGCATTTCGCAGCATAACGAGGTGGGGAATACAGCACTGTGTGTTCCAACACAAACCAATTAATTGGAACATTGCAGGAGACCTTAGCTGTCACAACACAGCGTTTCACAAGGCGTTAATAGGCGTAGATGTAGAGCATATGGCTCAGTGTTCCAAAGGCTGCCATGTTTGATTTCAGCAACACTAAGCAGTAAGTTACAGGCAACATGCCCCATGACAGGCGGGCATTCCCTCCAGTGGCCATTGGAGTTACTAAATGACCTCCATTTGTTTAAATATACATAGGGATTAAGGAGAGAGCGCAGGTAACTTTTTTCCTCTGGCTTTTACTATATGCATTGTAGCTGATGTATACTGTGGTCGTTGCTGCCGCCCAGGAGTGATGGGAGTGAGCGCAGGACTTTTATTTTTGTATTTGTATGTCCCATGACACCACCACATACACCCACAAGTCTTATTTCTTAATTAAATGTATATAATGCATTAAAATGATGCAAAGAATACAATTCAAATATTCTCCCTCTCTATAAAACAGAACATAATAAATACTTGGTAGAACTAACTGTAACCTGTATGGGTGCCATGACAGCACGCTCATTAGAAGCGGTAATGTAGGGGGACCTTACTAGCACTCTATGGGTTAAGAGTTCACTTTATTTTACTTTACTGTGCAAACATTAATATAACCCAAAACTGTAGTGTATAGATTTCAAAATTGGTTGAAACATGCAATCTGTCATGTGATATTTAGAATATAGATTTAAAAAAACAAAACAAACAAAAAAAAACTATCCCTGCATTAGGCAGACTACCCTCTTCCCAAGGAAGTACATAATTTGATTTTTCATGATCTACTAGGTAATGACCTAAAAATGTTAGGTGAAGTCTATTCAAGAGATTTTTTTTTATTACTCAATCCGGTCAAAGACGGACCTTCATAGAGGGGCACAGGTGATAGAAACAGACGGCATATAGTGCACTGAAGGCCATTATGGAGCTTGAAGGTATCTGGGGTAATCCAGGGTAGTGTTCCTCTGAAAAAGAACCCTACAGGCTTCTATTAACCCGGTCCAACAGGAGTTCAGCCCTGAATGTAAACTTGATACAGCTATATTGGAAGTGCATTCATTTAATTCTATTTCATGTCTACTTAGACACAATAAGCAATATAACTAGGTTTACGCATTTACCTTATTTTATCATAGGAAGCTGTGATTAAAGATTTTTTGGGCAGATGTTCAGCAAATATCAAAACTGGAAATTAAGTGTCTACAGTACCTTTAAAATGGACACTATAAGCACCAAACACTTTAGCCAGAAAAAGGACCAGTAATGTCACCCAGGCTATTTCATCTAAAAAAAAAAAACTTGGTCATGTGACATGGAAGACCACATAAAGCATTGACTCAAACTTTTTATATAAGGAAGGTTTGATGTGTGTAGCATGCGCATTAGGTCTCCAATGCTCCTCTATGAAAAGCCTCCTTTGTGATATTATGGGATGCAGAAAAGTAACTGCGGCCTCGACGCTGAATGAAAAAAAAAAAAAGAAACAATACGAAAAATACTTTTATTTTACAAATTTTTATGTGACAGATGGGTGAGGGTGGCATATATAAGCTATAGAAAGGGACACTAAAGCATTTGGAAAAAGAAAGGTTTTGGTGTACAGATCATACACCTGCAGTCTCACTGCTTAATCCTCTGCCATCTAAGAGTTAAATTCAGTTTAAAAAGAGATCTCATGTGTAAACTTTTGTGTAAACTAAAGGGACAATATAGGCAACAAACAGCTTAATGAAGCAGTTTTAGTGTAAAGACAATGCCCATGCAGTCTCACTGCTTAATTCTCAGCCACTTCTATTTATGCAGTCATAGACTCACTTTCTGTGGCTGTGACTCACAACTTGCATGAAAACAATGGTTTCATTTTCATCAGATGTTGACTTTATAAGTTTGTATCTCCTGCTCAGTAATTTGAATTTGACAAACAAAACCTAGAATATGTCTATTCAATAATAAATTACCCTTTTCATATTAAATTTACCCACACTTATCATATATCATTTTGTTCAGGAGGAATAGAACATTTATTTCACATCAAAAAGTTATATTATCGGTCCTAGATTCCTACCTTCAAAATCCTTTCAGGAATTAAATACTGTAATGCATTTAAGGAAATGTCTGGTTAATTTGTATATATTTGTTGACTGTATTAAATCTTTGATTATTTATTTTTGCCCTCTTTATTTACAGGCCTACCGTATCGTCGGTATCGGCACACCACAACCGACTTGCTCCCTTTACACTATCCTAAGCTTATGCTGGATCCTTACTCCATATACGGCTATTTTGCCCCTTACACAAGTATTAAGGCAGTTTTGCCTGTATTTGTGGGAGGGGCTTAAATTAATTCACTCCCCTATATAAGGGACACCCCTTACCTGACTCATATCGCTTGAGGTCAGCATCAGAATGACCCTCCCACCCACTCCTCATTTCAACACTTTCTCTTTTCTTTCCATTTACTTTACTTTCTTACTCCTTGGCGGGCCCTCTTTATTTACAGGGCCGTACTGTATCGGCACACCACAACCGACTTGCTCCCTTTACACTATCCTAAGCTTATGCTGGATCCTTACTCCATATACGGCTATTTTGTCCCTTACACAAATATATATATATATATATATATATATATATATATATATATATATATATATATATATATATATATATATATATATATATATATATATTTTTTTTTTGTGTATTATATATATATATATATATATATATATATATTTCATATATGAAACAATTTAAAATGAATAAAATCTAAAAATGGATGATTTGTTTTGCATGGTATTTTAATTGTGAACATCATAATACTGTTAACTTTTGCTGCAATATATACACACACATTTGTATTCAGCGATGTCTCATGAGTACAACTGCACCCCCCCATGTACAGGTTCTATGGGGATTTTGGAAAGGTACAGGGTCAAACATAAGGTTTAAATTATTTGGTTTTTTTTACATGGGTTGTCAGGCAGATCCCTCAATATATAATTAATAACACTCACATAATTATTTGAAAATAATATATAGATATACACGTAGAATGACTATATAAATAATTATTCATATTAACGAAAATTGTTTCATATTGCTGTAATTTTATTTGTCTGATCATTATTCATGGCAGCATTTACTCATGGGTTAGCCCCTCCCCTCACAGCAGAAAGGACAGGAAATAGAACTCTGAGTTGGTATAAATAGATTCACCTCCTCTCCATCAGGCAGTCTTTGTAACTAGCTTCACAACTCTCAAACTAGATAGGTGGGAACATAATGTTGCTATGTATCATAATCAGGAAAAGAAAAGAAAAATAAGTATGAAACAATTTTCCCTTTTTCCTGATCAAACATTGTAGCATTTACTTACGCGAAAACCCAAGCAGCGGTGAAGGACAGCGTTCCAATATGCCTAATAGTTACAAAAAAAACATTAACTGAACGGCAAAAACCCAATAAGCCCTAGCAAAAAGACAAACAAGTAATCAATTAGATAATACCATGATATCTGCTCAGACAAGTTATAGTACCCCAGAGGCTGCTAGTCAGCAACCCCCTTGTATTCTAATATTTGTGAATATCTGGTAGAATTATAGTCCCAGGCAGGAATAAGTAAGACATGATAACCAAACCTGAAAAAGAACAGGTCTACACTAATACAAGACAAACTCCTGGAAGAAATCGGACACCCATCTTGTATATGTCTTGCTATGGAGAATAATGAAATTGATTAGCGGAGAACCTCCTTAAAACAGACACGGTTTGGAAATTTGGCAAAAACAGAACTTAATGGCCTTCTCTAATACAGAGGAAATACTCAATGGATGGCACTCTCAAATCAGAACCTTGTCAAAGGCATCACTTCCATAGATCAGACTGGAACAAGCCCTGAAATTTCAGACACTACTCAATGAAAACAGCTATACCATGCTATCAAACAGGGAGGAGAAATTAAACTGAAGATCCTACCGTTCTCTTGAAGTATGTATTAGTTAAAGGCAGAATTCTTACAGCTTCATTTTGCCATGTGAGCTACTTAGCTTTAATTACAGGAAACACAAAACAATATCTGCCTGTTAGAAAAGGCAGAGCCTAGTAGAGAAATAGGAGAGTTTATTCTGAAAACATTGCAACAATGATTACATATTGCAAATATCACTCAACTGCACCTAACACTGTAAATGGATTGTTTGATATAGTAATGATAAGTTACAGGAGATGTAGATCCCAATAACACATATAGGAGCTATTACTAGGCAAAGGCAAGAAGGAGCACATCATGATCGTAGTGAAAGAATATCGGGAGGAACCATAAAGATTGTGGCAACTACTAGTTATAAGTAGATAATTTAGGCTAACACCATCAGGACATCTGTTCAAAGAAACAAAATACTGTAAATAGCACAAATTATGCCAAACATCAGAATCAAAATGATCAGAGACTGTTGATCAATATAACTTGGTAATATAGAACAGGCAGGACACCAATGAAAAGGTGGTAACCAGTGGCACACCATCCATTGTGGCAACAGACACATAAGCAGAATTGATTTTCTTTTGTATCACACAGCCATGTTACAATGCTGCCGCCCATGAAGAGATGGTGATTGGCCAGGGCTGTGTTTGACTTGTGCTGGCTCTGCCCCTGATCTGCCTCCTTGACAGTCTCAGCCAATCCTATGTGGAAGCATTGTGATTGGCTCAGACCACCACTTCTAATGAGGTCAGCAGACAGTGAGCAGGTCAGAGGCAGACAGGGGCACAGCCAGCAGCTGCAGACTTGAATACAAGTAAGATTTTACTATATTTAGGGAGGCGGGAGATGGTGGTTTTAACACTATGGGGTTTGTGTTCCTGACCCTATGGTGTTCCTTTAATAAGTATGTAAGGGTTTAGAAAAATACCTCTCTCTGTCTCACTAGATGGAAAGTCAGGAATGAACGTCACATATATTATTATCTAAGCACAGAGACCATGTGTAAAATGGCAGCCAAATGTTTGTCACAAGCTACAATTTTATATCATGCAGGATGACTCTATAGCTTAAAACCACATATTGGCTTGAAAGTCTGGGTAGGACACCGAGAAGAGTCTTCTAGAACAACAGAACATGCCAGAAGTAGTGGGACTTCATGTTTAAGTATGTCCCTATTGTTCCAGTATCAAGTAAAATATTACATGCAAGATTAAACCTGTAGAATGGTCTGGGGACTGAAAAGACCTTTCACTGGCAATTAAGACACTTGCAATACCCAACATTAATATTACATGGAAAATATGAGCCTAAGAGAGTAAACTTTATTGCAGAAATTAAATTATAATGTTCCCCCTGACAAACTTACAACAGAGAAATCCTTGGTAAATTATGATCCTTAACCCCTTAAGAACCCAGAGCATGCCACCCACGACACACACATTAAAGGGATTGCTAAACATAAGGTCCCTCAAGGGATCAAATAACAGAATATTGAATATAGTGTCCAGGAAGGGAGATCATGGAGTACACTGACCCTGAAACTTGAATAAACTGTATAAACCAGAACAGGATTGGTTAATTTGCAGAGTAGAATCTTGCAAGTTGTGGCCTGGTGATAGAAACAGGTAGTATTCACAATTTTAAATAGAAGTTAAATTTCCTTTGACAAAGTAAACCATACAAATGAAAACAGTCAGGCAATTGCGTCATGGAGTAAGGGTTGCCATGTCTGAACAGGAAATATACAATATATGTATAAGTTATATAATTTATACATAATTAAGTGATTTTACCAATTATATGTTGGAGCATCTGGAAGACAACCCAGGAAGTGCAATCCTGTCTATCAAGAGTCACTTGATCACAGTGTCATCAGCCGCATTGGCTGCTGGGGGACTGCGTAGGTTGTCAGGCAGTCTGCCCCAATAGGATCTAGTGAGGAGGTGAGTATTTGGTCTGCAGGGAGGGTCTGATCGTAAGGGCGT
Source organism: Pelobates cultripes (assembly GCA_933207985.1). Taxonomy (NCBI): domain Eukaryota; kingdom Metazoa; phylum Chordata; class Amphibia; order Anura; family Pelobatidae; genus Pelobates; species Pelobates cultripes. The sequence goes on from OW240920.1 coordinate 117,845,104, forward strand.
ACCATGTTGCCATAACAGTATTAAACACAATGTGCGGTCACATCTGATTGAAACAAAACCATTCTTTCATTTAGGCCGCGTGAGTCACAGAGCCAGGGGAAGCATGGCTAGGGCTGAAAAAACTCAAACGAAACTGATTTAACACCTAAATGGCAGAAAATGCGCATGATCTATATACCAAGCCTGCTTTATAAAGCATGAAGTTGGACAAGAACAGCACATAAATGCCTGAGAAAGGCTTGTTTGTAGAGCTGAAATGTTGCTTTACCTGCAAATAATATCTGCTCATATGACTGGTGTGCACAGGCATTTTTCCATTGGAGTATCGCTTTGAATAAAAGACTTATGTGGTGCCCTTGTCCAACTTCATGCTTTATCTTTTCGGAGTGCCACAGCTGGTAAAATAACTCGTCAAATAGTGCTCCAGGAGCCGTGCCTCGGAGTCACATGTTCAATACCCTGCCTGGTCAATTTAGCCTTTTGTTCATGTAAGGTCAATAAATTAAGGAATGTGAAGCGGAGTAAAAAAACATCTAGATCCCAGGATGTACGCCCAAACTAAATTAGAATTTATTTTCAAATACTTTGATATTATTATGCGTTTGGTATTATTCAGGGTTATTCAGTAAAGGGTTAGGCCAAAATAGCCAAACTGAAGGCACCGACGACTTGGAGAATTATTCCCGTTCAGCTATTATTGCCTAGAAATTTGGAATTCACTTTAGTTAATATATCCCTTATTTAAAAATAAAGTAAAAACAAATTGTCATTGAGACTGCTGCTGTCTTTTAAAATTTGCTGTGTATTATAATTACACAAGATGTAAACAGCATTCTGAGAATGCGATTAACTTGTAGAAGGCAATTTGTTGTTTTCCCCTCCCATTTACCAAATAAAAGTTCCCCCTTTAGCTGACAAACCTCTATGTGATTTATTAGCAAGCAAAGGCTCTCGAATTGAAGGGCATTATAGAGAAATGATTGATGCAGGTTTGCATTCCCATACATCCGCTATCTTGCACGATCCTTGTACAGTAAACCGAGCCAAATGGCAGGAGCCTAATTACCTTTAAATGTCTCTTCTTTCAGCCAAGGATAAGTAGGCTCTTCCCTTTGGTTTACTGTTTGCATATTGCAAGAACTTGTGCTGCGTACACACAGTGTCAGGACAATACTGGTCCAGCAGGAGAAAAGATCTATCAATGTACAGTCATAAAACAGCACACTGGTCGAGAGTTCTACTCTCGTTGGGTTTTCATTATTAATGAACTCAAAATAAACATTTATATTTCATTTCAAGGCTTCGGAGGTGGTCATCTACAAAGAGGAGAGGTCAAATAAATGAAAGAGGCTGCGCTTATTTGTCACTTGACCAAAACAGAGCAAAAAAAGTAAACCAAGACGGATAAGTAAAGAACAAACTGCTAACTATGCCCGAAAAGGCGCTGGTATGTAACCAGAATTTACAGTAAGGTTCAAGCAGATTAAGGGGGATGAGTACAGCCATTATTGGTAAAATTGGTCAAAGAATTAAAGTGAAACAGTTTTGTTTGTTTGTTTTTTTAATATAAAATACATTAAAGTATAATTTCTATGCTCAAAATGATAAACTATATAAAACATAAAAATAGCAATGGGATTGAACACCTGGTGAGAATTCAGTAGAGAATTGCTAATTGTCGGCCAACATAGTCAAACTGAACAAGGTGCTGTGAAAGAACTTCTATATGATATTTTCACATAAAATTCGAGCTTTCCATCTTTCCTCTCACTAGGTAAAGAGGTCCATGTCAAAAATTGAGTGACAGGGAAGAGTAGTAGGATCCTTCCATAATAAGATCTTTTGCCACAAAAACTGCAGCGTATGCACTGTAGTTACAGTGATTACTCCTCTAGCAAGCCCAACTCATGCTTCGTAGGAGTATAAGAACCAGGTGGCAGATGCAACTCTCTTGTGACACCAATGCACTACCAGGATGTTGGCTCTGGTTGTAGAAGGGTTGAAGAAGTGACAATCAAGCCGAGGGAGGGGGGGCAGGAGGAACTATAATCACTGTATCATGGCCGCACTGGCACGCTGGGGAAGAATAAAGCTCTAACTTAACAACTTCTACAACAACTATTTATACAAATGCATTTTTATGATAAATTAGATATCTGCTGATTTAGGGGCAGTTATCCATTAAAACTAATCTGTCACTTTAAGGGAATACTATAGGCATCAAATGTGCATGTATGTAAATTTCACTACACCTCACTAAATGTGTTGGCAGAAATTTATACATATATATTTATTTATTTTGATCGTTCTACACTAACTCAAAAATATGGTCTTCTCCAGTTTTCGTGGATTAAAAATTGTGAGATAATACAGCAGTCCTAAAAATAGTGTATAATTGAAATAAAATATTAACGATATGAATTCACATGGGACTCAAGCCTACTCTGTATGAAAGATCTCTATCAAAGAATCAACACCACTTCTTTCTAACCACTCAAAATCCATGCAGAGAACACACGCAACATCAGTTGGCTTACAAATGTAAATTACCTACAAACATTAAAAAACAACTTTGCTTTAAATACCCATGATAATGAGCTTTGTCCAAAAAAGAATCTTTTAAAAGAGTGTTTAATGTTGGCAACGGTTGGCGTCTGTGCAAAAAATAGTTTTAATTTGAAACTGCACCATCTGTCAGTATAGCAGAGCTCGGTGTTAAAGCTGAACAGCAGTCTGTAGAAGAACAACTGTACAGACGGGAATTCTGGGTAATTCTACACACATGCTACAAAATGAGCTTTCAAATGGTAATATAATATGGACATTTAGGGCATTTCTTAATAAGGTAGAAGGAAGACATTAAAGGGTCATTCTAACTACCACAACAACTTAGAATTAATGTACACTGATCAACCACAAAATTAAAACCACTGACATGTGAAGAGAATAGTGTTGATTATATTGTTACAATGGCACCTGTCAAGAGGTGAGATATATTACAAAGCATGTTATTGTATTTTAAAACAGTGAGTTAGCGCACAAACTTGGAACAAATTAGAGAGCAAAGTATTAATAAAACCTTTTTGAAAAAAATATATGAAAAATATTTTTTAAAAATAATTCAACAGAAAGTTCATGCAAATAAAGATATTGTCCTGATGTACAGTCAGGTCCATAAATATTGGGACATCGACACAATTCTAATCTTTTAAGCTCTATACACCACCACAATGGATTTGAAATGAAATGAACAAGATGTGCTTTAACTGCAGACTTTCAGCTTTAATTTGAGGGTATTTACATCCAAATCAGGTGAACGGTGTAGGAATTACAACAGTTTGTATATGTGCCCCCCACATATACAAAGAGATGAGAGCTAAAATGGTGTAATAATGTTAGGTGAGAAGCCTCCACCAAAGACACCCTATGTGGAGCGCTCTCCTTATTGTAGTTAACTTGCACTCGGTCTGTACCTGGTCCCAATTAATATCTGATTACTCACTTGGTTCCGATCACAGCATGGGAAATCTATTTCTTCGAAATAGGATCTCTCTAAAATTCAGGCGCTCTATCAAAAGGCAAACTCAGCGGCAGTCCTGTCAAAGCTTCCAATTCCAGCTACCTGTGTGGCTATCACTTGCCCCTTGGATGCAGCTCGAGCCTCTTGCTTACTGTAGCAGGAAAGTCGTTATTTTAAGTCTTTGGCTGTATTTTAGCTTGCATGATCAGTCAATGTAAATCTAGTAAAATTCTTCCCTCAATAGAAATGGTGACTCTTGCTTGTTTGCTCTTCACGCATGCGCAGGTCCTGCCACTGAAGTGGCAAGCAAGATAATCAGCGGCACGAGTTATATAAAGATTAAAGATATAATATCCTCTATATAAATTTCTTAATGGCGCCTCAGATCAATATATTTTTTAACTTCATGTGTTAAAAGCAGGAAAAATGGGCAAGTGAAAAGATCTGAGTGACTCTGACAATGGCCAGATTTACCTGGGGAAGAGATGGCAGCAGGATGCACTATGGAAAGAATGCAGGCCAGCGGGGGCTGTGTTATGCTCTGGCCAATGTTTTTCAAGGAAACCGTGGGTCCTGGCACTCATATTGATGTTTTTTTGGCACATACCACCTACCTAGAGTTTGTTGCTGACCATGAACACCACTTCATGGCAATGAAATTCCCTGATGGCAGTGGCCTTAATCAGCAGATTAATGCACCCTGCCACACAGCAAAAATTGCTCAGGAATGGTTTAAGGAACATGATAGAATTCAAAGTGTTACCTTGGCCTCCAAAGTTCCCAGATCTCAATCCAATTGAGCATCTGTGGCATGTGACGGAACAACAAATCCAACCCATGGAGGCCCTACCTTGCAACTTGCAGGACTTAAAGGATCTGCTGATAATGTCTTAGTGCCGGATACCATAGGACACATTCAAAAGTCTTATGGAGTCCATGCCTTGACACATAAGAGCTGTTTTGGCACCATGAACAGGACCTACACATTAGGCAGGTGGTTTTAATGTTGTGGCTGATCAGTGTAAACATTGTGTTGTAGAGAGTAACCTGAGAGTAACTCACAGTTCTCAGAGTGATGTGTAGCTGCAGTGAATTTTAAAAGCCCCTCTCCCCCGGTTTCAGTTCCACCTTTGAGATGCTAGTGTTGTCCGAGTTGTGGTTGTGACATCTAAACGCCAAATAAAATATGAAGAAGCTGTAATTTCTCCACCAGAGAGAGTGGAGCAGCAGATCACAATACACAGACCAGTTCAGTTCACAAACCGGGCTGTGTATAAACAGACAGCAGCTGCGGTATGGTGGGAGGGAGGGAGGGAGGGAGGATATAAAGTTTATCACATAAACCCCTGTTCTTTGATAAAGACACACAGACAAAATGTACTGGTTTGCCAATAAATGGATATCATCTTTTCATAATAAGAAGTGCTAGACATCTTTTTTTACATATTATTATTTTACATTTATCTGGGAGGGAGCAACCAGAGTCCTTGAACCCTTAAGGGAAAAAAAGTGAGTGCTCTCTCTTACATTACTGTTGGACAGAGTTTATTGGATAAGATCAGACACCATAGACCAGAATGAGGTCTTCCAGACTGATCGAGCCTCTTACTGTTCTGAGATTGTCTTAGCTATGTAACTTCAGGAATTTTGCAGGTAAATATATTTGAATCTTTTTTATTTAATACCTATATCGTCTGAACATTATTTTCTAACTTGGAAATAAATAAATAAATAAATAACACAGGAAAAGCCACAATAAAATACATTGAAGTAACGGTTTAGGTATCAGGAACATTACATGTCAAAATAGTGGTTATGGTGCTATCCGGGTGCAGCCCCTAGGCTCTGAGCCAAATTAAGTCCCTATTCAAGTATTGCTAATGAGGAAATTCCACTTCCACATTAGCAATATCAATTTGATCTGTATTTTATAGCCATTCATTGGCTGAGAATGTCAGCTGCAGTGCCAACTTCAGTAAAACTCTTCTTGCCTTTCACACTAAGGTAAACTACAATCCAGTTTGTCACCCATTTAAGGGATTATATAGCAGGCACATTCAGCAAAGGCCTCCCCCAAAATATCCATTACATTCATTAACCAAAAAAGATTTGGCTATACTTCATGGGAGTTGAGTTCAGCATGACCTGCCCACATATTGCCCTGCATTATTCTAGATATGGCCCATTTCATCTGAACACTGCTGTATTCACTGCAGCCCTAAGCTTTCTCTAGAAGAAAGGGCACGTTATGACATTCAGAATTAAGGCCGTCAATATTTCCACAGCCTCAGAGAAAGATTTTCTAAATCAGATAGGGCACTAAAATGCATGCACCAAGAGAAAAGCCAATGCAGTCCGCAGTAAAAAAAAAAAAGCATTGTATTTTTAGCTCTGTTAATTTATAGAAACTTTTACACCTATATCTATACAAGATAGAGAATTCTGTCCATAGTAGACTTGTGTACAATCCATATTCTCTCAAGTCTTTATACAGGGAGTGCAGAATTATTAGGCAAGTTGTATTTTTGAGGATTAATTTTATTATTGAACAACAACCATGTTCTCAATGAACCCAAAAAACTCATTAAAATCAAAGCTGAATATTTTTGGAAGTAGTTTTTAGTTTGTTTTTAGTTTTAGCTATGTTAGGGGGATATCTGTGTGTGCAGGTGACTATTACTGTGCATAATTATTAGGCAACTTAACAAAAAACAAATATATACCCATTTCAATTATTTATTATTACCAGTGAAACCAATATAACATCTCAACATTCACAAATATACATTTCTGACATTCAAAAACAAAACAAAAACAAATCAGTGACCAATATAGCCACCTTTCTTTGCAAGGACACTCAAAAGCCTGCCATCCATGGATTCTGTCAGTGTTTTGATCTGTTCACCATCAACATTGCATGCAGCAGCAACCACAGCCTCCCAGACACTGTTCAGAGAGGTGTACTGTTTTCCCTCCTTGTAAATCTCACATTTGATGATGGACCACAGGTTCTCAATGGGGTTCAGATCAGGTGAACAAGGAGGCCATGTCATTAGATTTTCTTCTTTTATACCCTTTCTTGCCAGCCACGCTGTGGAGTACTTGGACGCGTGTGATGGAGCATTGTCCTGCATGAAAATCATGTTTTTCTTGAAGGATGCAGACTTCTTCCTGTACCACTGCTTGAAGAAGGTGTCTTCCAGGAACTGGCAGTAGGACTGGGAGTTGAGCTTGACTCCATCCTCAACCCGAAAAGGCCCCACAAGCTCATCTTTGATGATACCAGCCCAAACCAGTACTCCACCTCCACCTTGCTGGCGTCTGAGTCGGACTGGAGCTCTCTGCCCTTTACCAATCCAGCCACGGGCCCATCCATCTGGCCCATCAAGACTCACTCTCATTTCATCAGTCCATAAAACCTTAGAAAAATCAGTCTTGAGATATTTCTTGGCCCAGTCTTGATGTTTCAGCTTGTGTGTCTTGTTCAGTGGTGGTCGCCTTTCAGCCTTTCTTACCTTGGCCATGTCTCTGAGTATTGCACACCTTGTGCTTTTGGGCACTCCAGTGATGTTGCAGCTCTGAAATATGGCCAAACTGGTGGCAAGTGGCATCGTGGCATCGTGGCAGCTGCACGCTTGACTTTTCTCAGTTCATGGGCAGTTATTTTGCGCCTTGGTTTTTCCACACGCTTCTTGCGACCCTGTTGACTATTTTGAATGAAACGCTTGATTGTTCGATGATCACGCTTCAGAAGCTTTGCAATTTTAAGAGTGCTGCATCCCTCTGCAAGATATCTCACTATTTTTGACTTTTCTGAGCCTGTCAAGTCCTTCTTTGACCCATTTTGCCAAAGGAAAGGAAGTTGCCTAATAATTATGCACACCTGATATAGGGTGTTGATGTCATTAGACCACACCCCTTCTCATTACAGAGATGCACATCACCTAATATGTTTAATTGGTAGTAGGCTTTCGAGCCTATACAGCTTGGAGTAAGACAACATGCATAAAGAGGATGATGTGGTCAAAATACTCATTTGCCTAATAATTCTGCACTCCCTGTACACGGTGTAATGGAGTGTACCCTATAATTGCCAGAATAAATATATCAGTGCCCCCCGGTACACTAGACCAACCCTGTCTATTCAGTGCAGGGAGCAGAATATCCTTTACAGATACACGTTTAGATGGTTTCCCCGTGGATGCTGACGTCCAGGTAGAACAGTAACACTAATGCGGGACAAGTACCAAGTTATTGCACAGGTGCAGTCTTACATATGAGGAAAGCCTTTGCTTGTACAGACATCAACAGCAGAGTTGTGAAATCTAGAAGAGTAAATTCGCACACCCTCCCTAGGAGGTAAATGTAATCTTTCTACGCCGTCAGCAATTTGTCAAGGAGATGTGAATGACACCCTGCTGGTCATAATTCCTGAACACGACTCTTACTCTATGCATTCACAACTGGATATCATGTTGTAAGGCAACAAGTAATTGTTCTAATTCAGAGAGACATGTTTAACAATCTACAAACTGTTTCTTTACAATGAACTAGTTAATGCTTCCACCGGCGAATGTGGGTTTCTTTCCCCCCACCCCTGCTTAGATCGATGCACATATTTTAGGATTAGGCTTTATGTCCAGCACATGTGCCCTCTGTAAGACTGTCTAATCATTGGTACATCTTGTTTCCCGTGAGATTTTGGAATGCCCACGCAAGAAAGTAGGTGCTTTAACTAGAAAGCAGACTGTTTGGACTGGTGCAGAGTTTCATTGAATGAATCGAATCAATGTGCAAGACAGTGTCAACTCTGCTCAGATCATTGACTGGATAAATCCCAGCTTCAATTAGAAAAAAGAAATATATAAATATAAAGATTGAAGACTTTTACCCATACATGTCAACAACCACTTGGTTGAAATCTCTGCATCGTAGTTAAGATCAGACAACTCCCAGTGTACTCTTTCAAGGAATCTCCACGGTCAAATGGTGCTGTAGTTAGCTGGAGTGAAATAAATGGCAGTAGTCAAGGGCACGCAATCTTCGGCTTTATGGAAGAAGTCTCCTCTGGGATCTAAAAATGACCCACTCCGAGAGAAAATGGATCAAGAAGGTTTTGAACCCTATCCTGACAGTGAACATATTTTATGAGATTTTGCTTTTGCCGAGAGTCCCAATGGGAGCAAGTACCTATAGCGGTTAGATTTTGTTTCTGTGCCAAAATCACTCTGTCGTCTTAAATAAATAAAAGCTTCCACTGGCCTCATCTTGTGGCTGACGCAGCAAAAGCAGATATAGTGCTAAGACTCAAGTACAAGATCTGTACTAGAGAGAAGGAAGGGGGGTGGTGGGGCTCCAGCAAGTGCCTTTGGCTGCCATCTCTGGGGACATTATAAATGTGACTACTGCAAACCATTCTGGGTCAACTAACTGCTGATCCTAAGGTCAGGTCTGAATTAATTGTTTTTACTTTGAATAAAGCTTTGAAATCCCAAGTGGTTATTTAAGACCTCAAAATTAAGTGGTGCTTAATAAAAAGGGGGGCTACAATGTTTAGGAAGAAACAAAACTGTCATGTAAAGATTGTCATAAAATGATATTGTTCTCACTTTAAAGAGGACACACCATATTGCTAACCAACATATAAACCAAAGCCTACTGCAATATATACGGTTTTTCCCCATTTACCACACAGTCTCCATATTGGAACCTCAGTTTTCTCTTGTCTACAAAAGCTTGTGATAAACAGAGCTTCACAGCAACAAAATTCGCAATTATCAGTCTTTTAACTTGAATAGGTGTTTCTAAACGTTAGTATGTGTAATCACAAACTTTTACATTTTGTCCTTCAAGGAACACTATAGCTTTACGAATACAAATATGTATTCCTAACGCTATAGAGCCTTAGTCACCGCACCGTTCTGTGGCGAATAAATGGTTAACCATTTATTTGCTTACCTTAACCCAGCACCGGGCTCCCTCTGCGCTGGTGACCTCTCCTCCTCCATCTACGTCAGTTTCCGAGTAGAGCCGAATGCGCATGCGCAGCCAGCAGTGCGCCCGCATTCAAACCCGTCCATAGATTGTCCAGCGTCAAATAAGTGCGATTTACTTCGTGTAAATCGCGGAAGCGCTTCTAGTGGCTGTCAGGGAAACAGTCACTAGAGGCTAGATTAACCCTGCATTGTAAACATAGCATTTTCTCTGAAACTGCTATGTTTTCAGCTGCAGGGTTAGAACTAGGGGGACCTAGCACCCAGACCACTTCATTGAGCTGAGGTGGTCTGGGTGCCTTTAGTGGTCCTTTAAATTTAATTCTTCAGTATTTGCAGCTTCTGCAGAGGGCTCAGAGACTAGGAAGTGGCAGAAAAGTCCTATCCACGACCCCACTGTTCTCAATTAAAAAAGCTGGGGATCTCTCATAAATATCTGCCTATATTATTGATCCATATTACAGCACATTTCCTTATTTGCTTCTGTTTGAGTCGATGATCACAACTTATCAAACAGGATTGGTTGAAGCCACCAGTCAAACCAATCAGAAGACAGCTTTCAAATGGTTCATGTTTTATTGTGCTTTTATTCCCGATCTTTGGAGTTTTGGTTGCCCACTATCAATAGGCAGGTCTTCATGCATGAGTAAATTTCCTATAGCAAATGGTCTGTGATATTTCGCATAAAAAGGGTTATATAAAACATTACTAAACGCTACAGAATGTGCCAATGGTATTACTCAACTCCGTTACATAAATCAGTATTTCAGCAACCTATTCCAATTAGATTTAATTATTTATTTCACAATATACCAACATTCTTAACATTTTCCGTAAAATTAGATATATCCCAAACACCAATACTTAGTGTATAATTATTTCCTATAACCATCTGGGTGGCTTAAATAAAACTGACAAAAAAAAAATCTATTATTTGTGCGTGTAAAAGATTCAGAAACAAAATATCAAGTCTGCCGATGGATGGGTTCCATCTGTGTTGTGACTAACTAGCTGGAATTATTTGACAAGAATGGGTCTCCCTCCTCAGTCCCTTTTGAAATGTGAGCTGTACTAACTGTCGCCATAGCGCAACCGCAATCATACTGGCACACGGTGTTTGCTTCTCTAAAAGCGTGATGAGAGGGAGGTTGTGTAGCCAAAGTAAGCTGAATATGTGTGTTTGAGTGGGAGTGGAGGGGGCGAGGGGAACATTACATCAAAATGGAAAGAAATATTATGTAAATTCAGAAACTGCAATATGTGACGACATTGCTGAAATCTGATCTTTATTTTATACTGAGAAGTAATATATAGGGGAGTCTAAGTGTAGATCTGCGACCTTGGGTCAAGCAGGGCATTGTGGGAGGTGTAGTTCTAAAACAGCTGGGCATCTAACTTTAGCCCACCAAAGTTCAACAGAATTTTTAGATTGGGGCAGGCAAACCAGAGGATCCAGGTGGCATGAGGATGATGTGGAATGTAGTCCGCTACACCGACCTCTGCGGCAGTCCATTGGTAATTAAGGTGGAATGAAATTAAGTAAGACAAATTGTTTGGTGTACATTGAAGGTGTGACATTTCTTCCTTTGGTTTAAAATGTAAAAGAACAGTGTCCATCTTCTCTACCAATTATATGAATTCGATATTTATAATTAATATCTTGTAGGAATTTTAAAAGATTCTACCTTCCTTCTTGAAGATAATTTATATTCTTCACAACTTTCCAATCTAGGCCTCGATTTAATTTTTTGGATTAGTTTACCAAATAATTTAAAGGAACACTATAGCCTCTGGAATACAAAAGTATATTCCCAACACTGTAGTGTCTCTCTGCCCTAAAGTTATTGTTTTTCCTTCCAGTGACCCCCTGGTGTGGAAAGGGTTAATATATCATTCACAGAGTTAACTCCATGAAAGGCAAAGGAAGTCCCTCTAGTGGCTGTCTGCGAATAATGCAGTGGTGTTCTCCCGCAACGCGGTGATAGTTACAGTTACATAGCTGAAAAGAGACTTGCGTCCATCAAGTTCAGCCTTCCTCACATATGTTTTTGCTGTTGATCCAAAAGAAGGCAAAAAACCTAGTCTGAAGCGCTTCCAAATTTGCAACAAACTAGGAAAAAATTCATTCTTGACCCCAAAACAGCAGTCAGATGTCTCCTTGGATCAAGCAGCTATTACCCCACTTATTAGAAATTATATCCCTATATGTTGTGTTATGTTTTTGCAAGTATTTATCCAATTGCAGTTTAAACATCTATATGGACTCTGATAAAACCACCTCTTCGGGCAAAGAATTCCATATCCTTATTACTCTTACTGTAAAAAAAACGTTTCTTTGATAGAGCATGCAGCGTCCTGGAGAAAGCCGTAGGAACCAGGTAAGACACCGGCAATCCTGACAACTGAACAGGAGTCTGCCAAGTCGAGCAGTCTAATGAGAACGGGAGATGAATTCTAAATTAAAACAAACTGTGTAGGGAGGTGTGACTATGGCTGCCCAAACAAACTGTTTGAACTCCTAAATATCAGAACAGAGCAGTGAGACGACAGGGGCACAGCCTATACACCAAAACTCCTTCATTAGCTAAAACTTGTTTTGGTGTTTATATTGTCCCTTTAAGAATTAAAGAATCCAGTCTTTAACACAAGCAGAATTACTAGTGTGATAAAAAGTATAAACAGGATTTTTTCTCTTTTTAAAAAAATAAAATAAATAATAAATTTTTAGCTTTTAACAAACTATATTGTTGAAGGACAACATCCCGCATCTCTACCAGTTAGGGGCATATTATGTAAAATGTGAAGGTAGACAATTTTATGAACTGGATGCCAGCCTGAAAATATTAAGGGAGCGACATTTAGCCAATGCCAACAGATAGGAGCAGAAGGTGGCAAAACCACTGACAAAAGTACACAGCTTTATTCTTACAAAGGATTCACAGCAAAGTCCCTAGGAATAGTCAACTAATAGGCAGGAAAGGCTACAACGCAGTTGGGCACAGCAGGAGAACGTCATTTTGGCTGCTATTAAACGGTACCTTGAACAGAAGGTCACATGGGCTAATTGGTATAAAATGCTTCCAGCGCAGTTATAGAGGTCCGCACTGGGCTTTAGGTGAGAGCTCAGATTCATTACTTGAAGCACTTGCTTTCAGACTATCCATACTGCAATGTCCACCCCCAGCAGGGACCTGTCATGCTGGATACAGCAAGATGTGGAGGTATCAATCTAATGTCTACTGCTAACAGAGATAATCAAATGCCCATGTTAAGAAACAAAAGAAGAAGAAAAAAAAAAAAAAAACACCAATATCTTTATAGTCAGAGATTCAGACAGCTCTTTTCATTTTATACAGTGAGTAAATAAATGAGTGTGATGTTTATGGGATAAAAGATTGCATTAAAAAAAGAATGTTAATAGGCACATAGCATTTGCAAAGTATGCAATACATAAAAAAAACAAAAAAAAAAAACACACAAAATCTAGTACTGTACAGAGTATGCATAGCTGCTGCGAACACTTAAATCACACACAGGAACACTCTATGCATCCCTTCATTCACACACCAAACACAATACAAGAATTTTCCTGCATTTACGCAACATTCCAGACAAACACATTTTTGCATTCACACACATCCCCACATTTTCACTCACCAAACTCCAGCCAAATGCATCTCTGCATTTCAACACAAGCAGCTCGCTGTACTCACACGCGTGCATTGAATCATTAGCACTCCACAAGTGCTCATCTCTACATTTACACACAAACTGACACATTATGCCCATTATTATTATGATATTTATAGAGCGCCGTCAAATTCCGCAGCGCTTTACAGTGTGTGGACGAACAGACATGTAGTTGTAACAAGACAAGTTGGACACACAGGAACAGAGGGGTTGAGGGCCCTGCTCAATGCTAGAGGGAGTGGGGTAAAGTGACACAAAAAGGTAAGGATAGTATTAGACTAATGACAGTTGCAAGAGAGGAATCAGTCGGGAGCTATTAACAGTTTAATTGATACACTTTCACACATGCACACACTGACATCACACAGAAATGCACCCCTTACTTACTTACACACAGCATACATGTCATAAATAAAATGATATATTGCACACTAGAGTTTGTAGTGGTAAATTTCAGACCTGGCAGGAAGCTTACGGACTGAAACGTTGAGCCATCACATATAGACATACGCACTTTGTGTTTACCCCTTTAAGAGAATGGCCCAACCATTAATGAATCAACATATAAAAAAAATGGATCTTGGCCACTCTGCCCTGACCCTCTCATTTCAAATTCAGCACTTCATCCTGTATCCAACCCCTTACTGTGCAAGGATCATTAGCTGACCTTTGCATCTGAAGGACAACTCTACGTTCTGTCTTGCTAATCAGCATCTGCAAGGCTTCAGGTGAAAATGCAAGATGTGTATTGCGGACAATCTAGTGAATGCAGGAGTTAGAATCTGTCCTCTGCTCTGCAGAGGGGCCAATGCAACATACAATGCTGTGTAAATATTATTTCAGGGGTTAAAAATTAAAATGTATTGACAGAAATAAGAACAGAGATTTAATATGTGATTAAAATAAAAAAACACCACACTATTGCAAAGTTTATCAAATAATAATTAAAATTAATGCCATTTACAAGATTTACTATGAGATCCACTTGGAAAATTTCAGTGTCCCATTAAAAAAAAAAAAAAAACCTGTGAAAGTGACACAGGTGCAAACTATAGAATAATTCATCTTCGAACACAAACACACACACACACACACCCCACACTCACCACCCCCAAAAAAGGGGGGAAAAGAAGAAAAACACAACAACATACATATAAATCACACTGGTGATTTTTTTATTATTATTACATTTTAATTTTTTGTTGATGTCCCTTTAAGAGTAGATATATATATATACACACACACACACACACACACACACACAAAATATCTTTACGGGCCGAAGTTTGATTACATTTGAGAGAAATGCATGATGGGAGCCCCTCTGTATATGACCTTCCCTTGAAAACAGACCTGGCAAAGAGCCCTGGGTGTTCTATTCTAAATTAAAATAAAGCTCTAACAATTGCATTTTCACATAACCAAGAGCAGCTTACAGTTGACAAGGTCAGGTCAAGTGGGACATATGGACAGAGAATTAAATGCCACAAAATAAACAAACAGATATGTCCTTGATGCAGTGTGCCCAGATCCCTTGTCTTTCTGACAGCGGATATCACCACGCTGGAATACTATTATTGCAGACGCAACACAAGATCACTTATTCAAATTACCCCCCAGACCATTACATATCCTCTGGGACCATTTTTCACTGTCTTGCCGCAGAAAATGCTGCGTGCGTCACTTTGGAAGTGATGAAATCATTTCAACGCACAATAAATCAATGTGACACGAGACGAAAAACTAAAATATTTGATGGGGATTTTCTACTGTCATGCAAAAAGCCAGTTTTTAATCTGTATGAAAAGAGTTAAAAGGTAAGAGGGTAAAAATAATGAGCTGTTGGTGAATATATGCCTTGCTTTCCATTAGAAAAACATTGATTTTTTTAAAAAAAAATTATAATGGAAACGTTAAAAAAAGATGAATTAATTTTTATTTATTTTTAAAAATAGGTAAACATGATGGCATTACATTGAAGTCACCAAGAGAGGTTTTCCAAAATGTAAAATAATATAAAATATCATTGCGTTACCAAAAAAATCAATAGTGCACCTGGACAGAAAAAAAAAAAAGTTTTGTTTTTTTTTTTAACTGAAGGAAGAGCAGGGATGACTTGGCTGTCAACACAATGTATCTGGCAGGAAACTCCAAGCTACAAAGCCTTTAACGCCATAAAAGCATACTATAGGAAGCGCTTTTTAAATGAACACCCCTAAGCAACCACTAATAGCACTCTAATATTTTATTTTCTGTGCAATAAATATTAAAAGAAAATTCAAAGCACCATGGCAACGGTTTGACACCTTACCTGGGGTTCAGCAGGTACCAGTCACGCCAACCACTGAAATCCTGCATGGAACAGCTCCCATGAGTCAAAACATGCCACGCAGGGGAACTCCCAACACCTTAACCAGTACAGCATGCTGTAGTGGTTATGGTGCCTGGAGTGTTTATTTATGGTTGGTAGGTCCACTTTAAAAAAAAAAAAAACTTCCTTAAACATATGAAGAAATCTATTATAGTATAATAGATGGCAGGGAGTGGCCACACAGACCTTGTATTATAGCCCCTCAGAAGAGGAAGTAGCTGTTGACTAGCTCCCAAAGCACAGAAATACATCCGCATTGCTGGGCATCTGGTGGCTGTGGGGTGCAGTGCAGCTTTGTAGATATGGTAAGGTTTTTATTGCAGGGCTAAACACTCTACTAGTGGCAGTCTTCCTGACAACTATTGGAGCATGCTTCGACTGCTACACAAGCCAGTTTGTCATGTGATCAATGTCCTCACGCTTTGCAAGAGGACATCGAGCATCCTCTAATGCTAAAGGATAACTAGACTGAAATTTTTATTTATGCTCGTCTGAGAGAGCATAACATTTCATCTAGTTCATCTATACATTGTGCTAGCAGTTTTGATTGGGAGAAAAAACTATTTAAAAATAGCGTTTTCTTCCCAGCTGTCAGTCAATGCAGAGGCACTGACTAACAAGGCAGAGAAGAGAAGACCTCCCACAAGAAGTCGTTCTACTCTCCCTAACACTGACTAGGGAGTATTCGGACGCCAACGTCCCTGAGGAGGTTTGTGTCCCCAAGAAGGGCAAATCAAAGAAGATAGCAGGCAGAATGGAGGAGTGGAGGACATTCCGGAGGTGGGTGTTATACAAAGAGTAAGTCATGAAATGGCGCAGGAATGGAGGAAAGGTGAATAAACCTCTATATTTTACCTCTTACATGGTGTATTGATTGTATGCAGGAGGAGTTAAGGCAAGTAAATTTATTTTTTACTACAGGTTCACTTTAATCATAAGGAAGACTTGGAATTAATTCTTGTCCTCAATGCTTCTCTATAAGAAGCACTGGATTGGACGAAAAGCCAAAGAGGAGACTTTGTCACTGGAGGTGGAGGTGTCAGCTGTTTGGAGTGAGTTTCAGTGCTGAAAAACAAACAAAACCCTTTCCACCCTCCCTTTTTATTTAGGCGGAGTGCCTGAATCTAAATAGGGAGTAGAACACTACATTTATTTTTGTATTTCTAATGCCATAGTGTTCCTTTAATGAGCCATTAACAGCTAAAATGAACTTCTCATGACAGGTTCACTTTAAGGTATTATATAAAGTATTAAAAAAAACATACCAAAAATAATTTCAAAAAAAAAAAAAGATACTCACAATTTGTATTCCTGCATTTGCTACAAACCCCTATAGTTTTTAGGGCTTTGGGGTGAACTCCACCAATCCTGATGCTCCTCTATTTTTCTATAAATCCCAGGTTCCTGTGGGCACAGCAGGAGCTTCTGGGAGTATAATTTCAGCTGTCAGCTTTCTATTGTACAAGTTGGCATCTGTACTGTAACTCACATAGATCCCTGATGTGCAGTCTGTCATGTTAGAACATCACATACAACTGTATCACTGGTGGAAAAAAGGAACAGAAGTGAAGGCTTAAAAAGAACAGTATAGCATTAGGAATATAAACTTGCAATCCCAACGCTATAGTGCCACAGCCTTCATTTAGATTTAGCAACCCATTCTTGTCTATAAAAAATAATGTAAAAAAACTACTCTTTAACCTTTATTTTATCCAGCACTGATACACTCTCAAAGCTGCTTCCCCTCTACTTCGTGCAACATCAGAGGTGTTGCTGCCACAATGAATGTCTAATCCACGGAGAAGCATTGGGGACACGGCGAGCAGCATATGATGCATACATCCAATCAAATGCTTTTTATAGGAAAGCACTGAATTCAAGGCTTACCTATTACCTATGAGCTGAATTTGGTGCATTCTTGACTTGGGTGTTGCAGAGGCAGAGCCTCTAATGGTTAATGTAACGCTTCAATGTAACGCTTCAATGTAAACATTGCAGTTTCTACAAAACTAAAATTCAGGACCACTGCACCCAGACCACGTCACGGAGTCCTCCAAAAAGCTAAAATATTGAAATAAAATCAACAGCAACCTAACAAAAGCACTGCATAGTCGCTTTAAAGGTACTGTCATTTTACATAACTGATAACACCCAGAACAGGGGTGCCCAAAAGGCAGATCCCCCAGATGTTGTAGAACTACAACTCCCTTGATGCTTTGCATGCCTTTAGAATGCCATTACAATGACAAAGCATCATGGAAGCTGTAGTTTTAAAACATCTGGAGAATCTACCTTTTGGGCCCCGCTGACATAGAAAGTGTGTTAACCTTTTTTTTCCATGAAATTCACATGAATTTATATTATTTAGTAAATTACACAATAATCCAGTTCAGACAAGGCAAAGCCAAGACAAACATCGGAAAATGCTGGGTTATGTATCAAAACGGTCTGCTCTGGAAAGTGGTGCTAACATGGAAAAGGGCCGAAGTCACCAATTCACACCGGTGCCATTGGTTTCCATGGTGACTACACTCTTGGTACTTTAGACCACTTTCTTAGAAGTGGTTTCACTTCTCTTCTCGGACTGTTTTCTTTATGCGGACAGCCAGATGCAAAGGACAGAGCGTATAGCAGTTTCTGAAAAGGAGCCAAGAGGGAGACCCCCATTTGCAGAATAAAGATGGATGGATTTCTACATGCAATTTTATTTTTCACACCTCACAAAAACTTATTTGTGAAATATAGGGATAAGTACACATCATATTAAGAATCCTTGTAAGTGATAATGCCCCTTTAACAAGTTAAACAGTCAAAAGTGAAACCTCTATTTAATAATGGCTGGCTGAGCATCGAAATAGTAAAGCTCACCAACAGTGTCAAGATTAGCAGTCACTGCTGTAAGAGATTGGTCTCTCCTGAGTGTCTAAGGCACACAAAAAACATAATAAAAACAGCAACCTTTGCAGTTACGAATGGTCTTGCTAAATAGTTATTAGAAAAAGTGCATGTAGAAGGTGCACATAAGGGTTGATGACGAGAGTCAAATAATCTCCTTAATCCTACAGGATCCCCTGTGCCGGCTCCATAGATTGTGGGAAATGCAAGGCTATCATTCACAGTTTCCAGATCACACACACATCACGACCTGGAAACTCCTACACTATCCCCCAATTCTGGAACACGGTCACAGCCAGCAGAGAACATTAAAGGAACACGAACATCAAAACGTTAACTTTTCATTAAACAGTCCAGATCTGGTAATAAATGTGATCAGTGTCAAATAATTTTATTTTTTTTTAATTTATTGACATCTGGGTCAAGAAAAATAAATAAAAAAATTAAAAAAAATTAAAAAAATTAAAAATCAGAGTGGCAACCCATTCCAATTCTCAAAGACTCAAGGTAACATTGTTGCTGGGAGTCCGGCTGCTATGGTGTACAGAGGAAGGTGAGTTATATACTAACCTGAACCTGTCCCTCGTGGCCGCCGCCATGCTCTTCAACTCTTGTCACTTCAGCTGCCAGGAGCTCATATCAGCTTTGTAGTCTCGCACGACTGCAGGTTTCTGCATAGACAGAGTTTTCCCATCAGCCCGCACTAGCTCCACCTTTTTGTCAAGCATAGGAAAAATACTAAGACAAAGTATTGGCTACTTTATCTTTACGAAATACACATTTTAGAGTGTGGGGGGGAGACTGTGACACTGCCGCTTCAAAGCCTCATGATCACGTTTGAATTTTTCCGCAAAGATAAAATCTTTATGAAAATACTCATAGCTTGCGTAATGTATATCTACAGACTAGCTTGTCTCATGGACAAGTTACATTTTGACACAATATGAACAGCGCTTCCTACTCCATGCCAACTGATGGGAACAGGTATCTTATTGCACGTGCCACTAGAAGAAGAACCAGTTGACGGCAAAAAAGGAGCACTATTCCGCCCCGTGCTTTAACATGGATGTCAGGATTGAGATATGTCATACCTCTTCAGATCAGAAAATCATTTTGTAGCGCCTAAGTTCACCTCCATCTTTTGTTAAAGGACCACTATAGGCACCCAGACCACTTCAGCTTAATGAAGTGGTCTGAGTGCAAGGTCCAGCTAGATTTAACCCTTTTTTCTATAAACATTATTATATGTTTATAATAGGGTTAACCCAGCCTCTAGTGGCGGTCTCATTGACAGCCGCTAGAGGCGCTTCTCACTGTGATTTTCACAGTAAGAAGACGCCAGCGTCCATAGGAAAGCATTGAGAATGCTTTCCTATGGACTGGCTGAATGCGCGTGCGACTCCTGCCGCGCATGCAGTCGATGACGTCGCTATGGAGGAGGAGAGGAGGAGGAGAGTCCCCCGCCCGGCGCTGGAGAAAGAGGTAAGTTTAACCCCTTCCTCCCCGTAGAACCCGGCGGGAGGGGGACCCTGAGGGTGGGGGCACCCTCAGGGCACTATAGTGCAAGGAAAATGAGTATGTTTTCCTGGCACTATAGTGGTCCTTTAAAGTCGATAAATGGTATAGGTTATTATCGCCATTTATATAGTGCCAACAGATTCCGTGGCACTTTCCAATATTATGAGAGGGAGGATTTAACGATAAATAGGACAATGACAAGAAAACTTACAAGAACGATAGGTTGAAGAGGACCCTGCTCAAACAAGCTTACAGTCTATAGGAGGTGAGGTAAAAAACACAATAGGACAGGAAATGGCAATCAAATAAGGTTGGGAGTGAGGCAGAGCTGGAGGAGAGAGTAAAGTGCTGCCCTTCAGGAGAGAGCAAGAGACAGGTATGTGAGGTAAAGGTTACTCTGGGAGGCCATAAGCTTTCCTAAAGAGATGGGCTTTAAGGCACTTTTTAAACGATTGAAGACTAGGGGAGAGTCCGATGGTGGTAGGCAGGCTATTCCATAGGAAGGGAGCTGCCCACGAGAAGTCCTGCAAGCGTGAGTTGGCCGTACAGGTGCAAACAACGACCAGAGCGGAGAGGTTAGATTTATTTCTAAATTTAAAAATAAAAAGTCAAAAATAAAATAAAGAGTGTAATAAGGAGGATCTCCCACTATCTATAGAAGCCCCACTCTACAATGCGTTTTGAGGACTGTGATTTCCATTTCAAACGCGTTAATGTCTCTCAGATGTGTTTCATCTTCTTTTGTAGAGATGGTTTGTTGAAGATGACAAAAGTAGAAACGCAGAGGGAGGGCACTGAACGCGTCTTCGTAACCTGTCGCAGGAAAATTAGCTATAACAAAAGATTACATATTCACAACCCGGGGTCCTTGCATATCTTCAAAAGCCTTTTTGCAGACCCCTACTTTCTAATGATACATTGACTAAACAGCACCTTGGTAGTTCAGTTACATCCATAAAAACCAGTTCTTCAAATCTCAATTAACATTTTATTTAATGCAGTTCTGCAGGCCCTTTTACATTTTTACTTTTTAGAATTCTGTCCGAACTGAGAAACTGATGAGGAGTTAAGAGAACTAAACAGAACATTTCTGCAGTTAATGATTAGAAGAAGGTTCAGCATAATCTTGTTCTACGTAATTTCTATTTCAGTAACGGAAAAAAAAAAACTTTTAACTGCCATCGGGGCCTCACAACCTATAGCATCATTAGGAAAAGCAAAAAATAACATGCTGGTACAACCCTGCACAGTTCAAAGCATGTAAAAACAGTGGAACATGAACTCGGGGAGACAGATTCTGAAGGACAGATCTGAGGAAACCTCAAAGCTCGTGTGATGTCTTTAAAACATTAGCGAGTCACCAAAAATTCAGTTTATTTATACATTCTCATGCTCGTTAAATTTTCACGCAAGTATAATAGTATACACACACAAATACATACACACTGGGTTTAACCAATTAAAAACCCCTCATTGATCTATGTTAAATTCTAAAATATTTACCTGTAAAAATCTGCACAATTTAAGGCAAATACTATACCTGTCCTACATATCGTAGTTCTAAATGGTCCCCTACCAGCACCCATTTAATAATGCTATGCTTTGAGTTATCTGCCCATGTTTCTGTAGGTTTATTTAACTGTCTGAAATATTTATTTATTTTTTTTAAATTTAAAGAATTGTAGTGTTTGACTGATAAATTTATTGCTCTGTTGGGACTCATTAGCATAGCACTTGTTCAGGGTTAGGCAACCTTCAGGTGTTTTGGACTAAATCTCCCATAAAGCCATAATGCTGGCAAATCATCAGGGGAGATGGGAGGCCACAACATCTGGAGTGCCGAAGACTGCCTACCCCAACAATAGTTTTTGCATCAAGGTAATGTTCCCCCACCCCCACTGACCATGCCCCCTCCCACTCTATATCAGACCTGTTAAAAGTTACAGGTCTGTAAAGCATATTTTGGCTTATTAGTATCATCCACCCACCGGAACAGACCCCCCACTCCCACTTTATGTTGGGGGTACCTGTAATGTAACACTGCTCATTAATATAATTTTTATCATAAGAGATCAACCTTATGAATTACGTCTCCATAAACTCTTAATAGCATTATTTGTCCATAACACACAGTTCATTGTTATGTGTACACACACACATACATATATATATATATATATATATATATATATATATATATATATATATAGAATAAGAAAATTTAGTACATGATTTGTAAAAATATTTACACACGGCACTTACTACACTCACAATAAATGCATATAATATACATATATATATATATATATATATATATATATATGAAACAAGGGGGGGTTGTGTTTATGTGTATATATATATACACACACACACACACACACATATATATATATATATATATATATATATACATATATACACATATATACATATATATATACACACACACACATATACATATATATATACACACACACATATACATATATATATATACACACACACATATACATATATATACACACACACACATATACATATATATACACACACACACATATATATATATATACACACACACACACATATACACACAAAGCATGTAATAAGTGTATATTACATATCAAACATGTAAATTAATGCAATTAAATACATTTGTAATTAAAGAGCCATCAGATATGTTTACAAGTAACAAACATGTTGGCACGTACAGCGAATACAGAGTTCTGCTGTTATGAGTGCTGGCACAGACAGTCGCACGCTCTAAAATAACAAGTGTTGGCACGATTATTAGGGGAGCGTTAATAGGTATATTCAGCCTTTAAATCACAGAGAAAATAAATAAAAGCTGGAGACTTGGCTAATCAGTATGGCAAGGCCCAGGGCAGGCATTTAAAACAGGCATTATCAGTCCATACAAAAGGTTACAGGATTCAACTAAGACAGGCTGCCAAGGGTTCTTGTGCCAACTAGGATATAGAGACCACAAGAAGGTACTTATATGATCACCAGCCAAATCAGGGGCTGCCCATTTACCCACCACTCTTTGGTCGGCCCCCGTGTTAAGCATCTGGTCACAGCACCCTCCTTATCTATATTTTTACCTCCCAGTTTCAAGATGTATGCCATGGTACCTATAAATACTGGCATCGATTTATTTTATTATTTTATGCAGCATTATATCTGTCTCCATAATTCTACAGATAACTGTCACACCAGGAATAAACAGCACGACAAATTTTAGATGCTAATGTTACGGAGCCAACATATCAAATCAGAGGGGACATTTTGAGAATTTGTTATACAAGGACAACATTTAATCATTCAATGCTCGTAGACCTGTTGATACCAATTCTCTAAAAATGTATGTAAACTAACTTGGATTGTCTGTCAATTACCATTAAGGTCAATAAGAGACATTACGACAAGACAGGTACTATGTGCCAATCTTAATATGAAAACTGAAGACACCGTGCACGTCTAAGAGATTGCACAGAAATAACAGGAGCAGTTATGGTAAAAATCTTTAGAAAGAGACAAAAAAAAAAAGTGTTAATATTTCTCCATTTTATGCTGATAAAAATGTGTCAAATGTGTAGATCTAGACTGAATTAAATGCGAAGATTTAATATTTACCAGAATAGACACAACCAGAATTATAATCCAACATTGGACAATGTAAATTGAAGTGCAGTGGAGGGATGGGGCTAAAGTGGGGAGGTGCCATTAATGCACAAAATGGCAGCACCCTGTCCCACTGCACAAGTCGTCAATAAAATTAACACTAGCAAAACTAAAAATACAGACTTGGAGATTTTTTTCAAATTTTGTCCTATTGGCCTAAAATGTAAAAATTCCTTTTTAAAAAGTCAGATTTATATTGTGATAACTCCAAATGTAAAGCCGATCGAGAAGAAAATGCTATGAATTGTACCAGTAGAATTAAGGCCAACATTCAAGTTTAAAGGATTACTCCAAGCATCATAACCAACACCGACCAATGTCAACCGTTCGAGGTGACGCGCTACCATTTGCCATTACTGGCAGAGAGCTCTCAGCCAATGACGGATATTCTGTGCAGAAAAAGTTGCACAGAATTAACATTAGCAAGCCCGGAACTCTAGCTCTGCGCTGTCTTATGACAACTCAATAATGCTGCCGGAGGTGAAGTTATACAGTGTTTCAAGGAGAAATGCTTCCCATGCAGACTCCTACAACTACCATGATCACTTCTAAACACAGAAGTGGTCATGATGGTTGTATGTGGAGATGACGGTTTGGGAGATCACATTTACAAAAAAAAAAAATTTTAAATCTGTCAAAAATCTTTAAAGGGGAAACTGTAAGGGCTTTATCTTATTGAGTGGTTATATTGTCCAAAGTCACTCAGCGTAAAATATTTTGTTTTAATGCTAAACAAAAATCCTCAACAGCGCATCTCCTCGTGTAGCTTGGATTAATGGGGAAGAATGAGATGTAATGGTGAGTGCCTGCAGTGTCCCTTTAAACGGCTCTGCAAAGAAAAAGTAACAGAGCTGCTTTAATCGGACCTGCACCTTTAAAAGAAAAACCGGGGGCGGGGGGAACAACCTTTTTTTCCTTTTCTTTTCAAAATTTCTTTCACTCCAGTCAAACAAAAATATCTCAAAAACTCTCACAAAAAAGATGTTAAATGTCCTGCTTCCCATAGCTACCAGTCTTAACCTAAAACATGATTATATGTGTTATACACTTACAACAGTCCATTATGCAGAGCAGTCAAGCTGCAAATGCTCGATTTCTATTGAGATTCGATTTAAAAACATTTTTTTTAATAAATACCAAAAGACTGTTTTTTTTAGTTCCCCAAGTTATACAGAAATGCAAAAATCCTCCCAACAGGCCAATTACTAATGGCATTAATTATCTTTTAATCTCTCCATTTTCAAGACAACACACACTGTAATGAGCACGTTCCGTTTAAACCAAGGATAGTCATTTTTTTTTAAAGTAAGATACCCAAAAGCTAGTGAAATAGTTCAGTTGGTTAATACACAAACTGTAAAACCTATTAAAATAACTAGAATTATTATTTTTAATCACCGGAAAGGTGAATTTCACTTGTAATAACATTTATACATACATGAAAACAAAATTTTAAAATTGTGTAGGGGTTCACAAAAATAACCCTCTGTCTCATTAGCTAGTTTGCCTTTTTGCTGAAAGCAGCGAGCTACATTGTGGCCAGTGGAGTGATATTAAAAACCTTGAGTTATTTAAAGGGACACTATAGTCACCAGAACAATTACAGTTTAATGTAGTGGTTCTGGTGTCTATATGATGTCCCTACAAGCGTTTCAATGTTTTCAGAGAAAAGGCAGCGTTTACATTGGTGTCTAGTAACACCTGCTAACTTTTTTAGCTGGCACTTAGATTTAAAGCAAATTTGTCACGCCCTACTATACATGTTTGTATTCCTGACATATAGTGTTCCTTCAAGCGAGCGTACGGTTTGAACTGTATTTTTTTTACATTTTACAATTATTAAAAAAACAACAAGGAGCAATGGTAGAAGCACCTCAATAGAGTTTGATTTAAAATATTGGGCAGAGCTATGTACCTGCAGTAATATTTTTCACTAAAATATAGTCCCTGGTTTCCGGTGCCTTATCAAAATCTTTAAAGGTAAATGGGCAATAATTTTTCCACACAGATAAGCAACACTGCATTTCCCAACTACAAAAAAAGAAAAGAAAAACAAGACAAAACGCTATTCACTAGATATATATCATTTTCACTCTATTTTCTGAATTGGGAGCTAGTGCTAGACGAAGAGTCAGTTTGCTACAGTAGTTATGGTGCCAGGGCTACAGCACAATTTGATAACCGGATAGGAATGGTTTGACAACTTACCTGGGTCCTCCGTGCACCCTTGTATAGACTGATACAGGGACACACTCATTGGCTGAAAGCACTTTACTCACTGTGTCAGCCAATTAGAGCGGACCTGCTCTACAGCTAACTGGATTCTCTTGCAAGGAGGATGGACACAGGTCTGGCCCCAGGGGGCCCAGGTAAGTTGTCAAACCATTCATAAATGGTTTGACCAATTATACAGTGAGTGCCAGGGCACTCTTCCAGCAGACTATAGTGGTTATGGTGCATGGAGAGTTCCTCTAAAGCAGTAGTTCCCAACCCAGTCCTCAAGTACCCCTTACCAGTCCAGGAGCTAGGGATGTGTCTAAAGTGTGGAGTCTAAAGTGTTTTTTTCTAAAAACACCTTAGACACAACTGGGTAATCCCTAAATCTTGGACTGGTAGGGGGTATGAAGGACTGGGTTGGGAACCACTGCTCTAAAGGGATTCTATAGTGCCAGGAAAACAAAGTCGTTTTCCTTGCACTATAGGTTTCTAAGGTACTCCCCTCACCCTCGCGCGACGTTAATGTGTTAAAACCCCTTCAGTCACTTACCTGAATCCAGCCTGGGTCAGACTCCGCCCACGCTCATCCCCGCCAAGGTCAGCCAGCGAGGAAGACCTAATGCGCATACGCGGCAATGGCTCCGCTCCCATTAGGATTTCCCAATAGAAAAAGCATTAGTCAATGCTTTCCAATGGGGAAAAATCTGACGCTGGAGGTCCTCATGCAGAGCGTGAGGATGTCAGCTTAAGATCCTGACCAAGGTCTGTTTTGATTCAGGAAGCCCTCTAGTAGCTGCCTGGTAGATGGCCACTGTGGGCAGAGTTAGAGCTTCAATGTAAACATTGCAGTTCTCTGGAACTAAGTGCAAAAGTGAAACTGCACCCAGACCACTTCAATTAGCTGAAGTGGTCTGGGTGCCTACAGTGTTCCTTTAAGGGGAATGGTCATATCCAATCTTTTTTTATTCCCCTATAATTTAATTTAAAAAAATTATTTCTGAGGTCTGAAAAAATAGAATGAAATGTACAAACTCACTTCGACATTTAGCTTTATCCTGGATTACAGCTCTTCTATCCAGGTTCACTGTGAATCACTGTTACACATGCACCTTTTTGGTTATCGAACATTGTTGTTAAATAATATGGAACTTTTCTGGAGTGACTTACCAGTTCTGAGGAACTTCTGCACTGTTACCATTGCGACTTTTCCATGATTTTTTTTCTTTTTCTTTACTTTTTTTTTTTTTATGGTAGGCTAGACTATTACGTCGATATACAAGTGGTCAGGAAAACAAATAACGCAAGAGCTAAATAGAGGAAAACAAGGTATATTGAAGAGTTCTCACGGTGTGTGATCTGTGATCGGGCTGCGACCAGGTATTGGATAGCCAGTCAGTCCATATCAGTTCAACCAATGCCCGTTTTGGAAGCTTTAGGTGCAGGGCTAGCGGGTGTGTTACTGGGTCTCCCCAGTTGTTCTTTGGTGACCTGCGTGGCTCCGGCAGTCGCTCCACATGGCCTGGGGGAGGTTCTCCTTCTGCTCTGGGACCTTCCTGGAGCCAGCACCAATTTTCACGGGCTTGCCGCCGTCTTGGGGTCAAGTCCTTCCCCCGTGTGGGGTTGCGCAGTGTCGTACTTCGTAACTGTGGCTTGCTTGCTTTCCTCCGCAGGTGTGAGTGGTGTGGAGGAGTTGCACCCCATGTAGCTCCGTTCCCAGGTGGGCCAGCTGGCTGGTTTTGCGTGGTTCTGATGTGTGTTTTGCCCGGATGGGGCTTCCCCAGCTGTGCATCTTGATGTGGGCCGAACTCTGCCTGGCCGTTGTGGTTTGGTTAGCGTGCCCTTGTCGTCAGCTGTTGTTGCTTGGTCTCTAGGCTTTCCCAGAATCGCTTACAGATGTCATCAAACTTCAGCTCAAATGCCGCTGCCAATTCCGTGGGTGTCTGTGGTGCCAAGTGATTAGCGGGGCCGCTGGCCATCTTGGTTAGGCCATGCGGTGCTTTTCCGCCCGCTCTGTGTCCTGGATTGCTTTGGCGGTGAGTATTCTCTTCGTGAGGGTCGACCGGGATAACCCCCGCCAGTCCGGGGGGGGTGGGAGAACGAGGGCCTTTGTGCCAATATGCGGTCTGTTATAGCAGCAGGAGAGCAGCCGTCTCTCCTGCACCTATCGTGTTGGTAGGCCTCAAGCCCTTCCCGGGTGATCGTGCACCAAACGTTGTTTGGGTGATGTTCTCTCGCTCAGCTCGATGTCCCCTCTCGATTGGTGGCCTTTCTGACTGAGTTAGTCGCCTTTTGGGCTTTGAAAATCTGCTTTATGTGCTGCATATTGCGTGAGCTGCTGAGGTTTGCTTCCAGTCAGCTCGGCAGTCAGGCCCCACCCCCTCTCTTTCTTTACTTTTTATGCAAAGCGTTTCATTATTATATTGTTGCCATTTTTTGCATCAAAAAAGGATTACATTTCTGGCATTCTTACACGACTTGTTTTAGTATAGAAAGCGAGATAGAATATTCTTACATTATTCTTATTGGGAATTGTGAAGATGCAAAAATCTGTTGCGAATGAATAGATAGTTAGTACAGTGACACTTTTCAGAGTACTTTTAAAAAAAATTGAAACCCCCTCCAAATATTTCGATTTCTCCTGCTCATTTGTGATGTGGGGTCCTGGCTGCACCTGGACTAAACTGCTTATGATGAAATTTATATATCTTGAATATATATATATAAAAAAAAAAAAAAAAAATACCCCATGAAAAAAAGTTAACAAAAGCTAAAAGTAATTTTCAATGTTTTATTCAAGTTCCAGATAGGTGTATAATAATCACATATCCCAAGGACACAACTTCTGGTATAAAAGGGAATCATGACGGAATATTTCTGTCATGTGTCCGTAAGAGGATATTGAAGGAGTATTTCAACATACCGTATATACTCGAGTATAAGTCGAGTTTTTCAGCACATTTTTTTCTGCTGAAAAACCCCTACTCGACTTATACTCGAGTCAACGTCTGTATTATGGCAACTTACATTGCCATAATACAGACAAGGACCGCCGGGCTCATTACAAGCCCGGCGGTCCTGTTGGGGGCTGGCAGAGACCTGTAACTTACCTTTCCTGCAGCTCCTGTCAGCTCCTCCAAGTCTCACGAGAGCCGCGGGGTCAGAGCGTTGCCACGGGTCACCATGGCAACGCTCCGCGCGGCTGTGGAGCTGACCGGACCGGAGGAGAGAGAAGGGAGCTGACAGGAGCTGCAGGAAAGGTAAGTTACAGCTCGCTGCCAGCCCCCCTCCTACACAGCCCAACCACTGGACCACCAGGGAATGAGTGCCCCCCTCCCTGGCCAGCTAACAAGCAGGGAGGGGGAACGAATAAAAAAAAATTTTAAAAAATGCCCACCCCCCACCAAGGCTCTGCATCACACACACTGCATTCATACACACACACACAGAGTAAATAAATATTCAATTAATATAATTTTTGGGGGGATATAATTTTATTTAGAAATTTACCAGTAGCTGCTGCATTTCCCACCCTAGTCCCAGTTTTTTGGGGTAAAATAAGGTCTCGACTTATATTCGGGTCGACTTATACTCGAGTCGACTTGTACTCAAAACTCCTAAAACCAATGGTCTACAGCAACTCCCCATGCAACCTCTTGCTAAAACGCCATTTACAGCATGGATTATATGAGGAGAGATCTTATGTAAGAAATAAGAACAGATGGTGTCGGGTAGCTAGCAGACTTATTCTTGAAATAAACTTTTTTCCCTTTTTTTTTTTATTTTTTTTTTCCATTTAAATAATTTTTAATTTAGTGGAAAATATGCAAGCGGAGGAAGGAGTGAAAATACTGCTGTCTATTCTGCAACCAGATCTGGGGAGATTAAAAGTTTTCAGGTAACAGCTAAAATAAAATTAAAATAAATAAATTTGTCGCCAGGGGGACAAAATATGCAATTAGCATGCTTTTCATTCTCCATTTGGACAGTAGCACTTTTATATTTGTTAAACGGCTGATTACCAACAGTGACTGAAAAATTAATATAATACTGGAATGAATTAGTAAATATTTTATATGTGGTTCAGCAGATTAAATGAATTTCAGCACAGCCTGCAGGGAATGCATAAACAAAAAAATTATAAATACTTTTTTTTTTTTTTTTTAAGTCTAAATTCAGTGCAGCGAATAAATAAAATATATACACATACATTTTCCAAGACAACATGCACAGCGTGTTATGATATATGATGTGCAGAGAGTAGGACGAGAGACAAGTTGAGACTCTGATCATGCATTAACTCTTTCAGCCAAGCAGAATATTAAATAGTAAACAAAAAAGAAAAAAAACCATGTCACACTGCATTGTTTACAGTCTTGGATTGAAAAGAACAAAGATACTACAACCAATAATAAATAGTAAAAGCTAAAAAAGTACCCTCCCTGTTTAAGCACTATTGTATTCTATTATTTCAAATTATTCTCTGGAATCTCAAAATTATGAAAAATAAATAAAAGGCTTGGTTGAACTTGGAATTGGGACACCATGCAGCTGGCATATTAACCACCAAGCTATAACAAACTGAGTAAGATCAGACATCAATATAAAATAAACAAACAAATTCAAGTAGGAATACACACACACACACACACACACACACACACACACACACACACACCCTTACTGCCGACGGATAGACGCTAATAAATAGAAAGACATAGTTGGACAAAAGGCATGATTTGAAGTTGGAGAATGGCAGACTGAGTGGTGATACATGGACATAGACCTATACAGAGAGGGTAGTTAAAAGCAGGTCTGTCTCACACATACACACCCTCCCAAAAAAGTTAGCATTTCCTAAAGATAATAAGGACTGTTTCGGAATCTCACTGAAATTCCAACACATTCACAATATATCATAAGGGACTACTTTGCCTATGTATTATTTCTATGCGTGACAAAAAGGCAGAGCTTTTGCAATCAAGCTCTGTCAGGGTCCAAGTCATTACTAGTGACGGTTGGTGGGAAAAAGGCTTTGTCTATGGAGAATCCGGCGTTCTTGATGTATCCTCCATATACATCAGAGTGGTAATCTCGTGCAGACGAGAGAGTACAGCACCAACGACAGCTCCTGGCAGATGAAGACGATACAATGGACCAAGACGGCGGCCGCAAGAAACCGGTTCAGTAAAGTATAACCTACCTTTCCCGGCACACCCGGGCCACTAGACATCAAGCGCAATGTCACCACTCTTCATAAAATGCAGAATGTGACAGAGCCACTTTAACACCTAGTACAGACTCTCTGATGTGGTAGAAGTCAGGCAGCAAAGTGTTTACATTGACACTATAGGCACCCAGACCACTTCATCTCATTGAAGTGTCTGGGTGCAATGTCCTGTTCCCCTTAGTCTTACAATGTAAATCATGGCAGTTTTAGAGAAACGTCAATTATTACATTGCAGGATAAGACTGCCTCTACTGGTCGTCAGACAGTCACTAGAGGCACTTCCGGATTGGCCAATGGATTTTTGGTCACCTAACAGAGGCTGAAAGTCCACACACTCTGCATCCAGCGTCCATAAAACCCCCATAGGAAAGCACTGAAGCAATGATTCCCTATGGGGAAGGGCCCAATGCACTTGCCGTGTATAAACATTAGCCCCTTCCCGTTGGAAGACATCAGAGGAGATGGAGTGCCAACCCAGCACCGTGGGAGATGGGCGCTGGAATCAGGGGAGTAAACAAAGTGTTTAACCCTTTCCATGTGGGGAAGGGGAGGGGGTGGCCAGAGGGGACTATAGTGTAAGGAATACAACTTTGTATTCCGAACACTATAGAATCCCTTTAAGAAATATTGGGATGTGCACAAGACTATTGTGAATAACAAATAAGTATATATAAAAAAAAAAAAAAAAAAAAAAAAAAAAAAAAAAAAAAAAAAAAAAAATCAGTCATAAATTAAGAGATGGAGATATTAAAAACCTTTGAGACATATTTGAAAGTTTCATAAGTACATCCAGAAGATCACTGAGTAAATGCATACCCATATGTTTCCAACACACACACAAGGCACTGTGGGGGAACCACACTGCTGTTTAATTCTGCATGGTGTGAATTGGAAGATATTTTCAGCGTAGATGTATTTTGTTGTTAGCAACCATCAAACTAAATTACTCATCATACTTTATGATCAGTTCACTCCTTAGACACCGTAGAAAAAATGTGTCCTTAATGTTAAAAAGAAATAATCAAACACACTATATCTCTATCTCACTAATAGTATTTTTTGCAAGCACTTAACCGCAATACAACTTTTTCTTCCTAAATCAAGGTTTTATTATATATATAAAAAAATATATAAATAAAAAAATAAAATAAAAACCACAGGTGTATGGCTTGTAAATGTGCTATCATATTATATTAGGGGTGCCCAAAATGTAGATACCCAGATGCTTTAAAACTACAGCATCCATGATGCTCTGTCATTCTAAAGGCATGCAAAGCATCATGGGAGTTGCATTTCTAAAACCTCTGAGGATCTACCTTTTGGGCACCCCTATTATATGTCAACATAAATCACCCAGCTAGCTAATATATTTTAATTTGTATTCATAACTAAGCAAAAAACTAAATCATCCACACATTGCTGATTATTCCCAGTCTGATACATGTCCTCAAAAGAAGATTTTTTTATTTTTTTTTATTTTTTTATTTTTTTTCCACGTTTTCTGTATAGGTGGTTTATGTCCTATTGAATTATATACTATAAAATCTGCTCAACATAATACATAACTTTTTCACATTACACTTTCTTCATTATATTGTATACAAGTAAAGGACACTTTGCATTTATTAAGGACAAACTTTCTTCTTTTCGTCTATTTCGGAGAGATTAAGGGAAAAAAAATTTACACAAGTAATTTTTTTGGATAAGATCCCTGGTGAAAACTGTCCTGCCAACTTTGTAATTCATTTAGACAGAACCTGCTGCCGTAAAACTACATTATGCTTTAAATTTTTGATCTCATCCAACAATTAATACAAACTGAACAGTCGTGCCAGGGAACAGCCAAGGAAAGGACGGGAATACATTTTTTTTTATAAAAATGAACTTTTACAGCATTTTTCTACACTATTAAACCTAACATTTTATGGGGTTTGATTGCCTTTAAGTGTGCATTTTCCAATAATCAATAGAAAGCTAATGAAAGCAAGGCAGTTGACCAACATATAGATTACATTTTATTCTATGTTAAAGCTTCAAGCAACAATATTGTTTGTACGAGGTAAAAAATGGCTACACCTGAGCTGTGTGCGTACTGCCACGGCGCACTGCCTGTTCTCCCAGGAGTGCCATGCAGACAGCTTGCCTGCAAAGCATACTGGGAATGAGCCTCGAGCATTGTGGGTGTACGCTCACCTTACTGCAAAGACCAGGAACCACAAATTTAAGGCAAGAATATAAATTAATCAACATGACTACACAACGCAGAGTTTAAATATTACATACAAAGGGAGCTTGAGACAGACAGACAGACAGACAGACATTCTCTTTAGGAAGACAAAAGTTTAAAGCAGTCCATAAAAGTTGAAAATGCTGTTGTAGAAATATAAAGTGATCTGGGTGCCTATACTATCCCTTTAAGTAATATATGCACACACACAGATCTATGGTCATTTACGTAAGTCACAATGAAATATAAGAAATCTTCATAGTTAAAAATAAATAATAAATATAATTATTTTACAAAGCGTATTCTCAACACAAACATTTAAAAATAGTAGACAGTTTCTCGTGTTTCAATTGGTGTGAATACCAGGAAGGAAAATTATATATAGACAATGAAAAAAAAAATATATATATATTACATACCCAAGATACCCATCTATGCAAAGCACATGCTTTTACTTTCAACCTCGTAAAGCCGAGAGGGACCGCATGTAAATTATTTTTCCTGGGGCAAACTTTACACGGACAGATAAGCCTCAACTAAAATCATGTTGTACACCTTACTGTTCTCACAGAGAAAAAAAAAAAATTAAAATATTCCAAGGTCTCCTCAAAGCCAGAGCAAACAAGGCAGCAAAACTTTTGTTTTCTGTTCTAGAATGACATAACAAGGCCAAAGAATGTTACTGATTTCTGTTGTTCTCTTTATTTCATTAAGTCCCAAAATAAGTGATCATAAAGATGGTGAGGTAGACTAGTCACTGAATGCCACAGGTTGAAGACTAGCGATAATATTGGCAGAATAGAGGACAGTAAGTGATCTAATCAAATAGAATTTCAGGGTTGGCACGCAAAATGGACTTATCGAGCTATAAGAGAGTCCCACTGGTCAGAACATGAACATCAAATACATTCAGCCCCAGGGCTACTGCACACAATCAGTTGTTTATTGCAGCATTTCACAGTGCAATGGAAAACCTTTGGAAAATAGGACAATTGTAATGAAAGTGTTTTTAGAGAATTGTATTAAATATGTATGCAAGAATGTTTTGTAGAGCGGCAAGAAACTTACTTACATAGATTATTAATTGGTTGATTGTTTTCCCATTAAATCAGATTTAAATTTTTTTTATTTTTTTTTAAATAGATGGCAGTTGTGGAGTGGGTCTGGGTGGTACAGTTGACAGGTGTGCAGTGGGTTTAGGTGGTAGAGATGACAGGTGGGCAGTGGGTCTGGTGGTACCTATGACAGGTGTGCAGTGGGTCTAGTTCAATGATAGCGAACCTTTTTGAGCCAGAGTGCCCAAACCGCAATACATGTCAACTTTTTTTTCCTCTAAGTGCCAACACGGCAATTAAACCTGAATGCTGAGGTTTAAGTTTAGAAAAAACAAGGAGGGGGCGGAGCTTCGATCTAGCGCCGAAAGACATCGCGCTGGGATAAGGTAAGTTATTATGGAACATGAAGTCCAGTGTGAAGTTTAGGATGACAATTGCCAAGGGGTCCAAGTACCACAAAATCTAAATGGTAATTGCATTAGTAAACACTATAGGTGATAAAAGATGGAATTGTTGCACTTCACTAGTGAATGAGGGAAAACAATAGATAAGCAATTTCTCTACCTTCTGTATCAAGAACCTACTTCCTTCAAAGAAGCATTCATTAGAGATCTGCTTATTATGCATCACGTATGGACAGTAAATGGAATGGTTAAAAACAGTTCTTTAACAACCATCAAGTACTTAACACATTGAGGAATTTATGATCTTAAGATAAAAAAGAAAACCTGTAAGATTCACAGAGAGATACTATTTTTGTAGTTATTCAAAACTTGTTTTTTTGGGGGGGGCGTGGCTAGCTGAGCAGCTAACAAGACGTGCAAGTGTGGAGCTCCGGCTAAACACACCGTTTAATACGACGAACTGCCACAAAATCCTAACAACCAAAACAGATATCCAGACTAATAGTGATCTAAATGCCCCCAACCTCGAGATGGGGCGAAAAAACAAGAAACAAACCTGCCTGGAGGGCTCAAACACGCCAGACATCAGGCGGTCCTACAGTAGGCCGCAAAGACTAACACAGACCAAGATGGCGCAGGAAAGTGACCAAAGCTCTAGTGAATCGGAGGCATCGCCCCACGAGCGGGGCCCCCCGACCACACAGAAAGCTAATGCAGGTTATCGGACAGGAGAATCCGACTCCGACGACTCGCCCTCTACCAAGGGGGATATCAAAAAGCTGTTACTCGACCTACGGAAGGTATGGAAGTCGGATTTGGACGAGATACGGTCTGAAATAACCGGAGTCACAGCACGACTGGGTGCAGTGGAGAATAGGGAAGGGAACAGAGACATTCTCATTGCCGAGACCCAAACCCAAATGACCTCCCTGACCCAACAAATCCTGAGACTTACCCGCACAGTGACCGCGATAGAGGCCAGACATCGCAAGAGAAATGTCCGCATCCGCGGCGCACCTGAAACTATAGGCCCAGAAGCCTTACTGGAGTTTACTAATAAAATAGCGACCATGATGGGAGCAAAGAAAAATGGTGAACTGCGGCCCATCACAGCGGCATTCAGGATTCGGAAGGCCGCGGCCGCCCCTGCGGACGCACCCAGGGACATTATTGCAATCACACGAGACATTACGGTAAAAGTGGCGATTATGGCTGCCTCCAGAAAGACACCCACCGCCATAGTGGACAACCTCCACATCAAGGTATTCGACGACTTACCGTTTGCGACTCTGCTAGAGAGGAGAAGGTTCATGCCGATCACCCGACAGTTGAGAGAACATGGCATCAGATACAGATGGGGTGCAACTGGCACGCTGGTGGTGCCATACAAAGACAGAGTACTTTCATTATCAGCAGAGGAAGACCCTAAGAACTTCCTACAGGAACTCCAACTCCCCCAGCCAGCACCCCCGGAACAGGGGAGAAGCAAGACCCCCAGCGCCGCGACAACGCTACCCGGGAGGAAGGCCCTGAGGGGTCAGAGACACAAAGAAGACCAGGCCTGCAGAACCCCCCATAGAACTGTCAGATTACGAGAGGACTGATCACAGGCCTACCTACCTGGCTGGGAGAACTGAACCCCTTACAGCCCCTCAGGCATCTAGCATTTAATTTAAAGTTGTTTTAATTTAAAGTTGTTTTAATTACTGTTGTTTTTGACAGTTATAGATGGCCCCATGGTGCCTGGCACCTTGGGTTCAAAACACCTCGACACACACGACCCCCAACAGAGACATGCGTGACGATGGGGAAATACAGGCACTTAGAGAGAGGGGGTAGGAGACGGACACTATACACACACGGGGGGGGGGTGGAAGGAGAGGGCAAACATCATGCCACCACAGTGCACCACACAGCAAGTCTAGTTACGCGACACCTTAGCAGGGAAAAGTGCACCCCAGACGACCGTATAGCTGAAGTGGAACGTAAACCAAAGGAAGCAAAGAAGACATATAACATGGACAGACGCGATAGACTATCAGGCGCACACCAGCAATAATCATCTATGTGACAAATCTCTAACCCACCCCTAGCAACGACGAAATACAAGATACCAAACACTGCAAGCTTCTGGCAGCCAAGGCATGCCTAAAGGGAAGCCGGACAGGTCTCCTACTCTCAGTCAGACATAGGCCGACCCCCGCACCGACCATATCACACTCACACGCAAGACACTATTATCACTAATTTCATATTTTCATATGTTTAACTTATCACACTAACGTCTAGACTTACTATTTTTGAAAAATGTTACAAACTATCTACCAAAGTCAAATGTTAATGATACCTAGCTATTCACTCACTACTAATCGCTACCGATACCATAGTACGATTTATATCGACCAGTTAACCTGTAAAATTGTGCAGCTTACAAATATGTCATGACATTGTATACCATGAATAGCCAGCAGTTGCTGTTGTGGCACTGCGGGCACGACTGTTTACTTTATTGCACTATCAAAATAAAGAATTTAAAAAAAAAAAAATTTAAAAAAAAAAAACTTGTTTTTTGTTTCCTTCAAAAGTAGTACGTTCGGTGAATGGATGAATTTGGTACATGGTTTCTCCGATTATCAATTAATCCAGTCACAAAGTAGGCACAACTTCCACTTCCCAGCATTGGTAGTACATTGGTAGTAACTAAACCTGGACAAACAGCTTAAAATCTTTAGGAATAAGAAGGTTTATTTTGAACATCTAAAACATGAGTAATATCTAGCGTCAAAATAGGTCCACATTAAAAGGGACACCGTACGCATGCAGACCACTTCAGCTCATTGCAGTGGTCTGGGTGCTGTGTCCCTTTTGCACTTAGAGCAGTTTTCTGGAACTGCAATGTTTCACATTGTAGCACTGTCTGCCCTCAGTGGCTGTCTACTAGACAGCCACTAGAGGGCTTCCGGAATCCAAACGGACATTTTGGTCCGTTATCAGATGCTGGACATCCTCACGCTTTGCATGAGGACCTCCAGCATCAGATTTTTCCCCATAGGAAAGCATTAATTATTTGAACTTTAATCACACCAATTAAAAAAGCAATGCTTCCATATGGGGAGGTCTAATGTGTGCACCACTCGTCGCGGGACGGAGGAGGGGGCGGAGCTTCGATCTAGCGCCGAGAGACATCGCACTGGGATAAGGTAAGTAAAAAGGGTTTTTAACCCTTTGTTTACCGGGGAGGGGAGAGCGAGGGAGTGGAGAGGAAGAGGGATCAGTAGTGCCAGGAATACACCTTTGTATTCATGGCACTATAGTATCCCTTTAATGTGTGCCTGTTATACTCACATGTCTTAGCATCAGTTCATAGACAACAAAATGTTATTTATTCATGATGCCAGCTGTATTTCTAGCCAAAGTATATATATATATTTGAAATATTTATGTTTCAGGTATTATCTCTATTCCATTTGCTTACAGGTGGAATAAAATGTTTTTTTTTTGTTGTTTTTTTTTTTTTAAAAAGGGTTGGTGTCTTGTGGGTGAACTTGTTGTACAGAAAGTGTATAAAAGGGTTAAATGGTGTGTGTGTTAAATTGTATGCAACTTTATGGAGCAGAATCTTCAGCAAAGTATACAGAAGTTTAAAGGGATACTATATTCACCAAAACAACTTAATGAAGTCGTTTTTGTGTATAGAGCATGTCTCTGCAGTCTCCCTGCTCAATACTTTGCCATATAGGAATTAAATCACTTATGTTTCTGTTTATGCGGCCTTCGTCACACATCCCCTGGCTGTGACTGACACAGCCTCCACAACAAAAGTAGTGTCGATATTAATCAGATATTACAGCACAATGTGTTGTTTTTATCTCCTGCTGTATTATTTGAACGTTAATCACACCCGAGGCACCTGCAGGTTCTAAAAGGCTATTAGCAGAGCGTGTGCAAAAATAGGGAATTTAAACATTAGATCTTTCTTTACAGGAAATGTGTAGGCAGGCTATGAAAGTCACAGGCGGGGGGGTGTGGCTGGGTCTGTATAAACAAAGAATTGAGCATTGAGGCTGCAGGAGTATGATCTATGCACCAAAATCAATTTATTATACTAAAGGTATTTTGGTGCTTGTAAGGAAACCTAGTATAGTCAATCCTCATTCGGAATATAGAAGAAATAGTACACAAAAAGAGGGATTTCTTCACAGTGCTAAGAGTGTCCATTAATTTAAAAAGTTTTAACTTGTCACAACCATGGAAATAAATGGAATAATCATGTTGATTCTTCTACTTCTTGCCCCAAACGTGCTCTTTAAAACGATCATTATACTGAATAATGGAGTGTCAGTTTGATAAGCATAGATTAGAAGAGGACTATTAGCATCCCCATGTTTTACTTTGTACCATATACTCAGGTAGCCATTTGCCATAATTTTGAAGGGCTGGAGCCCTTACTAAAAATTGTAAAGGGTGAATTAGTCATAGTCACATAGGTAAAGACCTCCAGGTGGTATCACATGTGAGTGTTTTTTTTATGGTGGTATTTAAACCATAGGGTTTCAACCCATTTAACCCCACCGATGCTGGACATGTTGGATTAGTTACAAGTTGATATTCTGGAACTATGACCAAGCTATCGATAATGAAGATTAATAAAATCCAACACCAGGAAAAGCTTCAGTGGAAATGATGGGTTGTTTGTGATGCGATCGTACAGTTTTAAGCATTTTTCGTTTCCACATTACCAATGCATGCTTTATTTTCTGAGAGTTTACGCTGTCCTTCAGACACGTCCTTCTGAAATCCTGGCCTGTTTATTTTCTTCCTTTCCAGCTAAACTGCCACATGGTTACTCATGCATGCAGTAATGTAAGAAAAGGCTAAGGGAGGGAGAGGGGAAATGCCCTTATCTCAGCTCATCAAATATACAAGTGCAGTCTACGAAGGGGGGTGTGGGGTGGACACATTAATAATGGAGAAATGGGGGGAATACACAACAGCGAAAAGCAGCTGCCGCTAACTTCGAAAGCTAAACAGAACATAGGCAGCACAGTAAGGAACCTCTTTTTAAAGGGGAAGTCCCCCTATTGGGTATGAAAATTGGATTAAAAAAAAACACATTGGAAAAAGTAGAATTCTGGTAGCTCGATTTAAATGCCAGTTGTTATATGCTGACTATAATAAAGCTGTTTCACCAAAAATATGTTCTGAGTATTTCAAAAATATGAAATGCTTATATTGACCATGCTGGCATTTCACTGAAATTTCAAAAGTCAAAAGATATCATAAGACAAGTTAAGTACTAATGTTGTCTTATGGTAAAATCTCAGGTTTATAAAACTTTACAAAAGCAAGAGCATTTCCTCTATCGTGTTTTGTCAGTTCCCACAGATGTCACTAGGGACAGCTTTGGGAATCAGGCCATTGTGAGACATGATCTCTGGAGGCTCCCACGGTCTCATGGGATCCTCCATAGACATGAGTTTTGTACTCTGGAGCATGTGCGATAAAGTAGCACTAACGGATGCTACTAAATGACGCACCACGAGTTTAAGAGATTGACGATTTTTTTATTTTTTTTAAAGGTAGAGCGTACAGTCTAGATGACAGAGAGTGACATACAAGTTTGAGAGGAAATTAAGAGTGATGGCCAGAGAGAGAGGGGAATCGAAAGCTTTGTTTAGGATGAAAGTTGATGAAAGAGATACAATGGGCCATTGGCATCAAACCTTAAACTGTAAGAAACTATTAAAAGCAGTCATTTTAATACACTAAAATTTATTTATACAGGTATAAACACTTTTTGACTCCACTATCAAGTATATTGAGTGAGAAGCCCCCTGAAAAGCCATTTAGGGCCATTAAAAGTATTTTGGTACTAATTGAAGTAGACCAAGTATATGATGTCCCAACATTTCTTTCTTATTCCCCAAGGGAGTGCGTGTGTTTGTAAACATATAGAAGACATTTTTGTAATTAGAAACACACAACTTCTTTAATTGCATACACATGTAAACATACAGATACACAAACATCGACATTTGCAGTACATACGCAAAAAACTGCCCTAATCGATAAAACTCGGAAAGACCATCTTATCGTAACCCTCCTTTTACAGCCATATTTAAACATTGAGATTTCCTACCAAAACGGATACACACCAGAAGGTGCCAACTGCTGTCTGCGACTAGGCATATGGTTCACTTGTACCTTAATCCACATTTTGCTCCATAAGTAATGTGTAATGGACTTATTGCTGGGCACTTATAGATTTATGTCGAAGGGGAAAAATAAAAATATTTGCATATTGTTGCACAGCATTCTGGGGAATCTTCTGGAAACAAAGGATTTTACGTAAAATGGAGGAGAGCTTTTGATCACGTTCTCTCCTCATCAGTTCATTAAAATCTGACATATACAGATAGATTAGAAACACACACACTCAATTATTTTAATCGCCAGGTATTATAACATGGAATTCTATTCTCAATATAACCTACTTCAATTTTATTCTAGATAAATTCTAAAAATAATTGAACTGCCAGAAATCATTCCCAATCTTGTAGATTTGTCTGTGCACTTTCTAGAATAGTGTCTGACTACTAGCATTCAGATGCTTGGACAGGGATCACATTTA
The DNA here is from genome assembly GCA_933207985.1 of Pelobates cultripes. Taxonomy (NCBI): domain Eukaryota; kingdom Metazoa; phylum Chordata; class Amphibia; order Anura; family Pelobatidae; genus Pelobates; species Pelobates cultripes. The sequence goes on from OW240920.1 coordinate 117,886,536, forward strand.
CTTTTATACCAGTATGTTTTACTTCCTTCATTAACGTGTCCAACATACAGTGCTCGGAAAAAGGATACATTTATTAATATAAATTAATCTGCTGTGGAATGCAACATACAGACACACACAAGCTTTTCTCACTAGTGCAGCAGAAGCAGGTGGAGGAGGTACATATTGGGGGGTGGGGGCGAGGTCAACAATAAGCAATTTATGACAACTTTGGTAGTGGGTGACATGCACCAAACAAGGAAGGGAAGGGACATCCCAATGACAAAGTAACTGATCACAAATCCCTGATCTTGGGTCTCACGCTCTTATCCCTCATACGATTTTTATATCTGCGGTCCATTCTTGAAATGGAATTAAATTAAGTCATCGAAAGGCCATAGAGAAGCAGTCTGTATATTATTTTAATGCACAGATCATATAACCCCGTAGTGCTGCACAGTTTGACTGCCACCATGAATTCCTGCGTGAACAGCGTCTTCGAGGCAAATAACACCAGCTTTCTGCAAACATTCATATTATGAAGCCTAATGGTATTTGGTTCACCGTTATGTAATCAAAACATCCTGAAAAATATCACAACGTAGAATTTTTCATTTCTTCTCAACATCACAATTTCGATTCTCTCCTTTTAAAAACACATACCTTTTTTGTATTTATTTAGAAAATTATTATTTTTATTTTTTACAAAGCTCAAGTGCTTTTGAATGCCTTCCTGATATATGCTATAAAAATATGAAGTGTCTAGACATTCCGACTTGACTTTCTGCGCCAAAAAAAGGGAAAATAAAATGCAGAATTTTGAAAGATTAGAAAATGATAGAACAATCTATAAAGATGAATCTGTGTTTGTAACAGAACAGCACTAATAAATCAATCACGTATTTTCTACTTAGAAGATTACCGCAGTAAGCAAAAAAAAAAAAAATGTACAGGATAAAAAGGAGTAGAGATATTATAAACAGAAAAATTAAATTCTGTAGTGGAACATACAAAGCACTGCTATCGTTGCACTGGAAAACAGACAAACAATTAGAAAGAATTTAGTTGATGATTTCACTTAAATGGACACTCCATTCCCCTACGGACATTAAATGCAATGTGTACATAAGATAAGAGTTAATTGTGTTAGGTGGGTTTTTGTGGGCTTTTTTTAATCTTCCTTTAAATACAAAATATTATCTTTAAAATAAAAAAGGGGGGGGCATTGATTTACATGATCAAATGCAATTATTAATCAATATATAATATAAATCATTCAGGACCTTGTAATTGTGGGCACTCCCAATGTTGGCTGTGGACTCTATAATGCTGGCACAACATCAGGGGAGATGTAGTCCACAACATCTGGAGTGCTGAATGTTTCCTACAACTGGTCTAGAATTTTAAGCTCCTTGTTCAATTCCAAACAAATGATAGTCTAAAAAGGAACAGTACGTGCACCATACCCACTACAGCGCACTGCAGTGGATATGGTGTACCTTGGCACAACGTAATAGAAGTAGTCAAACCTTTTTCCAATGGTCTGATTTGCTACCTGGGTTCTACCCAGCACCGCTCTCTGCCTTTCAGAGCGCCAGTAGCTCTCTACCTGAGCCAGGTCCAGTGCTGCAAGGCTTAACTCCTAAGCTGAGAGCAATAAGCAGATGCTGGGAATTATATGTATTAGGCAGAGCTGGAAACAGAAGCAAGCTGGGAATTCTTCCGGTTCAATTATTTTGGCCAAAATTTGTCATAGTTGTATAATTTCCTAGTTTACAATTCAAATTCCTTTAACAGTCAAAAATACCATGGACAGATTCATGGAGCCTAGGGAGAATAGAAAAGAAAACTAACTGCCCCTTTAAGAATACACTGAAGGTATCCAAACCACTACAGCTTAATGTAGTGATTCTGGGTAATGGAGTCTGACCCTGAAATTCAATTTCTATTGGTGGTCACTCAGACAGCCACTAGAGGTACTTCCTGGGTTAGGTAAAGCAAAGATTGCAGGACCGACGTTCAACGTCCCCACTGAACGCTCCCCAGAGAGATGCATTGATTGTCTACAAGGAGATGCTGATTAGAAGCGAGGCGTATTACCGTGCTTACACACTACAGTCCTAATGGCCTGAGATTATCAGGACTAATAATCTCAGTCAATGAGAGCAGGGCAGCCACACGGTGACCAACACACTGGGGGAAGATAGAGATATATATATATATATATATATATATATATATATATATATATATATATATATATACACACACACACACATATATACACACACACACATATATATATACATACATACACACACACACACACACACACACACATATATATACACACACACACACACACACACACACACACACACACACACACCGACTCAACTTCCACTTTGCGGCTTTCCAGTTTAGGATGGAGTTCCACTATCAGTGGAGGAGAATCCGTTTGAGTTTGTGAGTAGGAAGATAACCCAAATTAACCTCTCCTGGTTCTCTTCTTTTAGCATTGTACATTCAGCCTTCGTTCAGCTATGCTACATTTTCAACCTGTTTTAATACATTCGGCCTTTGTTCGGCTACGCAACATTTTCACTGCACTATCAGTAAATTAAGCCTACATTAAGCCACACTACATATTCACTGCGTTTCATGCTACATGTTCACAATGTTTATGTACTTTTGGCCTGCGCTTGACTATGCTACATATTCACGGCTCTTTTAGTACATTTGGTCTATGTTCTGACGCGCTACATTTTCACTATGGTTCAGTACATTTGGCTTACGGTCGGCCATGCTCCATTTGGTTTCAGTACGTTGAGCCTATGTTCGACTACGCTACAAATCATTTTAGTTCAGTAGGTTCGACTATGTTCGGTCTCATTACATATTCACTGTGGTTCAGAATATTAGGTCATGCTACATATATTCGGGCTACGTTATTTGGCCTATGTCCGACCACTTTACATGGTCATCTTTGGTTTAGTACATCAGGCCAAGTTCATCCACGATATTCCCCCTCACCCAAGTTTGGCTCAATACATTTACCATACATTCTTCAATTTGGTTCAGAATATTTAGCCTACTTTACTTGATCAGCACACTACATAATCACCTTGGTTTAGTACATTCGGCCATGCTACATGTTCACTTACTTCAGTACATTCGGCCTATGTGTAGCCGCGCTATATTTTTACTTGAATTAGTACATTCGGCTTACTTTCGATGGCGCTACATAGAAACTTTGGTCCAGGGCATTCAGCTTATGTTCAGCTGTGCTATATTATCACTTTAGTTCACTACATTCGACTTACGTTTGGCTACGCTACATAGTCACTGTGGTTCACTACATTCGACCTACGTTTGGCCACGCTACTTTTCAAACTTTTCTGCCAAGCTTTCACTATCTTATTTTAAGCCTCGTTTAGCCATGCTACTTTTCAGCATGCATTTACAGATAATTTTTGTTATGCCCACAATTAGTTCCCGGACTGCAGGTAAGCTTCTACTGTATTTTTTTTTTTTTTAGCCCGTAAGCAACTTCATACTCTCACGCATATGACTCTTTATTAGTTCCTTCATTGTCATATTTATCCTGCACCATAAAGCGTTTTGCAGCTGTTAATTTTCAGTTACTCCACATATCCTCACTGTTAGATTTTATACTATACTTTCTGTCGCAATGCCCACTTGCTCCAAACCTGCAGCTGGTTGTCTACAAGACTATAGTTTGTCATCATTGATTACATCTTTAAGTCCTTGATGTTATCTTCCCAACAATCTGGGAAGTTTCGGAGGTATGTACAGTTGCAGTATCAATCAAGGTACAAGTATGCTTAATCATTAGGGGGCTTTGTTAATTTATGTAGTTCCAAGTTTACCTAGTTTTAATCATGTTGCCCTCTTTTTTTCAGGCCTACCCATTTGGTTTCGGCACACCAGAACCGACTTGCTACTTCTTGTATAGCTCAAACTTTATTGCATGACCTGGCCTTTGACCAGGTCATATACCCACATACACTCTATTGTTCATAATCAAGCATTAAATGCTCCAAGAACAATGAAGTTCTTATAGTGCTAGGAGAACCCAGGCAGAGTCTTATCTTAAGGGGTTAAATAATTAACAAACAGTTTTACTGCCAAACTCTAGAAAATGGTACCCGATTGATCTGCCCCTCTAATTCCGAAGTGATGCCCTCAGTGATGCGCGGCCCAGGATTCCGTATTAAAGCCTCAAAACTTTTAGGAAGCAGAGGGCAATGCAATCTGACACCATCTTCCAGAGTTTGGAGTTAAACCATTTCCTTAATGTTTTAACCCCTTCAGGTAACACCATGCCTGTGACCTCCTCATACCATAACAACCTCACTGCCATAAAGTTGGTTTGGTGTCAGTAGTGGTCCATTAAGTACAAACTGGATCACTTACCTTGTTCGACCACTTGTACGCCTGAAGGAGCTGACTGTAGAGGGGCGTCTTATCATTAACAGGATCAAGGCTTAGTAATCCACTGTTATGGAGAGGATGGTTCTCTGAGGGCTTCCCAACCAGGTTACTGAGACGTTCCAGCTCACTATTAAAAAACAAAATAATGAAAAAATATAGGGAGTATTATTCAAATCAACACATCACAATGCAAAAACACAATAAATCTATCAGTATTAAAACAATTCTCAATCAGCTGTCATAATTACAGATTTATCACTGTACTAATATACAGACAAAATATTCTGTCATGCAAATGGCATTACTGTGATAGCTAACATCTCAAACCATACTTTCCTAGAATTTCTTAACCCACATGGGTCTATAAAAAAATACTTAAATTGTTATAGAAGACATTACAAAAACTAATATTTGTCTCCAAGCCTTTGTCAGGTGCAGTTTAGAATGGCGATAATTATAAAAACCATATTAATTAAAAATACGCACAACCAACAACCACTTGATATGAACCAATCGGAAATTTTGCTAAATTTTCACCTTAAGATCAGCTCACTGTGAGTCAGTGAGAAATTGAACAACAGACCAGTGATGGCAAAGCTGTGCGAGTGCAGCTGTTGTGAGGACTTAATACACAGCTGGGAGCAGAGTTCACAAGTAAAGAACTGCAACCAGACTAAAAGCCTCTGCCTAGCTGCAGCTCCCTGCAACCAGACTAAAAGCCTCTGCCTAGCTGCAACTCCCTGCAACCAGACTAAAAGCCTCTGCCTAGCTGCAGCTCCCAGCAACCAGACTAAAAGCCTCTGCCTAGCTGCAACCACACTAAAAGCCTCTGCCTAGCTGCAGCCACACTAAAAGCCTCTGCCTAGCTGCAGCCACACTAAAAGCCTCTGCCTAGCTGCAGCCACACTAAAAGCCTCTGCCTAGCTGCAGCCACACTAAAAGCCTCTGCCTAGCTGCAACCACACTAAAAGCCTCTGCCTAGCTGCAGCCACACTAAAAGCCTCTGCCTAGCTGCAGCCACACTAAAAGCCTCTGCCTAGCTGCAGCCACACTAAAAGCCTCTGCCTAGCTGCAGCCACACTAAAAGCCTCTGCCTAGCTGCAGCCACACTAAAAGCCTCTGCCTAGCTGCAGCCACACTAAAAGCCTCTGCCTAGCTGCAACCACACTAAAAGCCTCTGCCTAGCTGCAACCACACTAAAAGCCTCTGCCTAGCTGCAGCTCCCAGACTAAAAGCCTCTGCCTAACTGCAACCAGACTAAAAGCCTCTGCCTAACTGCAGCTCCCAGCATCCTGACTAAAAGCCAGTCTAACTACAACTCCCATCACCTTCATTCAAGCAGGTACAGTAAACAGTCCCAGGTAGCCCCATTACACAGTGCCCCTCTGCTATGCCCCAGCAAGCCTTGGTGGCCCTCAGACCCCAGGCTGGCCAGCACCCCTCCATCCCTGGGGTATTACTTGAGGTCCCTGTTGACAGAGTGCAGGTTGTCCTGGAACTCGCTGACGAAGGCCCTCTCCCTGGACTCCTGGCTCTCCTTGTTTTTCATGCCATCCTTCAGGCAGTCAAACACCCGTGTGACACTGGACCGCAGGGCCTGGATAGCGTGAATGGCCTGAGAAAAGGCCTCCAGATTCACCCCGACATTCAATGCATCCGCCATCATTCCCCTGGGCACCGGGAAAGCGTCGCCAGCCGATGACATCACGCGTGTGCAAAGGACGCCGGGTAGTGTAGTCCGAGAGTAGTGCACATTGTAGGATGTTTATAACCAGCAACTCCTAGACTGGAGCTGCTGGGCACCAAAGGGATTTATGTAAATGATTATAAAAATAAAGAGTGTCAGGGTTATTTACTCAAATGATAAGTCAAAGTGAATTAATTTAAAATTTCAGGCTAAAGTAGCCAAAATGGAAGCATAGCTGACTTATTTTTTTCCTTAGATGTAAAATGCACCTTAAAATCTCTCTTTAGTGATTAGTCCTGTGTAATTAGCAACATGGTGAAATTCAGTTCTAGGGCAGTGCAGAGAGCTCAGTGGCACCAAATCATGAGACTGTTAATATCCAAATTATCATATAATCCAACCATTAACATTGCATGTGTTTATGTTGCCCATGAATATATTAGATACTAAAAGACGTTACTTTTCTAGTAAAAAAAAAAAAAAATGTTTTTATTTATTTGTAGTTGTTTTTTGGGGGGTGGCAGGGTTACATATGGCCAATTATTTGGTTTGTAAGAATTTTTGTTTTATATCTGATATAATCATAACTGTAATGTGATATTTATGACCTGATATGTCTTGCCCTCTCATATTGGATATTATAAAATGGCGTTTGGACTTTTTTTTCTGTCTGTTATTGAGATTGCAAGATAAAACATACAGAAAAAAGAAACCAAGTTAATACAGATGGTTATACAGCACAATTACAGATACATGTGTGGTGGAATCTCGGTAAAAATAAATTTAGTAGGCCGAGATTACCACGTGGCATGTGTACGTGCATATGCTGACGTATCGATCAGTTGGTTGCACGAGGCAAGATACGATCAGTAGTGTACGGAGCATGTGCAAGAATACAGGATGTAGTATTCCCCTCCTCCATTGTGCTGGACAAGCCATGCGGTCAAGCAGGAAGTTAATTCTTATTTGTAATGATTGGTCAAGAGAATGTGCGGGTGGAGCTTAATATGGGAGGAGTTATGTGCCTATATAGGGAGCCTGCACTATTGTTCAGGGCTCAGAACTTGCTGTATTTTTGGTGACATTAGTCCCTCTGAGTCCCGATCGGTGATCCAATAAAGAATCTCTTCCTTCCTGAAGAAACCTGTGTCCATCCCTCTGTGCTTTGCTTCCGTCAGTTTCTCCGGTATCATTTGGTGCATTGGCCGGGAAGCTCATCGTTCAACGGTAGCTGAGAGGCAGAGGCGTGAGACGGTCTATCTTTGCCCACGTTCTCTACGGCTGCACCCCTGAACTTCTGCGTGGACCTCCCTTCGTCTCGGCGCCACTGGTCTGTTGTCCAGGAGATCATCGGCCTCTACGTAAGAAGTGCTGGGGTGTCCCCGTCGATGAGTGTGAACTCAGGTTCAGGAACGAGGAGGTAAGACAACTGCTGTTTTAGACGGCAGACCCACTAGGGGTATACCGATTGTGCGGTAGGCCCAAAAGGGGTTTAAATCTGTGTATGGAATCTGCCCCCTCTGTCGGAGGGAAGGAGCGAAGGCGCACCGCTCGATCGAACGCTCTTTAGTAAGACCGTTTGATCTGGTTAGTCAGGCGGGGTCCTGTGTAAATAGCCCTAGCCGGACACCGGTGTCTTGTCTAGACTAGCGTTCTAGGGTGTATATTACGTTCGCTAGGTCGGAGGGACCGGGAGACTAAGCGGCGCCTGTGTAAATTCGGTTCGCTAGCTCTCAACCTATCTTGGCTAAGTGGGAAGGCGTGTAAATTTGGAACCCACTAGACTTTTGATAGAGTAAATAGACTAGAAGGGCAATTTTGTAAATTTCGCCCTCTAGTTCGCTATATGTGGTGTTTGGGCAGTGTGGCTAACCAAAACGGGTGTATATAGTTTTAGGTAGTCCATTCAAGGTACTGGCCAATAGTTTAGTTGGGATTGTAAATGTGTTAAAGATTGTTAGTAAAGTGTATATCTTGTTAGATAGCGCGAGCTCAGCCGTCTAGCGAGAGTGTTAATAGTGTGTTGCTGTATCATAGTGCACGGTACCATAACCCTGTATATTTACTGACACTGTATATAAGTACTAATCATTGTCGTCTATTGCATGTTTAACACCGTAACCACTAATAATTGTATTGTGACCTTAAATTGTGCTTTGACCTATGCTAACCGTACTGTAACCGATACTAGTAAAAGACGATGTTACTGGGGTGTGTTATAGACGGGTAATTCATATATAGAGAATTATAGCATGGGTGACTGTATAGTTTCGCCAAAGGGCATAATATTGATTATTTAGTGACTGGTGTAACAGCTGTGTGTGTGTATGGGAATTCCCTGAGTGATTATTGTGTTATTGTGTACGTTTCACTTGGTAACTGTACCACGTGGTGCTGTTGCCAGAGGAAACGGGTGTGACTGTTGAATAAGAACGCGTGCATAGTATTCGTTGTCAACGACGTTCCATTGATAAGTATGGGCGCGTCAGAGTCAACGATTTCGGATCCCTTAGGTTGTATGGTAAAGAATTTTAAAAAGGGATTCAAAACATGTGATTTTGGGGTTAAAATGTCTCCTGTACGTTTGGTCACTTTGTGCACTAGGGAGTGGCCTACTTTGGTTGCGGCATGGCCGCCGCGTGGCAGTTTGGATCCAACCCTGGTACAGCGTGTACACGTGGCTGTATCAGGTAGGCCTGAACTTTACGGACAGTTTCCATACATTGATTGTTGGAGGCAGGCCGTAAACGACTCGCCAAAATGGATCCGGATATGCCACGAGGAGCAATGTCGCCTCATGGTGGCCAGGACTTGTTTGTCCACTAGGACTGGTGTTAGGCCCATTTTGGACACGCCCCCTGAGTCCGAGATCCCTTTGCCGCCCCCTTACTTTCCTTTAAGAGGAAGTGACGCGAATGCAGGAAGTTCTGCACCCCTTCCCCTATTGCCCCCATCCACTTCCGCTTCCTCCTCCAGTACAGAATCCACCCCCCCTCGTATTAAAACTCCCCTTCCGGAACCAGGACCAACCCCCATTAGATCTGAATATCCTGATTTGGCGCCACTTCAAACTTCCGGTCAAGCTTCTTCTAGCTCGGCTCGGAGTATACTATTCACTAACTTTTCCCAAAATCAAGTTCCCACATCCTCATGCCCTATAACCTCTCGACCGGAACCTTTAACTGACGCCCCTCCACGTAGCCCCATACTAACCCGACAACTGACCGGTACCCAACAATTAAAACATTATCAGATGCCTCTTCGTCTGAATCCTGGGTCAGCCTATATCGATGCCGCAGGTCAAATGGCACATGCTGACCCAGTCTTCGTATATGTCCCGTTCACGACTACCGATCTCTTGAATTGGAAGACCCACAATTCCTCGTACACTGAGAAACCACAAGCTATGACCGATCTGTTCACCTCGATAGTTCAGACACATAACCCGACATGGGCTGATTGCCAGCAGTTATTAATGACATTGTTCAATAATGAGGAAAGGACAAGGATTAACCAAGCGGCCATTAAGGCGCTAGAGGAGAGAGCCCGTGCTTTAAATCAAGCCAATCCGGCAGCATGGGCCGCAACACATTACCCTAACACCGATCCCGACTGGAATGTAAATGGCGCAGATATGGCTCAACTTAAAGCCTATAGAGACGCTATAATTGCTGGCATGAAAGCCGGAGGGAAGAAAGCTATTAACATGTCGAAGACAGTTGAGGTGATTCAGAAAAGTGATGAAGCGCCCAGTGTCTTTTATGACCGATTATTGGAGGCATACCGCTTGTATACCCCCTTTAATCCGGAAGACGCTGATAATTCCCGAATGGTAAACTCCGCCTTTGTCAGCCAAGCTTACGGAGATATTAAGCGCAAGCTACAGAAATTAGAAGGGTTTGCAGGTATGTCTATCACCCAACTAATGGAGGTAGCGAACAAAGTATATATGAATAGGGAAACAGAAAGTAAGAAAGAGGAAGAGCGCAAGATGCGTAGAAAGGCAGATATGCTAGCGGTAGCGATCGCAGGCGTAGATAGACGGGGCCCAGATAGAGGCGATGGTAGATGGAATAGGGAGCCTTTGAGTAGGAATCAGTGCGCGTACTGTAAGGAAGAAGGGCATTGGAGGAACGAGTGTCCGCAAAGAGAGCAGTATGAGAGAGACTTACCCAGGGCAGGTTACGGAAACTTTAGAGGCAGAGCGAGAGGTAGAGGAGGCCCCGGAGGGAGTAATGGTAATAGAGGGAGTAATGGGAACAGAGGAAGTGTAAGGGAAGATAGGTACTATCCAGCAGCGCAAAGGTCCCGCGATAGAGAAGGTAGGGACTTTGTGGGATTGGCTGACACGGTCATGGAGGACTATTGATACCGACCGGGCTCCATCCCCCTTGGTCGAGCGGAGCCTATGGTCGATGTATCAATAGGGGGAAAAAGGAGTGCGTTCATGATCGACACTGGTGCTGAACATTCGGTGGTGACTAATCAAGTTGCTCCTCCATCTGGAAGAACTATTACTGTAATAGGAGCAACTGGAAGAAGTGCTGAAAAACCGGTTCTTAAAAGTCGACTCTGTACATTGGGAGGCCACGTAGTAAAACATCAATTCCTTTATATGCCTGAGTGTCCAGTCCAATTGCTGGGACGTGATATGCTATCCAAATTACAAGCGCAGATTACGTTCCTACCAAATGGAACAACATCCTTAAAGTTTAATGGACCTTCAGGTATTATGACATTGTCCGTACCAAAGGAAGAAGAGTGGCGACTTTATACAGTGTTGACTAGCCAAAACCCGAGGAGTGATGAATCCTTATTTAACATACCAGGAGTTTGGGCAGAGAACAACCCACCAGGACTGGCCCGCAATATTCCACCTATTAAAATTGAACTAAAACTTGGGGTTTATCCAGTAAGCCTGAGACAATATCATATTCCGCAGAAGGCTAAGAAGAACATCCAATCTTATCTGGATAAGTTCATACGGTATGGTATCCTAAAATTCTGTACTTCCCCCTGGAACACCCCATTGCTGCCTGTTCAAAAGCCCGGTACAGATGAGTATCGACCTGTGCAGGACTTGAGAGCAGTCAATGATGCGGTTGTTAGTATACATCCAGTCGTGCCCAATCCATATAGCCTGCTTGCTTTAATTCCGGGCGGGGCTACTTACTTTACAGTCTTAGATCTCAAAGATGCCTTCTTTTGCCTCCGAATTGCCGCAGAAAGCCAATGTATCTTCGCTTTCCAATGGGAAAATGCTGTAACGGGCTCGAAACGCCAAATGACCTGGACAAGATTGCCCCAGGGGTTTAAAAATTCACCTACCCTATTTGGTTCAGCTCTAAGTCAAGATCTACTAGATTTCGAGTCTATCCCAGGAGAGTGTGTATTATTACAATATGTAGATGACTTGTTGATAGCAGCAGTTACAAAGGAAGTATGTCAGCAAGCAACGCACGATCTACTACACATTCTCTGGAAGGCAGGATACAAGGTGTCTAGAAGGAAGGCTCAGTTGTGTTTGCCAACTGTCAAATATCTGGGATTCCATATCTCTGAAGGTCAAAGAATTATGGGGCCAGAGAGAAAAGAAGCTGTGTGCCAAATACCGATACCCAGGAATAGAAGACAAGTGCGAGAATTCTTGGGGGCAGCAGGCTTCTGTAGGATATGGATTCCCAGCTACGCGATACTGGCAAAACCTCTGTATGCAGCTATCAAAGGTACAGAGCACGACCCCTTCTTATGGACTCAAGAACAGCAAACGGCATTCGAAGATGTGAAGAGGGCTTTGATGAGTGCCCCAGCATTAGGTCTACCTGACCACACACGGCCATTCTACCTGTATGTACATGAGCAAAGAAGAATGGCTGTGGGAGTATTGACACAGTACTTGGGATCATGGCAAAGACCTGTTGCCTACATGTCTAAGCAACTGGATGCAGTGGCCAGCGGACTTCCACCTTGTCTAAGAGCCGTAGCTGCAGCCGCCCTGCTAGTAGCTGAAGCCGATAAACTCACTCTGGGTCAAGAACTTTATGTACGAGTTCCACATGCAGTACAGACGTTGTTGGATTACAAAGGAAATCATTGGTTTAGTAACAGCCGTATGACCAAGTATCAAGCAATGTTGTGTGAAAACCCAAGAGTGCATTTAGAGACTGTAAATACCTTAAATCCAGCTACCCTTTTGCCACAACCTACTGAAAGTCAACATGATTGTTTGGAAGTAATGGATGAAGTATTTTCAAGTAGACCAGATCTTCGTGATTTTCCCATCCAGAACCCTGATGTTCAATATTACACCGACGGCAGTAGTTATGTAAAAGAAGGGATCCGCTATGCAGGATATGCAGTAACAACGATAGACAAGGTGATAGAAGCTCGGCCACTGGCAAAAGGAACATCAGCACAAAAGGCAGAATTGATAGCACTGACACGAGCGTTACAATTGGCTGAAGGTTTAAGAGTGAACATCTACACGGACTCCAAGTATGCGTTTTTAACCACTCATGCCCACGGAGCTTTGTATAAAGAAAGAGGACTATTGAATTCAGAAGGCAAAGAAATCAAATACGCAGCTGAGATCCTACAACTATTGGAAGCAGTGTGGGAGCCGAAAGAAGTCGGTATTATACATTGTCGGGCGCATCTGAGAGGAGATGGTGATGTAACCAAAGGGAATCGGATGGCAGATAGTGCAGCTAAGCGTGCTGCTGAATCAGGAAGACAGGAATATGTGGGGCATATAGCTGCTCTTATACCAACTCCACTGTCTCAATGGACTCCAATTTATACAGCTCAAGAAGAGGAGTGGTTAAGGACTGAACCTGGAAAGTATTTGGAGAACAAATGGTATCAGTTAGAAGATGGAAGAATAGTTATTCCAGCATCACTAGCGGTAGAAATTGTCCAAAACTATCATAACGGGACACATTCTGGGAGAGACAGTACAGAAGAATCTCTCAGAAAACATTTCTACATACCAAGATTGTCCAACTTGACTCAGGCCATTGTACGTAGATGTGTAACGTGTGCTAAAAATAATGCAAGACAAGGACCAGTAAAGCCACCAGGAGTCCAGTTTATGGGGGGACTTCCCATGTCCGATTTACAAATTGACTATACAGTGATGCCTAAATCGGGTGGACATCGCTACCTGCTGGTAGTGGTGTGCACCTATTCAGGCTGGGTAGAAGCATGTCCTACTCGTACAGAGAAAGCAGGAGAAGTCGTGAGATTCCTGCTACGAGAAATAATACCCCGATATGGACTACCCTGCTCTATAGGATCGGACAATGGTCCAGCTTTTGTTCATCAGTGCCTACAACAATTGACTCATATGCTTGGTATAAAGTGGAGGCTTCATACGGCATATAGACCCCAGAGTTCTGGTAAGGTAGAGAGAATGAATAGAACTATTAAGAATCAGTTGGCTAAAATGTGTCAGGAAACCCAACTTAAGTGGAACGTTCTCTTGCCCATAGCTCTATTGCGAATCCGTAGTACACCTACCAGAAGGATGGGCCTCTCTCCTTTTGAAATCATGTACGGGCGACCACCTCCCGTGCTTGGTAACTTAAGGGGGGATTTGAGTCAGTTGGGAGAAGGAATTACCCGGCAGCAGGTTGTAGAGTTGGGTAAGACTATGGAGGAGGTACAGAAATGGGTACAAGATAGATTACCTGTGAATATTTATCCCCCAATTCATAGTTACCACCCAGGCGACCAAGTGTGGATTAAAGAGTGGAATAATGTGCCGTTAGGGCCCAAGTGGAGAGGTCCTTATGTTGTTCTTCTGTCTACCCCTACAGCGATAAAAGTAGCCGAAGTGGCTCCGTGGATACATCACTCCAGGGTTAAACCAGCAGCAGCCGATTCCTGGCAAGTTACAGCAAATCCAGAGAATCCCTGCAAGATCCGGTTAAAACGCACGACTCAGTCGGAGTGACGAGGAACCTTGTAGATTACAAATTTTATTGTTTCAGAGACTTGGTAAGTGAGTGAGAAGGCCATAATAAAGCCTGTCCACTCACCAACGAGTGTATAAGTCAGGGAAAGTCTTGAGGAGACCCCTGTGAAGACGAGCAGAACTCCATTCCCTGCAGCCCTTACATCCTGGAAGCCGAGGTGACTTCGCACGGACGAAGACTGAGGATGACGACGAAAGATGTATTTTTAATAATGTTTATTTATGTGTATTTTTATATTCAGGAAGGTAGAGGTACCAACACTCCTAGCTGTGAGGTATGCATTAAGACTACAAGAACAGGTAACCATATATCCCAGACCCTAATTTGGCATTCGCAATATGAGTGTAAAGGAGATGTATCAAGATGTAGATACTTAAATATAGAATATAGTGTGTGTCATTTAGGAGTAGGAGAACCTAAGTGCTTCAGTCCTGAGTATCAACCCCGTACAATTTGGTTGACTCTCAGAAATGGAGATTCTCAGGGGACCCTAATTAATAAGACGGTATTAAAATCCGTATATTCTTCAGGTGCTCTGCTATTTGATGCGTGTAAAGCAATATCAAGTGGTAGAAAGCCGTGGAATGTATGTGGGGATCTTAGATGGGAGAGGACGTATGGGTCTAACGATAAATATATTTGTCCCAGTAGTAAAAATAAATATGTAAGTCCAAGATGCCCAAATAGAGATTATAACTTCTGCCCATATTGGTCTTGTGTGGGGTGGGCGACTTGGGGACAGACAGCAGACAAGGACATGATTGTGACTAAGTTGCCTACTAATCCATATTGTAAGTCTATGGAATGCAATCCAATCCATATACTTATAAATAACCCTGACAAGTTCTTAGATAAATATGGTAATTTATTTGGGTTTCAAATATATGGGACGGGTTTAGACCCTGGGACAATATTGTTTATAGGGATAGAGACTGATACGGTAACCTCCCAAACTCATCAAGTATACCATTCCTTTTATGAAGAGATGAGCATAGATAATAAGATCCCCCATAATGCTAAAAACTTGTTCATTGATTTAGCCGAGAGTATTGCCGGTAGTCTTAATGTTACCAACTGCTATGTGTGTGGAGGTACTAACATGGGAGACCAATGGCCTTGGGAAGCAAAGGAGGTAATGTCCGGTTCTGAGGCAGTTGACCAATTAATATCTACACAAGCCGACTATCATATGAGTGTTAGAGGTAAATCTGAGTGGAGATTGAAGACCTCCATCATAGGTTATGTTTGCATAGCGAGGAAAGGAATGATGTATAATACTTCTGTAGGAGAATTAACTTGTCTAGGGCAAAAAGCTTATGATGATGATACAAAGAATACAACTTGGTGGTCGGCTTCAAATGTCTCAGAACCATCTAACCCGTTTGCAAGATATGCCAATTTAAAGGACGTATGGTTTGATCTATCCATCACATCTAACTGGAGAGCCCCAGCGAATTTGTACTGGATCTGTGGTAAGAAGGCCTATTCGGAGTTACCACAGGACTGGGAAGGGGCATGTGTGTTGGGTATGTTAAAACCATCCTTCTTCTTGTTGCCTATTGAAACAGGTGAGACTTTAGGTGTTAAAGTGTATGATGTGAATCATAGGAAGAAAAGGGGACCCATAGAGATAGGTGCCTGGGAAGATAATGAATGGCCTCCCCAGCGTATTATAGATTATTATGGGCCAGCCACGTGGGCAGAGGATGGTACCTTTGGTTATAGAACCCCTATTTATATGCTCAACCGCATTATAAGGTTACAGGCGGTGGTTGAGATCATTACTAACGAGACATCACAAGCGCTCAATCTTCTAGCGAAGCATAATACCAGGATGAGGACAGCAGTTTACCAAAATAGATTAGCCTTGGATTATCTTTTGGCAGTAGAGGGAGGTGTATGTGGGAAGTTTAACCTGAGCAATTGCTGTCTTCAAATAGATGACGAAGGGCAAGCAATAGCTGAGCTTACTAGCCATATGGTTAAACTAGCGCATGTGCCTACTCAGGTATGGAAAGGGTACAATCCAAGTAGTTGGTTTGGTAGCTGGTATGAGTGGTTTGGAGGGCTTAAGGCAGTGGTAGGTGGAGTCCTACTGATTTTAATGTTGTGTCTACTCCTGCCGTGTCTTATACCCTTAGTAGTTAGGTCTGTGCAAAGCCTGATAGAAAATATAGCAGAGAGGAAGGCTGCTGCACAGATAATGGCAATTTATAAATATAAGGCTCTAGATCAGGGAGAACCAATGCAGGAAGACGAGTGTTGAAGATTCACATCATAGGATAAGTCTGGTCTGGTTCAAAGGTAACTTGTGGTGTATGCAAACCAAGGTTAAGTGATGCCTCAAGTAATTGTAAAATATCAAGAGGCATCAAAGGGGGGAATGTGGTGGAATCTCGGTAAAAATAAATTTAGTAGGCCGAGATTACCACGTGGCATGTGTACGTGCATATGCTGACGTATCGATCAGTTGGTTGCACGAGGCAAGATACGATCAGTAGTGTACGGAGCATGTGCAAGAATACAGGATGTAGTATTCCCCTCCTCCATTGTGCTGGACAAGCCATGCGGTCAAGCAGGAAGTTAATTCTTATTTGTAATGATTGGTCAAGAGAATGTGCGGGTGGAGCTTAATATGGGAGGAGTTATGTGCCTATATAGGGAGCCTGCACTATTGTTCAGGGCTCAGAACTTGCTGTATTTTTGGTGACATTAGTCCCTCTGAGTCCCGATCGGTGATCCAATAAAGAATCTCTTCCTTCCTGAAGAAACCTGTGTCCATCCCTCTGTGCTTTGCTTCCGTCAGTTTCTCCGGTATCACATGCACAGTGTAATAAACTCCTGCGTACGTCAGTCTCATTTTTTAGTTACGTAGATTAAACAAATAGGATCAATAGTGCTACCTGGACTGGACATGTTTACAGGATATGCTAACTTGAAAAATGCAATCATTCAGATGCAATAACAAAGACAAAAACGTGTTAATCCTCTCATTTCTTAGTGAATATATAATGCAAGCTGTCAGGCACGTCTAGGCTAACAGTAGACATCAAGGAACATTAAGCAAATGTTAACTGAACGTGTGTAGATCAGCGGTTCCCAAACTGTGTGCCGAGGCGCCCTGGGACGCCGCAACGGGCACACAGGGGAGCCGCGAGTATTTTCCCGGTGCTATGATGATAGCATCGGGAACTGTGCTCTCCCCTGCAGGGGAGGGAGAGATAGAGGACTCGGGAGAGCTCTAACCTGCAGCTCCACTGGTTTCTCCTCTCGCGAACTCAGAGCTTTGCCGTGGTTTCCTACTGAACTCTAGCAGCTTTTGAGGCTGCTAGAGTTTACTGTCACCACCAGGGCTTCCCCACCAGGACCACTAGGGATTGCAGAAACTGTCCCCCCTCCTAGGCAAAGGTAAACAGGGAGGGGGGACATCATTTTTATTTTTAATTAAAAAAATATTTAATAATTTGCCCTCCTACCCCCACAGACTCCACTCCACACAATAGCTCCCCAATACACACACACACACTGCCCCCCATACACACACACTGGCCCCACATAAACACACACACTGTACCCCTCACACAACCTGCCCCCACTCACACACTATGTACCCCTCACACACACTGCACCCCCCTAACACACTGTACCCCTCATACAACCTGCCCCCCCACACACACACTATACCCCTCACACACACACACACACTGTACCCCTCAATCACAAATTGCCCCACATAAACATACACTGCACCCCTCACACACTCACAAACACAATGCACCCCTGTACACACACTGCATCCCACACACACACACACACACTGCACCCCTGTACACACACACATATTGCACACCTCACACACACATATTGCACCCCTCAAACACACACACACACTACAGCCCCTATCCCGGCAGGGCCGGTGCAAGGATTTTTGGGTACATGGGCGAAGATGTATTTTTGGGCGAAGATGTATTTTTCCACCAGCCCCCCTCTCCCCCCCCCCAAAATAACATCTTCACCTATGTGCTTCTTAACCAGTCCCTCTCCACCGTCCATTAGTGCTCGCCTCCCTTCCCTGTCCCTTAGTGTTCTTCTAACCTCTCCCCACTTTTCCCTGTCCCTTGGTGTTTCTCTCCCCTCCCCGTCCCTTGGTGCACCTCCCACCCCCTTAGTGGTCGCACTCCCCTTCCTGGTGTGCCTCCTACCTCTCTTGTAGCGCTGCCGAGTGGAGGATATCCCCTACAGGAGCTTCAATTTTCTGTACCTGGCCGGACTGACAGGGAGTGCTCTCTCAGTGAGCACCTCCAGTCAGTCTGGCCGGGTACAGGAAACAGAAGCTCCTGTACTGCGCTCTGCCATGCTACACTCAGTGGTGTATACACACTGACAGTCACACACACTCAATGACAAACACACAGACTCACTGATCTGACACACACGCATTCATTGACACACACACACACTGATTGACATTGACAGACACACTGATAGTCACACACAGACTCAATGACAAAGATACTCTTACTGATTTGACAGACACTTACAAACACACACTGACAGACACACACATACACTGACACACTCATACACTCACATGCAACACTCATACAATCACTCACAGACACACACTCATACAATCACTCACAGACACACACACTCATACACTCACCCTCACACACACTCACAGACAGTCACTCACAGACACACATACACTCACTCACGCACACACTCAGTCACTCACAGACACACAGACAGTCACTCACAGACACACATACACTCACACACAGACACACATACACTCACACACTCACACACAGACAAACATACACTCACACACAGTCACAGCCACACAGTCACTCACAGGCACACATACACTCACACACATACACATCACATACACTCACTAATTATTTTAATAAATAAACATTTTGCACCCAGCCTCTCTATCTGGAGAGCTGGTGTGGATGATGAATCATTCCCTGGGGTCCAGTGGGGCTGCTGGGCGGCGTGCGGCAGTGGTGTGATCAGACGTGGCGAGGGAGCTCTAATCTCCACGCTCTGCTCCCTCGCGGACTTCTACTGATGCCGCGGGAGCCGGAATATGACGTCATATTCCGGCTCCCGCGGCATCAGCAGACAGCGCGCGAGGGAGCAGAGTGTGGAGATTAGAGCTCCCTCGCCACGTCTGATCACACCACTGCCGCATGCCGCGCAGGGGGTCCAGAAGGTGGCCTTGCAGGAGGGAGAGCTTCCCTCCTGCCGTTCACTTAAATATTGCGCCCCCGGAGCTGGTGCGCCCTAAGGCGGCCGCCTGTGCCGCCTTATGGACGCGCTGGCCCTGTATCCCGGCAGTCCCCAGGTAAGTTGTCAAACTGTTCTTAAACAGTTTGACTACTTACCCTGGGAAGGCACTACGGTACTACTGGCACCATAACCACTACAGCGTAATGTAGTGGTTATTGTGACTGGATTGTTTCTTCTAAATAATCTACAAGTGCCACTCCCAAGATTAGGGGCCCAGTATATGCCACATCGCTGTACATATATACAACCTAGACATTTTTTTGACTTGAGGTGCCTTGGAAAAATATTGAAATATTAAGGGCGCCTTGAACTAAAAAGATTTGAACCACTGGTGTAGATTATATGGTAAAATTGAAAACCACTGGACTATGAATTAGAATAAAGTGGCTGCACCTTGCTATGTACGATATATAACAAATGGATAGCAAACAAATGAAAAATTGCAGGCACAGCAAACATAGAAGCAGGTATAGAAGGGTCGCTGCTAGACAAGCTGATAGTGGTCAGGAGGGCTATATGGAACCGAATAGCCATACCAGCATGCGGGTAAGTCCCAGAATGTACGTGGTGGAACTGCCCTGTAAAGTAAGCCACTGGTCAGCCTATTCCCAAAACTGGAAAGCATAGGGTAGGCAAGCGTAGGGTCTGAGAGGCAACGGCACCCTGTATGCGATTTAGGGCATTCCTGCAGCCCCAGGTTGGGTTACAGGCCAGCATCTTCTTGCCACGGACTCGGGAGCCCAGAGGGACCAAGTCCGGCCTCATTGGAGGAAAGCAATCGTTCTTGATGGTACCTTGCCGTCGCTGGCGGCATCAGATCCTCCTCTTTTGTGGGTGATGCTGCGGGGGTTTTCCCTGTTTGGCCCTCCAAGCAGGCTAATAGTCGCTGGTATTTTCACCAGGGAAAGCTGATTGCCTCTCGGAGGCTCCTCCATCATCCGGGCCCCGCTCTCTCAGGTCTCCTCTCTTGGTTGCAAAGATGTGGCCATCTGACGTGCTTTCAAGGAATTCCAAAAGTTATCTAAGAGCTCTTCCAGCCATCGCCAGGATTTCTCTGTGAGGCAAGTTTGTGTCATTTCAGGTTGCAGACGGTTGGATTCTGTCGAGTCGCGGATAGCCGCCATGTTGCGTGTTGTAGCCTTTGCTTACACTGAGCTGGGACAGCCGCCGAGATCAACAGCTGCGTGGATTGCAAGCCAGTGGGGACTGTGATATCCCCCAGAAAGGGGGGGAAGCGGGACTGCCAGGTAAACTTCTGAGGGCACAGTGTCGTGCCAGACGAGAGAACGGCCGCTTTGCCCGCCAGACCTTCCACTACACCTCACCGAGATCTCTGACAAATTCACCCAGTGTAGTCACACCGATGGATCTGGGGGCACCACTTCAGGTTCCAGACACTGGTGAGTCCCAGATTAGGGCACTAGTGCAGGCTGATAATGCAGGAATCTGCTTATAGTAGAGATCAAGATCAGAGCCCTCACTTTGCACATCCAGCCGCTATGAGGCTCAAGCCCCGTCCCCATTTTTTACCCTTTTTAGTGCGTTAAGGCAATGGGTCCAAAGCCAAAACTGGAAAAACAAATTTATTTTCCATGGTCCCATTGGCTGATACTGGGATATGATCCATTTGGCCTTGGCAAGAGAATACATAGATTTTATTTTACTCCATATTGTATTACAATGGGAGAATGAGTCACAGTGTTCATGTTTCAGTTGACGAATAGGTCACAGTTTATGTCATGCACATCATTTAGATTTCTATCAAAAACAGATTATTTTCCACTACCCTCAGGTATTTGATGTTGAAGAGTCATGGATACTGCTTTTCTTGCAAAATAAATTATACTGTTTGTGCACACACATCCTTCATCTAAAACAACATGAATGGAGGTGCAGTGCCACTTCAGGCTGTATAGCCAATTTAGTAAGGTGGCATGGTTGTAGGACCCTGCATTGTCTCTTGAAAGTAGGTTTCTCACAAATCTGGCCCTCCAGATGTTGCTGAACTGCAACTCCCATGATTCTATGAATGAAATAAATAGCCAGAGAATCATAAGGGTATCATAAGCAATATCTGGAGGGCCAGAGTATGGAGAACCCTGCTCTTAAGCAAGAATTTCCACATTTACCCATTTAGGCTTTCACGACTTGACTCTAAAGGAATTGGGGAATATTGCTTTCATTGGATGGTCATACGACAACTCCATGAGAGGAGAGCAGGGCTTTTGGAATTTGTCTTAAAGGAACACATAGTCACCTAAATTACTTTAGCTAAATAAAGCTGTTTTAGTGTATAGCTAATTCCCCTGCAATTTCACTGCTCAATTCACTGTCATTTAGGAGTTAAATCACTTTGTTTCTGTTTATGCAGCCCTAGCCACACCTCCCCTGGCTATGATTGACAGAGCCTGCATGAAAAAAAAACTGGTTTCACTTTCAAACAGATGTAATTTACCTTAAATAATTGTATCTCAATCTCTAAATTGAACTTTAATCACATACAGGAGGCTCTTGCAGGGTCTAGCAAGCTATTAACATAGCAGGGGATAAGAAAATCTTAATTAAACAGAACTTGCAATAAAGAAAGCCTAAATAGGGCTCTCTTTACAGGAAGTGTTTATGGAAGGCTGTGCAAGTCACATGCAGGGAGGTGTGACTAGGGTTCATAAACAAAGGGATTTAACTCCTAAATGGCAGAGGATTGAGCAGTGAGGCTGCAGGGACATGTTCTATACACCAAGTTGTTCAGGTGACTATAGTGTCCCTTTAAAGGTTTGAGTTGTGACTTTAATTTTTGGTGTTGAAGGAAGATGTTATGGAGTTTAGTGGTTACAGCTGTGTGGATAAACCACTGCCATTTATATGGAGATGTCCCAGACCTGCCAGTAAGATACGTCGATGTATGATGAACTTTACTTTATGTATTCCGTGGATGACTAGCAGAATGAGTATTTGGGAAGATAACGTCTGTAATAGCTTTCTGTGGTGAAGGGCTTTTTGGAGCCCCGTTTATATTTTACTGATTTTAATATCAGATTTGTCTATGTTGACCTGTACAACTTGGGACGATGAAGTGTATGTGATGCTGCAGAAGCAATCAAGAATTAGAAAAATCAGTCAGTGATATGTGATACATAATTAAAGGGACACTATAGTCACCAGAACAACTACAGCTTAATGCAGTTGTTCTGGTGAGTATAATCATTGCCTTCAGGCATTTTCATGCAAACACTGCCTTTTTAGAGAAAAAGCAGTATTTACATTGCCTCTAGGGACATCTCCAAGTTGCCACACCTCATATGGCCACTGGAGGTGCTTATTGGCTCAGTGCTGCACAGTAGGCAGCAGTGCTTTTAGCTAAATTTTCAATGATTCAATGCATCTCTATGAGGAGGTGCTGATTTTAGCCAATCCAATGCTTTCTCCATTCTGATTATGTCACCAATGGGGTGGGGTCAGCGCCAGTGGACCAATGTGGCACTGGAAATAATTTGAGTTTTATTAACCTTTAATGAGGTTAAGGGGGGGGCAAGCCACCTAAATGGTGGGTTAAACACTATAGGGTCAGGAATACAAGTTTGTGTTCCTGACCCTATAGTGTTCCTTTAAGGCTTTCCCATACCAACCGGTTAGAGCAGTGGTAATGTCACTGCCTAAGAACTAGAAAACCCAAATTGAATCTGGGTCTAGACCACATCACCAGTATGTGTGCTTGATCAAGACATCTAATTATGTATATCTGCCTACCTCAAATTCCTCATAGATGGTAAGCTTGTTTCACCAGGATCTTCCTAAAGATCAGTATGTATTCCTAAAGATTTTGCAACCTCACTCCCAGTGAGGGTTTGAAAGTGAGTTTTACTAACTTTGTTGTATCCCTGCAGCCACTCTGCCAATCAAATGCTTCCCCATTGAGAGGCAAATGTGCATGCGCAGCAAATCAACTGCTCTTCAAAAGTCTGACTCTGTTCTCACAGTGGAAAAGCCTCAGGAAGACAGCAACCAGAAGTGTGTTTAACCCTCCATTGTTTACATTGCAGCTTCTTCAAAACTTTGATGTTTTACATTGCAGGATCAAAACTAAAGGGTCCCAGAATCCTTCCCTTAAGATGAATTGGTCTTGGTGCCGTTAGCGTTCCATTAATGCACATACATACAGGGACGTATTAGCCGTGAGGCAATCAACGCATTTGCCTTGGGCTGCATTTTCCAGGGGGCGGCAAAAAAAGCCGCCCCCCAAATGCCCAGGGCAAATGCCTAGTTAGCCTCGCGGCTAACTGACATGCTGGGCGGGCGGGCGGCGCTGGCAGGCGGCTGGCAAGGGAGCTATTCCCCTAAGCTCTCTGCTCAGCTCCCTCGCGCGCCACAGAGTGAGGCTGGGAGCTGGAATATGACATCATATTCCGGCTCCCAGCCTCACTGTGCGGCGCGCGAGGGAGCTGAGCAGACCACTTAGGGGAAGAGCTCCCTCACCAGCCGCCTGCCATTGCCGCCCGCCAGCGCCCCCCGACCAAAGGTAAGGAGGTGGGGGGGGGGTTAAATAAATTTAAAAAATATGTTAATGTAAGTGATTGTGTGTGTGTATATGTCTGTTAGTGTGTGTGTGTGTCGGTTAGTGTGTGTGTCGGTTAGTGAGTGTGTGTCTGTTAGTGTGTGTGTGTGTGTCTGTTAGTGTTTGTGTGTGTCGGTTAGTGAGTGTGTGTGTGTGTCTGTGAGTGTTTGTGTGTGTCTGTTAGTGAGTGTGTGTGTGTCTGTTTGTGTGTCTGTTAGTGAGTGTGTGTGTGTCTGTTAGTGAGTGTGTGTGTGTCTGTTAGTGAGTGTGTGTGTGTGTGTGTCTGTTAGTGAGTGTGTGTGTCTATTAGTGTGTTCGTTGTGTGTGTCTGTTAGTGTGTGTGTCTGTTAGTGTGTGTGTCTGTTAATGAGTGAGTGTGTCTGTTAGTGTGTGTGTGTATCTGTTAGTGAGTGTGAGTGTGTCTGTTAGTGTGTGTTTCTGTTAGCTAGTGTATGCGTATCTGTCAGTGAATGTGTGTATTTAGAAGGTGGGGTGGGGGGAAGGGTTGGGTGGAGGTGGCACGGGGTGAGGGAGGCGCCTGAGTTTTGTCCTGCCTGGGGCAGCACAAAACCAGGATACACCACTGCATACATAATCCCACAATAGAAGACAAAGTCATACTGGGGTATAGATAAAGGTAGGAGAACAGGACAAACAGGGTGCCAAAAAATATCTATTATGTTGTGATGCTGGCAGGGAATTTAAATAAATTTTTAGTGTGTATCTACTACCCAGTATCGCCACTGTAAAATGCAGAATAATATTCAGCATTATGAAACTTGCGGTGAGATCAAAATGTGATTCCTTTTTTCACAGATTGAAGTAAATTCTTTTTCCATATATCATTTTTATTAGAGAATGTTATCAATACATATAATATCAAAACTGATATAACAGAGTAAACAATTGCTATACGACAATTTACAATTATTTTTCCTAGATTGACAACAAAGCTTTGCTTAAACGTATTATGCTGTTGTCCTCCAGTAATTGTAGCCTTATTAGCTTCATTAAAACATAAGAATACCATAGAAAGATAACATAGAGGGAGGGGAATACAAAAAGGAAAAAGGGGGGTGGGGGGGGATTAGGTTCCCATTGATATTGCTTATGCAACAGTTCTTGTGACACATACCCTGGCCTTAGAACCCTAGAGCCTGGCCGGGCATTCAAGTCACACAAAAGTGGTGCCCTATAAGCTATTTATTCCTATCAGTTTCCTCATTGTTAGCATTGCTGTCCTGTGCCTTTCCAATATTTGTGGTCCAGCATTCCCAATCTCTCACATACCTACTTATACAACCCTGATTGCAGTAAATTCTGAAGTGTACAGTTGTGCATCCCATTCCTATCCCAAAGCAAACTTTAGATAATGTCTGTCTCGCTCACATCTGCAGTGAAAGATTTCCACAGCTCTCCCAGAATGCTGAATATGCAAATAAGCCCAGACGGCTATCACTTTTTCAGGAGTCTGCATAAATATGGAATGGAAATATAAAAAGTGAGAGTTCTCTTAGGTATTTTGCATTCAGCATGGAATTTTGGGAGAACTGTGTGAACACATTCTTTCAAAACAGATGTGCCTGTGTTTGCCTTGTGTTATAGAAGCAATGCACAGGAGTAATATTCCCGAATTTAAGAAATAATAGAGAATAATAGAGTTAAGGCTAGCAGGGAGTTAGGACTATTTAGTAAATTCTTAGTTGTTTTATAAAAAAAATCTCTATTTAATAGGGATGTGCATGGGCAAAAAATTCAGTTTAGTTCGGCACTTCCGAAATTCAGGACTTCAGCAATTTGTCACTTCGGTTCGATTCAGACTTCCGCAATTTGGCACTTCCGCAATTTGGTACTTCGGTTCAGTTCAGCACTTCCGAACTTCAGGACTTTGGGAAGTCGAGACTTCGGCAATTCCCTACCCCTACCCCTAACCCTAATCTTACCCCTAAGCCTACCCATAAGGCTAACCCTACACCTACCCAGAGCCCTAACCCTACCTATAACCCTACCCCTAACCCTAGGTTTAGGGGTAGGGTTAGAGAAAGGTTGGGGTAAGGGTTAGGGTTAGGGCTAGTGCTAAGAGTAGGGTTAGGGGTAGGATTAGGGTTAGGGTTAAGGTTAGATTGCTCTCATCATTCCCTTAATTTTCCCTCCCTCTCCTGTTTTCCCACTTTTCAGAAATCTGAAGCACTTCGGCACTTCCAAAATTCGGCAATTCGGGACTTCGGCAATTCAGTTCGGTTCGGCACTTCTGAAATTCAGCACTTCGGCAATTCGGACATTCGGAAGCATCCCAATGTCCGAATTGCCGAAGTCTGGCCGAATTTAAATTCGGACCGAAATTAATTGCACATGTCTACTATCAAATACATATACCCCCAATGAAGACATACATGCATTAAATTATGCATTTTTGTAATTGGGGTGTATCTTAAAACAGCTTACAAGAGCTGCAGATTTCTTGTCTGAAGCCTTTACAAGCCCTCACCTTCTGACTCAGCCCAAACTACGACTGTCCAATTACAGACTTCCCAATGCAGCTCATTGATAAGTCTTTACAAGGCAGGTGCTTTGGGCAAATGCTGTCACTCGAGTTTAGCTCCTCTTAGCTAACCAAACCAGGAAGTAAAAGGACCAGTTGTTTGATTGAAAGCCAAGGTGGTGTAACAAGGTTAATTTATAACAGTACCAATTTCTATTTAAATCTGCACTTTTCGTAAAAGGAAAAAAAAAAGAGGACACGCTCTTCATACATAAAGCATTTCAACAAGCTAAAGTGCTTTAGCTATCCAGAGTATTCCTTTTTATTTTTTAGGGGTGCTGAAAGTCTTCAACGATAAAGTGAATCTGTTTTCAAGATTCTGTGGACCATAACTCCCATGAATCTCTGCCTGACAAAGCCCTAAAAACTTGCTAGTCCTCACCCTAAATAATAATGCAGGATTAGTGCATATGGTAGTATTTAAGTCCTACATAATTAAAATACCAGGTACAGGTATGTATTGTGTTCTCTACGGACAGTTTAATTGTAAACAGCAATAGAATTGTGCTGTAATCGTTTCCGTGCACCAACAATAGTGTCAATATAATGATGAATGCTTTTTTTTTTTGTCAACATTTGTAAAGTGAGTCATTGTTGCCTATAAAATGTGACAGTTCCAGTGTTATAATGTGTATAAGATGTTGTAAGTAAGTTTGTGTCTAAAGTCTTGATTACAGTTCTAGCTACAATATCACTGTGTAATCAATGGTTTCTACATAGAGAATGATAAGTGTATCCTCCGATTCTGAGATACATTACACAGATCACAAGGTGCATAGTCCGTTTCCAGCACTTCCTGATGACTAAGCATCCTGGATACTGGTATACTCTGTACATGTTAGACCACTAACCCTGTGGGGTTTATAAAATAAATAATAAGGCTAAAAAGGGGGGCAAGTCACCCTGGCATGCATGGACTCCTAAACAAAACAAACACAACAGGATGTGCCTAGTGACAAATGGATAATCTATTATAGTAGAACATTATATAAAAAAAGGCATAGGGACATAGTCCAAACTTTTTACCAAGTGGTCTTGCTTCTTATAGAACTTGAATTTTGTCCTTGGGTACATGTAAAAGACAGAAAAGAGAATCAATGGCGCAACAATAGGTAGAGAACACACAACACTAAATGTGTGAATGCCCACTCACATGTTACAGAGCTTCAAACCAGCTGCAGTCTTTATAGCGTGCAGTGGTATAATCCCCATTTATGGATACGTGTGTCTCATGCAGACCTTCGGTGGTGCTTAGGGATGAGTATCCCTGAAACAGAGAATATAAGGGAAGATAAAATATTAGAGGAACTCAGTAGCTTGCCGTTGATAAATCCTCGCTCACGTCTTAAAATAGTTTTTGCTCACTTGTGCCATTAGAGAGAGAACCAGTTTCTAGCCATTTCAGACTGTTCCCATCCATAGGGACAGCCTAAACCGAGATACCGGCAAGTTCCCCATGTCAGGACCGGGTGGAATTAAAACACGCAGAGCAAATCCCAATAAATGGACTTTCCGTATAACAGTTCTTAGAATTGGGTGGACTGACGGAAAACAGAGCGGGATCAAAGGATTACAGCTAGAACAGGAATAATTACCAGAAATGAGTACTGCAGTAACACACTATTGGCCTAGCAAGAACCACAATATGGCAAGGAATGGGAGAGATGAGTATATACATGGTAGTCTTCACTCCCATTGGTCCACACTAATTGGGAATTTTGTATAATTTGAGGAAAATACTTGACCCTTGTATTTTGACCCCATACATCATATTTGTGGTCCGAATTCTGGATACAGCGAATTCTGAATTCTGAACCGAATTTTGTTGCACATAAAAGCACGCTGTATGCAAGCATGCAGTGCCAGACCGAACACCAGGAGTAGGAGGCAAACCAGCAGCGTTTCCTACGATCGTTCGGCCCTCTTTGAGCCTCATCAGAGAACTGTAGTTGATACCATGGGATATACATAGTTACATAGTTACATAGCTGAAAAGAGACTTGCGCCCATCAAGTTCAGCCTTCCTCACATTTGTTTTTTGCTGTTGATCCAAAAGAAGGCAAAAAAAAACAGTTTGAAGCACTTCCAATTTTGCAACAAGCTAGGAAAAGAATTCCTTCTTGTAACCAGAATGGCAGTCAGATTTATCCTTGGATCAAGCAGTTATTACCCTACATTGAAAGATTATATCCTTGAATATTCTGTTTTTGCAAGAATGCATCTAGTTTCTGTTTGAACATCTGTATGGACTCTGATAAAACCACTTCTTCAGGCAGAGAATTCCACATCCTTATTGTTCTTACAGTAAAAAAAAACTTTCCTTTGCCTTAGACAAAATCTTCTTTCTTCCAGTCTAAACGCATGACCTCGTGTCCTATGTAAAGTAATAGATTTCCACAAAATGGTTTGTATTGGCCCCGAATATATTTGTATAATGTTATCATATCCCCTCTCAGGCGACG
This sequence comes from Pelobates cultripes, assembly GCA_933207985.1. Lineage (NCBI taxonomy): Eukaryota > Metazoa > Chordata > Amphibia > Anura > Pelobatidae > Pelobates > Pelobates cultripes. Next base: position 117,915,490 of record OW240920.1, read on the forward strand.
TTTTTCTAAACTAAATAGGTTTAAATTTGTTAACCTTTCTTCATAATATGTTCCATTCCTTTTATTAATTTTGTAGCCCGCCTCTGCACTTTTTCTAGTGCCATAATATCCTTCTTTAGAACAGGTGCCCAAAATTGCACAGCATATTCAATATGTGGTCTTACCAGTGATTTATAAAGAGGCAAAATGATATTCTCGTCCCGAGAATGAATGCCCTTTTTCATGCATGACAATACCTTACTGGCCTTGGCCACTGCGGATTGACATTGCACATTGTTGCATAGTTTGTTGTCTATAACAATTCCCATTAATAAACCAAGAAAAAAAATGTAAAATGTCAGCCATGTGACATGATTTCACTTGCAGGAAAGTATAAAACTGATCTTTTAATGTTTTCTCACCAAATTCTACACTGTCTAAGTGTTTGTAAAGTCTTGAAAACCTTCCGTTTACCTTGATGCACATTAAATATTCTCCTACCTCCTGCTCACAGAAATATTACTTAATGCTCTGATATTGACAGGATTTTCTGTTAAAAGGTCTAAAGATAAAAATGCTATGCATTCAACCTGGGATCATTTTTCATCGTCATTTAGTGACAGCACAGTCTGTAGTCAATTTCAGCCTATTTATCTTTTCTGATATTGATCTAGTTCACCCGCTCTGTTTCAAGATGCATCAGCCATAGGCTGCGGTGTAGATGGGTAACTGTCATGCTAGCTTATACTCTAACATGGGAGAGACTTAGAGATCATATGTAGCATGCCTCCCAACATACCCGATTTCTACAGGACAGTCACGATTTTTGGACATCAAGTAACTGTCCTCAAAAAGTGTATCGTAACAGTGCTCCCTGCATGGTTTGCCCTCAGTGGATTGCTATGCATGCACAATCGTGTCACTGGCTCACCCCCTTTCCCCCCTCCAATTAGCATCCAGATTCACTGGGTGCCGACATTGGGAGGAATATGTCTAGTGTTCCCAAAAAGTTGTAAATCTATACTCCTCACTTATTCTCAGACCCATCAAATCACCACTTTCAAGATCATTCATCAAGTATGAATTGTCTGGAAGTTAAAGTGAATTTATAGTGAGTTTAAATTTGTAAGCCAAAATAGGTAAATTATAAATATTCTCCAGGTCATCTCAATTTTTCATTTGACTACTTTGGCTTAAAATGTAAAATACACTTTTGGATTTATTCACTAAACGCTGACAGGGTTATTCGCTAAAGTAATAACTCCAAGTGAATTCAAAGTGGATTTGAAATTTAAGGTAAAACTAGCCAAATTGAAAAAATCCTATAACTCTATGTACCTAGATCTGCTACTCTGGCCTTAAATGTGAAATTCACTTGGAATTCACCTTAAAGGACCACTATAGTGCCAGGAAAACATACTCGTTTTCCTGGAATATAGTGCCCTGAGGGTGCCCCCACCCTCAGGGACCCCTCCCGCCCGGCTCTGGGGAGAGGAAAGGGTTAAAACTTACCTTTTCTCCAGCGCCGGGCGGGGAGCTCTCCTCCTCCTCTCCGCCTCCTCTCCTCCCTTTCGGCTGAATGCGCACGCGGGGCAGGAGCTGCGCGCTCATTCAGCCGGTCTCATAGGAAAGCATTCACAAGGCTTTCCTATGGACGCTTGCGTGTTCTCACTGTGATTTTCACAGTGAGAAGCACGCAAGCGCCTCTAGCAGCTGTCAATGAGACAGCCATTAGAAGATTTGGAGGCTGGATTAACCCTAACATAAACATAGCAGTTTCTCTGAGGTTTCCAGAAAGTAAACATAGGCATTGTTATCTATTTAAGTGGAACTGTTTAATCTGAGGATTTTTTTCTGATAATGTAAATTTATCCATTCATTGCACTACATGTCTCTTTGAATTCTCAGTGTTTTTATTTTTAATTTGAATTTTATGCCTGGTTCTCTTTCAATAGCAAGGACATAGCTTTCAAATTCATTTAAAGGGACACTACAAACACCTAATCCACTTTAATTTGCAGAAGTGCATAATACGTGAAGAGTGTGTCCTATTTTTTTAATTTTACAAAAAGTGCATTATTCACATAAGTTTGCACTTGTTTTAAATTAACCTTGTTATACTCGCCTGGCTGTCAGACAACAATTCCTGTTACTTCCTGGTTTGGTTAGCTCAGTAGAGCAGCAATTGCCCAGAGCACCTTCCTTGCAAAGACTTTTCATTGAGCTGCATTGGGCAGTCTGTGATTGCACAGTCACAGCTGTCTGCGCTGGGGATGAAAGGGACGGCTTGAAAAGTGTTAGACAAGAAAGATATCTGCTGCTTTTGCGAGCTGTTTTTAGATTTACCCCAATGAAAAAATGCATAATAATGCATTGAGGGTTTATCTACTAAATAGTGACTTGCAATTAAAAAAAATAATAATTATGCAGTAGAGTGCTCCTTTAACCAATTCAATGCCATGCTTGTATAATATTTCTCTGCATATCATAATTAGGCATGTCATCCATTGATGAGAAGTGCCCTCTCCAGTAAGTGCTTCAATAGCGTTTCAATTCAAGTTCTTCTTTAAATCCGCGCTGTATCTTGGGCAAGCTTATTTTACTATCTATACAATTTCTTGTCCTTGACAATGTCAATTAGATAAGTTATCAGTAGAACATTTATCATTGTAGAATTTGATACAAAAGTAAATCTATTGGTTCTTTGCTTGTGAATACATGCATTGCAGCCAAACATCCTAACTAGTGATGTCCCGAACGGTTCGCCGAACGGTTTGCCACGGATGGCAAACATATGCGCTGTTCGGTCCGCCCCCTATGTCATCATTGAGTAAACTTTGACCCTGTACCTCACAGTCAGCAGACACAATCCAGCCAATCAGCAGCAGACCCTCCCTCCCAGACCCTCCCACCTCCTGGACAGCATCCATTTTACATTCATTGTAAAGCTGCATTCTTAGTGAGCTGTCCAGGAGGTGGGAGGGTCTGGGAGGGAGGGTCTGCTGCTGATTGACTGGAATGTGTCTGCTGACTGTGAGGTACAGGGTCAAAGTTTACTCAATGATGACGAATAGGGGGCGGACCGAACAGCGCATATGTTCGCCATCCGTGGCGAACCGTTCGGCGGACCGTTCAGGACATCACTAATCCTAAACATTCGCACATGAGCTTTGCAAGCCCTGTACTACAGTTTAAAGCTTTCAGATTCTGAATTAGTGTATACAGCGCTTCTGAATACATTGCTGCTTTATAAATAATAATAATAATTTAAATGAATATGTCAGGTTTACAAAATTAGATTTTGCTCTCATTTTAGAAACATAGAATGCGACGGCAGATAAGAGCCATTTGGGCCATCTAGTCTGCCCAATTTTCTTAATACTTGCATTAGTCTCTTATATCTAGGATAGCCTTATACCTATCCCACATATGCTTAACCCCTTAAGGACACATGACATGTGTGACATGTCATGATTCCCTTTTATTCCAGAAGTTTGGTCCTTAAGGGGTTAAACTCCTTCACTGTGTTAACCTCTACCACTTCAGCTGGAAGGCCATTCCATGTATCCACTACACTCTCAGTAAAGTAATACTTCCTGATATTATTTTTAAACCTTTGCCCCTCTAATTTCCGACAGTTTTGCCCATAGTTCAAGGACAGTTGAATATAATCCTGCACAGGCTGTCTTGTGGTAATCCAGCTTCTGAAGACTACACTCTCAACACACTTAACCAGGTTCTGTGTGGCTGAGCGTGATAAAAACTTGTAGTCCGCAGCAATTAACTCAGTGCTGGGAGAGTCTCAGGGCACATACTGCAGAAGTGAAACATCTAAGAATAGTTTACAGGCCAGATAAACTATACAACAATCACAGTAAATGTTAATATTGGAGACAATCAGACAATAACGATAACACAACTAGCTAGAAATTTCCTAGCAAAGGACTGACCTTGGTATAAAATTCAGAGGCCCAGCAGCCGGCTGACAGTGTGAGTAAGGGGGGTGAGAGGGTTGGAAACTGATTATTCTGTCTGCAGCTTGTTCATTTTTCTGGTGTAACATTCCAATAAAGAAAAGATCGATTTGGTTTTCATAAGTAGCTTTCGCGAAGTTCAGCGCTCAATGTTGTAGTTTCAGCAAACTCTGCCCTCCCCCCTTTACTCCCTCAACAGATCCTGCTTTGAATATAAGTAGCGAAGGATTATGTCATTTTTAAAGGGATGAGTGACTGAAAAAAGATTAATGGATTCAAATTAAAAAATTTGTTTTGATTTTAAGGGTCACTGTCGGCACCACAACCACAACAACTTAGTGTATTGGTCATGATATCAACAGTCTATGATGTCCCACATTTTCCAGTCAGATTTTGGGAGTGGTTTGATGAAAAACAGGACCTTTGCAGCACTGAGTCTGCAGCTGAAGTACAGGGAGCATAAATCTAAAAATATATGTAAATACCATGGTCTAATTTTAAGGGGGAGCTAATGGCGCTGTTTCCACCTCTGTTTATAATTAAAACTGAATCACCTTCCAATTTAAATCAAATTGATTACCTTTATTTCTTCATTTCAAAAATACGTAAGCTGGGGAACGGGGGGGGGGGCCACCACAACAGGAAACAGGGACCACTGTCTTACACGTTTTGTGTATTTAGCACGTCATCTTAGACCCTTTCCCAGTACTGGCTAGCCCATGCCTAGCACTCTCAGCCAATCACAGATGTCCAGGTAGGATGGAACTGATAATGCAGAAGTGTTAATTCCACACTATCATTGTGACTCAAGAGACGGCAGTCTCAGGGTGCTGATTAAAGCCACAATTTCGAGACATGGCTCCCAGACAGTATGATAAAAAATTGTGTGACACACACGCTCCTTTGTTCCATAAACTCTACACTAAGCTGTAGTGGTTATCGTATATATAGTGCCCCTTTTTGCCATGATACCATTTAGTGTTTCCTTAAAACATCTCCGTTAAAAGCCAAAGGATCCATGCATCCGTTCCACCTGATTCTCCCCCAATCATTTTTGGATCCTGGAACTGGCTTTACTTACCGTTATTGACGTATTACTGATCCCTCCAGTCTTATTTCTAGATGCCACAATCTTCAAGTTTCTAAGAGGTTGGCGCTTGGAAAGCGTATTCTCCACCCATAGCAGCGTGTGCACTGTCATTTCAGCTGAATTCCACTGACTCTCGCAATCACGCGGTGCTGGAGGGAGGTGAGTACATGGATCCAGAGCAAATGAGAAAGTTAACAAAGGCCATTGAGCTTGGATAATTCTCCACTCTTTATCAACTTTTGTCAACTTGCTGGTTCTACATAAAGATTAGTAGTCATTACCTTTCCTTACAAAAAATTTGGAAAAACAAAAAAGCATTTTTTTTTTAAAAAAAATGGGCCATAAAAGGGATTATTTAGGACATGTTTCAAATAAAAAAAGGGATAATTAACCTCAAAAATATTTTTTAATATAATAATTCTTTCATTAAATTTTCAAAGGAAATAGATTTTTAAAATGTGTTTTATAGCCCACCTCCTATAGACTGTAAGCTCGTTTGAGCAGGGTCCTCTTCAACCTATCGTTCCTGTAAATTTTCTTGTAATTGTCCTATTTATAGTTAAATACCCCCTCTCATAATATTGTAAAGCGCTACGGAATCTGTTAGCACTATATAAATGGCAATAATAATAATAAAAAAAATAAAAAAAAATAAGTATATGTAAAAAAAAAAGTATATGACAGGATCCTTCAGCCATTTAAGTACACCTTAGGTCAGATTGTGTCACTGTCAGTTTTCAATCTGTCTGACCCAAGGTGCATGTAAATGGCTGAAGGATCCTGTCAAATACTAAAGGTAGGGATGAGTTTTTCTCATTAAAAAAAAAAATCTATTTCCTTTCAATATTTGATGAAAGGATCATTATATTAAAACATATTTTCGAGGTAAGAGTTGTCCTTTAAGTTGCCTTCTTCTTAGTCTTGTCACTGGTGAGTGAGTGCGCAGTGAGCAATGGATGCAATGACTGGATTAATTTCGTGATTACATTTTTGTTCTTTACCCATGGATTATACTTATTTTCCACTTATTTTCCAAGACGCAATATGACAATGCCTTGTTAGATATATCTATCATGACCAAAGTAATATTTAGCTTAATGTTATAAATAAAATTTCTCTGCTTTATTAAAGAATTCAATATTAATATTCCTTAAATATAATGCTTAGATAATGAAAAATATTTTTTATATTTTTTTAAATGCTGTCCCCCTTAACTAAAGTCCATATCAGCTAAAATGTATATAAGCTTTTTATTGAGTAATATGGTTAAAGAGCCCGGAGACTTATCCATCTAATAAAATAACATCCTATATCTCTTTACAACCCAGTCTCTTATTTATTCTTTATACAGAACCAGAGGTCTTAACACATGGCTTTCTGCAGGATGCACAATATAGAGGTTTGTTAAATTAATATTAAGTCCGTTTACAAAGAAGACCTTTCGGAAGCTAGTGATGCAGTTCTCAGTTACAATAAAATACTCTTACTTGCTTGTTTTATTTCCCTTGATTCCCATGAGATACACAGCAATAACCGGACTCTCTCACCCTCCGGATGCTGCATCAAAACCTTTTCACTCCCATTAGAAATTCAATATTTAGATTCTTTCCGACTAACAAAAATAGCTTTAACTCCTTCACTGCTGAGCGGACTGACACAGCTCACTCAGGGCTGCTTTTTGGGGCACAGTCCCACATGGATGGAAAGGGACAATGGACATCTCTTCCACTGGGAAACTGTGGAACTACTGCCATGTAATCTCACAAAACCTATCTCATGGTCCTTAGGACAACGTTGTGTTCCTATGTGTTTCAAACTCAACACTCCAGGCTAATTTTTATATATATATATATTTTTTACCTTCGATCATGAGTATTAAATATGCAGGATGGAGATACGAATCTTAGCATCTGGTGTAATTATACATTATTATTATTGATGACCGAGGAGAAGAGCAGATAGAGGTCATGACATTGGACCTCACTCACTAGTTACTGGGATTAATGGAAGATGTAATGAGATTAGATGAGCTAGGCTCTGTGGGACTGGTGAGGAAGAGGAAGTATTTTGGGGTCAGGAAGTGGACTAAGAAGGTCAACGAAAAATGTATGTGAATAGGTTTTTAGAAGTCGGCCAACATTTATGAGAACGGGATGGTTGGAACGGGATGGTTGGAAGGAAGTAAACAGGAAGTTCCCAATCAACTTTTTATAGGGTTTAGTATACTAAATTAAGGATTTTAAAAACAGCACAGGTACATAATTTTTTTAGGTGCATTGAATATGTGCGCAGGCCAGCCGACAGGACAAATACAGGAGTATCTAAGTAGTAACATTTTGTTCTGAACTTAGATAGTGCAGGACTGAGGTAGGCCGAGGACGGGGAATGGTTAATGTATAGCCTTGGAAAGGGTGAGCGCAGCATTTGCTATAAAAGGGCTATAAATATTGTTAAAGGATTACCAGTTAACCATTACAACTGTCCAAATTAGTGCTAGGATAAGTCATTTGATTTATTTAGCTTGCTCTTATTATAATGTTTGTTGAATAATGATATATAATACACATACAGGAAACAGTAGATAAGTAAATAAGATTTTAGTTTTGGGGAGTGATGTGTAGGTTTCTTTGAATTCATAAACAGCACTGAGCCATTAAATGGGGTTAAGGAAATGTTGGCAATATAACAACCTGGTGTCATGGTTGGCAAGTTGGTATGGTTGGCAGAGGGGGCAGTTTGTGTGTAGTGCTTGAGGTGTCAGGTGTGCCCTTATGACCCAACCAATTTTAGAACTTGAAGACTGTAGTCAAGTGGGGGTTGCGCATGAGGGACTGCAGGTAAAAAAGTAAAAAATACAGGTGGTCCTCACTTTACGACCTTCCTGTTTTACGATGGCTTGCACTTATGACCAGCTCTTTAGCGTGGGGATTCAAGGGATTCCCCACTTTAGAGAGCTGGTCTATGGTCTGGGAATTTTCCCTAAACATAGATTTCAGCAACTCCCTGCACCATTAAGCTAATCTATGTTCTGGGAAGTTTTCCCGAACATAGATTTGTGGGATTCCCTGCACTAGTGAACTGGTCTATGTTCGGGGGAATTCCACCGAACGTAGACCTGCTCTCTTGCGCATGCTCGCTAGCACACTTACCGACCAATTTGTTTTATGACCGGGTCGTAAGAATGAAACCCGGTCAATAAGTGATGAGTGTCTGTATTCAAAAACACTTTAAGACCAATTTAGGTCTTTCAGCCTTTGAGTAGATAACTCCCTAATACCGTGGGAATTAGGGAGTTATCTACTTATTCATACCTGTCATTACATTGACAGGCTGAGTAACTTACATTTTATATGAATGTATGTTACTTGATTGTTGTAAGTGTTGCAAATGCTTACAGCTGAATCCTGGCTACGTTTGTATACTTTTTATTTACAATTGTATACAGTGTAACAGTCTTCTTCTTCCACTGGGTAAGTATATTAGTACTTAGGCAAAACTGTGCTTCGGAACTTCGTCAATTCGGCACTTCGGCAACTTCGGAACTTTAGCACTTCGGAAATTCGGTAATTTCGGAACTTCGGGACCTCGGTAATTCGGCACTTCGGCAATTCGGACATTCGGAAGTATCCGAATGTCCGAATTGCCCGAAATTCGTCTGAATACATATTCGACCCGAAACGAATTGCACATGTCTAGTAACTGTATATTGTATGTATGCATTATGCTTGCATGCCAATTTTATTAACATTCTGGTATCCTTTCTGGTGGGAATCTATCTCCAAAACAAATTGTAGTTACTTACAAATATCCATCACTGGAGTATTTAACCATTTTGTTTATCTATTTTATCTCACCCACAGCCTGGAAAAAAATGGCATTCAAGTTTATTTCAGACAAAAGGTGAATAATATCATTAGATTTTAAACTTAATCTCCCACTATCCGAGTGAATAAAGAACTTGCAATCCATATTACTATTTACATTTTCTTAATAGAAATCTCCAGATGTGACGACATTAACCAGAATATCACAATATAGATTTTTTGTTGTTGTTTTTGTGTTCTTATTCCCCTGTAGGGTACCCAAGCGTCTCCACCTTTCATCACTTCTCAGAACAAAGTCACTGGTATAAAAATAGGAATTTTACTGTACTCGTCCTATGGTATTGAATTCCAGAAGAAGGACTTGTGAATGAGCTGATCCATCCTGTTCTACGTCCGGTGACCTTGTAGGGTCGCATTACACAGACCCAAGCATAAAAGTAAAGCGTCTCAGGGAGCAGTGCTAAGTGCATAGTGCTGCAGTTCTGCTCCCAGAGACGACATGTGGGAAAGGTTAAGCCACTGCAGAGGTGTGAGATGGATTTTTGCTCTTTACATTCATTGAAGGCTGTCCGGAGGTGAAAATACTAATGACATTGAGGACATTAGGGTGTGATAGAAAACTATCTGCATGTCTGTTTCTTAAAGGAGTAGCCCCACTTTTTAAAAGTAAAACATCTGAACTGAATTAAACACATACATGAGGATTTATAAAACGGTGAATTGCAGTGAATTGAAAAGCAAAAGAAAAAAGTTACATCCCCCACCAAAAAAAGCCAAACTGTTGCTCTGAATGAGTTGGAGAAAATCAGTGACTTTGACCTAGATTTTGCAGCTTTGTTTTCAATATACTGCAACTCTTTTTTTGTGTGAAAAAGACTCTCTTTCTTTTATTGTATTTTGATAAAACCATAAAACACCTCAGCCACTTAGTCAGTCTTTCCAGCCATCCTGATTCTGGTGAGACGTCACTATTTTAGTGTCCTGACCCATCATCTTGGGTTTGTTCCTTGATGTCCCCAGAAATCATAGCACAGGTGCATCATGAGACACGGTCGCACTGCACTAAGGACAGTAGGATCACCAAGAGAGTGCAAAGCTTATAACGGGCGGGCACCGACAGGATGCTTGGCTGGCCTCCAGCCCTCAGAACCACGCAGGGAGCGCTGCTAGTGCACTCCCTGCATGGTCCGTGTGCCCCCAGCATAATTTGAACACGAATAATGATGTTCTGCCTAGGGACAGTTCCCATATGGGACATCAGGATACTAAAGTGGGACAAGATCACAACATCAAGACTGTCCCAAAAATCGCTGGATTGTTGGGAAGACTGTAATATGTTATCAGTAGCTCTCTTCAAAATGAAGGCAACATTTACAGTACTCACCTTTACCAGGCATGGTAAGAGGGTACATTTGTCCCTTCGTAGGAATTTATGTGTTCATTGCATTCTTCTATTCTGCCTTTTGGTAAGAGGTCATATAATGTCGATTGAAGGAAAATTACATTAAATCTCCTCTTCTTCTTGCCTTATGCCATGCAAGAATGGCAGGACTGCATACTACAGAAGTTTGTTGGTTAAGGCAAAGGGATATGATTCCCTCGTCGACCGCTGACAAAGGAAGGCAAGAACATAGGGTAACTGACACATTAAATAGAACATTAAAGCTAGAGATACAAACGTGTATTTATGCGCTTTAGTTGTCCCTTGTCCCTTCTAACATCTAAATCCCTCCTCAGTGTGTGATAAAAATAAATTAAATAGCCAACACAGGATAATTTAACCCTGCAATATAAAGATTACAGTTTCGAAAAAAATGTGCAAAAAAAAAAAAACTAAAGAAATTGAGGTGAAGTGGCCTGGGTTACTTTAGTGGTCTTAGTGGTCTTTTTAACTCCTTCACTCCTTCCAACAATACAAATTCTGGTAGGCTCATGTATTTCAGTTGCTCCAGATCTTCAATAGTGAATCTGTCAAGCATGGTTGTGCTTCTCTAGACGATGTCTAAATTGTCCATCACTTTATCAATCATGGTATCTGAACGTTCTGTTTGTTAAGAGGTCCTGCAGCTTCCATAGGGCTTTGATCCTGTCTCTCCTCTGAACGAAACATCTTCCCATGATGACCTAAATCATTACAAACTGGCCGGCCAATCCTTAAGCCTTTAGTTCGATAAGACATATTACCATACATCAAAGATTATCTAGGGCTCTGTTTCTGAATACAGTCGAATTTCCAACACATGATCCCTTTCTCAGATCCATCAATACTCCAGTTTGCACTAGGGTATAAAAATAGACGAGGTTTTATCTCAGACCAGGAATAGTACTGTAACCCAAGGATCAAATCTCTTGCAAACAAATAGATCCATAGTCTTAGGTATTTAATAATAAATAAAAAGCAGAATGAAACTGAAAGATGACACAGGCCAAGTGAAAAAGAAACCGTTATGAGGACATCGGTGATCGATAGCAGCAGGAGAACAAGACTAAATAAAGACGTAAATCAAGGACTTGGGGATGTAGGCCTTCAAGCCTGCCATTCTGTCTGCTACGTCCTGTTTGTTGTATTTAAAAGCTTGTTATGTGTGATGAAGCGGAATGATCACTATGATGTGAAAATGATTGTGACAATGAAAGACCAGCAAGGGATTGTCAGCCCACAGGGCTTTAAGATGTTTTAGGATATTTTTTTGCCCTTGCCAATGTTGCTACTGACATTCACGTACTGTACTGTCATTGACCACTTCAAGGGAGATGGGTCAAAAGGGGCTTATTCATTAAACAGTAATTTTGCATCTTGGTTACTATAGTATCTTGGGCAAAGCAAGATTTCCTACAGAGAATGATTTGAAAATAGACCTGTGATTAACAAATGTTCAGTTTTGGTAGCTGATATAATGAAGTCAATACATTGTAATAGCTTAACTGCCAGCAGATGTATAGGTTAAAATCAATAATTATCTGAAGCACATTTCCTGAAAAATGTTTTCATTTACAATCAAATCTTACAGCACAGTGTGTTTATTTTAGAAGTGTTATATCCTGCTCTGTTACTTAAACTTTAATCACACACATGGGCCACCTGCACATTCTAGCAGACCATTAATAAGAGCAGGTGCAAAACTACCAGTGGTGCAGGCAGTGTGAAAGCATTAGGACCCCAGCAGGGTCCCGCTAATTCCAGGTAGAGTCACAGGCACTATAGGATCCTGCCTATCCATGCTGACACTGCCAGTAGTTCCCATTACCAAATATAACTATACAAGGCTGCAGAGATAGGATGGGTGTGAGTGTGTATTTGTGTATGTATATCGGTGTGTGGATATGTGCATGTGTGGCAATCTGTGTGCTGTGGGTCAATGCATGTCAATATGTGTATCTCTAAATGTGTGTCAGTGTGTGAATCTGTGCATGTGTGTCAGTGTTTGGGGATCTGTGTGTGTGTAACTGTGCATGTGTGCTAGTTTGTGTATCTGTACATGTATGTCACTGTGTGTTTCTGTGCATGTATGTCTGTCTGTGTATTGCAGTGCACCACTGTTTGTGCTTCTATCTCTTGGAGTGGATGTCTGTGTATGTCTCTGTGTGCATCTCTGTGCAGTAGCATTTGTGTATTTCTATGTGTGGCAATCTGTATATGTGTGACAATGTATGTCTTTATGTGAATATTCTCCGGCATGCAAACTCTAAACCTGCACGCAACACACAACTGCATTCGCACACCAGCACTAAACACAAGCACACCACTGCATTCACATGCCAGCACTAAACAAAAACTCTCCACTGAATTCACACACCAACACTACACACAAACACACCCGACAATCAGATATTAACACTATAAAAAACACACCACTGCAATCAAACTGGATTATAACTAGCATAACGTGTCCTTTAAATAATTAAAAATATGCAATTATTTTTCAGGAATAACAGTTGTTCAATCATGCAAATAATTGCCATAGTTGTTCATATGTAAATACAAGGCACTGATACACTGAATCATTTTTACCTAGAGCGTCATCTGAAGTCTTGATTGTCTCCTGGTTGAGCTTTTTATAAGATGTCATGTATTATCACGCTGAACATTAGTTAAAAAGAGCTACACACTAACTCATCCTACAACCCGCAGACCTTGCTGACAAGGGTCGGTTGTTTTATTGATCCATTATCCTTGCTGGAGTCCACGTGTAACCTCTGTTCAAAAGTCACAAATTGCCTTAAAAGGGGAACATTTGTCAATATGCATTCCCTTCTGTTTGATCATCAACCCATCCATCTTTTGAGTTTGTCAGGAAACCATTATAGTGTTTATAGGATCAACAATGTATTTGATATAGTGTTTGCAGGTATCTGTACACCTTTATCCAATAAAGTGTGAACTGCCAGTAATTCCAACTTTTAGGCCAAAATAGCCAATCTGAAAACATTGCTGACCTGGAGAGCTTTTCCAATTTGTTTATTTAACATTCTTTATTTTTTGCAGTGCATAGTTAGACAGACAAGCTTACAAATATATACACTATCACTTTAAGTGTTTAGTTTTGCCACTGATTTTTTTTTATTGCATTCATCACATTCATTTTCCATAATATATATTCACAATGCACTAGCACTAGCACTATTTGATTTGTCTCCCACATTGGAATTAGTGTGAGACCCACTGATATTGGGGTACTGTGTAGTGGTGGGCATCACACAATATGACCATATGGTGGAACTGAATCCCCATATCTGTTTACTGAGATAGGCTACTGAGATAGGCGATTTTAAGAAGCCTTATGGAATTTAGAAATGTATTTTATGAGTGTGCCGTTCTTCAAACTATATTATATATAAATTTTGGTCACTACGGTAGCACCATTACAGCAAGATGCAAGTTCCGGGTGTGTCCCCAATTCGCTTTTATTTTTACTATGTAAGTTTGGAGTCCAGAGACTCCAGACCAGATTCCCTTTGGGGTTACGCACCCTGACCAGCCCCCCCCCCAACGTCAGATGCCCCTTTTGGAAGTGAAGTAGTGGTGGGCTTAACGCAATATGGCCATATGGTGGAACTGAATCCCCATATTTGTTTGCTGGGATAGGGGATTTTCAGTAGCCTTATAGAATTTAGAAACGCATTTTATAAATGTCCTGTTCCTTAATCTGTCTTATATAGCAGCTTACACTGACATTTTAATAATAGATACGATGAGTATGGATGCAAGATGGTCATAAAATATCAGAAATACAGCACTTTTTATATATAAAATAGAAAATAAACGGATGTGGGTCAATGATGAACAAAATGAGTTAAGGAACTATCAGGCTAAGACAACTGACTACACAACAAAAAAGCAAACGAGATTGAAACCACCAAGAGCTTTTAACTGGGCTCATGTTAATTGTTGAGACAGATAGAGTAAGGAAAGGTGCTTGACTGGGCAGAAATACAGTAAGGTCCATAAATATTGGGACATCGACACAATTCTAATCTTTTTGGCTCTATACACCACCACAATGGATTGGAAATGAAATGAACAAGATGTGCTTTAACTGCAGGCTTTAATTTGAGGGTATTTACATCCAAATCAGGTGAATGGTGTAGGAATTACAACAGTTTGTATATGTGCCTCCCACTTTTCAAGGCACCAAAAGTAATGGGACAATTGGCTGCTCAGCTGTTCCATGGCCAGGTGTGTGTTATTGCCTCATTATCCCATTTACAAGGAGCAGATACAAGGTCCAGAGTTTATTTCAAGTGTGCTATTTGCATTTGGAATCTGTTGCTGTCAACTCTCAATATGAGATCCAAAGAGCTGTCAGTGAAGCAAGCCGTCATTAGGCTGAAAAAACAAAACAAACCCATCAGAGAGATAGCAAAAACATTAGGTATGACCAAATCAACTGTTTGGAACATCCTTAAAAAGAAAGAACGCACCGGTGAGCTCAGAAACACCAAAAGACCCGGAAGACCACGGAAAACAACTGTGGTGGATGACGGAAGAATTCTTTCCCTGGTGAAGAAAACACCCTTCACAACAGTTGGCCAGATCAAGAACACTCTCCAGGAGGTAGGTGTATGTGTGTCAAAGTCAACAATCAAGAGAAGACTTCACCAGAGTGAATACAGAGTGTAACGGATCACCTGGCACCCCGACTGGGTACCTCCGTTGAAGGATGCTCCTAGCGCTTCCCGAGGACTCCAAGTACTGCAGCAGACACCACAACCACCGAACCGGAGAAGCATACGAATGCTCTCAAGCTTTGGAATGCTGTAAGCAGCTGAACAGGAAAAGCATACAATCAGTTTACACTCCTGGCAATCAGCATACAATCCAATTCCCAGAATAACGAGACGACACTTCGTTTTGATGTCAAGCAGAGCTGACTGTACTGGCACTTACAGCCTCTTTTATTCACAATCCACAAACATAGTACTGCCCACAGGGTTTTGAAATACAACCAATCAATCCGTACAATACACACAGACACTCCCACACAAAATCCCCCCCTCTGCATGTGATATGATTACTGAACACAATGGTTAATCTAATTATCACAGGCAGAGAAATACAGTATTATAAAACATATCACAGGGACCCCAAAACATGCAATAACCCCATAAAAAGTATATCCGGTGGATCTGGGTGAACCACATATCCAAAATTCACCCAGATCCGTTCAGTAGTTTGGAAGATGCAGTTTAATGTAGATTCCGCAGAACATATACAGGCTATATGAAAAATAATTACTGTATAATGTGTCCCCTGTTACTGAACGATGTCTTCATGCACCAAATACTGGCGAGATGGCACCATGTAGAAAAGTCCAAACAGTGTCTTTGAGTTAAAATGGCCGCCATCCATTGTTCTCACCATGTGCTTCATCCATTGTTCTCACCATGTGCCTCTGATACTTGAAATGGTGGCCACCCAGTAACTCCCCAGTATGTCTCCAGATGGTTCTTAAAGGGCCAGTAGAAGCATAATAAAATACAATATGCCTAAATACTGTATTTAAAGGGCCAAATCTCCCAGGGCCATAGTCAGCAGGCAGGAGGCGGGCAAACAGGCTTCTCCAATGCCCAGTGGCGAGGTTGGTTTCACCACACAGAGGGTTCACCACAAGATGTAAACCGCTGGTGAGCCTCAAAAGCAGAAAGGCCAGATTAGAGTTTGCCAAACAACATCTAAAAAAGCCTTCACAGTTCTGGAACAACATCCTGTGGACAGATGAGACCAAGATCAACTTGTACCAGAGTGATGGGAAGAGAAGAGTATGGAGAAGGAAAGGAACTGCTCATGATCCAAAGCATACCACCTCATCAGTGAAGCATGGTGGTGGTAGTGTCATGGCATGGGCATGTATGGCTGCCAATAGAACTGATTCTCTTGTATTTATTGATGATGTGACTGCTGATAAAAGCAGCAGGATGAATTCTGAAGTGTTTCTGGCAATATTATCTGCTCATATTCAGAACTCATTGGACGGCGCTTCACAGTGCAGATGGACAATGACCCGAAGCATACTGCAAAAGCAACCAAAGAGTTTTTTTAAGGGAAAGAAGTGGAATGGTATGCAATGGCCAAGTCAATCACCTGACCTGAATCCGATTGAGCATGCATTTCACTTGATAAAGACAAAACTGAAGGGAAAATGCCCCAAGAACAAGCAGGAACTGAAGACAGTTGCAGTAGAGGCCTGGAAGAGCATCACCAGGCATGAAACCCAGCGTCTGGTGATGTCTATGCGTTCCAGACTTCAGGCTGTAATTGACTGCAAAGGATTTGCAACCATGTATTAAAAAGGGAAAGTTTGATTTATGTTTATCTGTCCCATTACTTGTGGTCCCTTAAAAAGTGGGAGGCACATATACAAACGGTTGTAATTCCTACACCGTTCACCTGATTTGGATGTAAATACCCTCAAATTAAAGCTGAAAGTTTGCAGTTGAACCACATCTTGTTTGTTGCAAACCCATTGTGTTGGTGTATAGAGCCAAAAAGATTAGAATTGTGTCGATGTCCCAATATTTATGGACCTGACTGTAGATGAACGGCTGAGTAATAAAGGCAAGGAACTCTCATGCAAAGTCAGAAAGTCACTGTTATAATACGTAACTTCAGAGCAGCAGCCCACTCATCCTATACCCTTAGCATACAGAGTCCAGGCAGGCATAAAGGGTGACATAAGCCTCCCTTGATTCCATGTCTCTCCACAGTTCTCCAGCTCCTATGGCCACAAGCTCGTTGAGATCTCAGGGAGCGATGGTCTTTACAGTTACATGGACTGTGTACGGCCCGCTGGGTCCACTTGGGTCTCTATCTTGAAGGGAGTCTCTGAGCAGAAGCTCAGCGATTAGGCTGTACCACTGGAGTCAACTGTGCAGATTGCTTCCTCTATCTCTGCAGGTTCCACCAGAACCACTTACAGATGGTATAGAATGCTGTAAAGAAGCCTTTTTTTCAGCTCTGCCCCGGAGCTTGTATATCATGATTCGTAGCAGGGCCACCGTCGGCCATTTTAGACAGGCCACGTGGAAACCTGCTGCACAGGATTCACCCAGGAACTTGGTGGGGACCAGGATAACATCTGCCTGCCCAGAAGGGGGAGGGGGGGAGTGCGGGGCTCTAGTGCTCACAGGAAAAAACGTGCAGTCCCGGTCTGAGAGGTCATCCGCTTCCCCTGCCGTGGAGATGCACCAGACTGCAACCTGTTGGAGGACATAGCTGTACCACAGCAGTTGTAGTTGGGCTCGGAACCAACACCAACATTTCCCAAAAGGTGCCATATTACTGTCACATCATGCCATGTTCTGTGGAGATGTCTGGCTTTGGTTTCTGGTATCCAGTACTCTTTTTGCAATTCTTATTTAGTTTTTCTTGGTTTTTCTGGTTTTCTATTCTATGTCTGGTTTTCTTTATACTGGGATTTCTGGGTTCATTCCTGTAATCCATCCCTGGATTTCCCAGTCTCTTGGATTAATTTAAATGTTTGGTTTATGTTGCCACACCCGTTTGTTTTCCATCATTCCTTTTGTTTCAGTGTCCTGCAGGCAGCTGCTCAAGGCTTCTGCCCTTTCTTGCAGGTAAGTGCTATATATGTGTTTCTTATGGTTCTTTTAGTGAACATTAGGCAGAGTAGGACCTGCCGAATATGGGGTACACTGGCGTTTTGGCAGGCTTATGCAATGTATGATCATATAATGTGACTAAATCCCCATACTTTTCATACATAGTGCTTAGTTATGTCTCCTTTTGTTTTGCCTATCATATATTGTTTTATTTTGTATTCCCAGTCCATGTCCAGTCCTGTCCCTGTTTAGTTAATGTTCCCTTATGTATTGTGTACATGTTCTGGGTTTAGCTTCCTATTCTTCTCTGGTTCTGTGTTCTACTAGTTCTGTCTTGTGTTCATGTTTGGTGACTATCTTAGCCTTGCCTTGTTTCTAGTACTGGATACATTTCAGCATATGTCTGCTCTGGCTTCCACTAAGCTGCTACAGGGTCTTGGTTTGTGACTGCACAAACGCTGGTGCTCAACACCAGGAGGCGTGCGGTTACCCTGCACCAGGCCCCCATTACCTCGCTGAAGACTCCGCTCATCTCCACTTCAGGCACTCAGGGGTCCCGGTTTCCGTACCGCCACCCATGACAATTACTTTGGCAGTTGCAAAATGTTGATTAAGACGTTATTAATGTCCTCCAAAGCATAGAAATAAAAGGATTGGAAACTTAAGCCCGTTGCATCCTCTCAGCATGGTGGTCAAGCTCCGAACCCTCCAATTTGCTAATTTGGCCTAAAATTCTAAACTTTCATTAAAAGTAGTTTGAATTCCCGACAATTCAAATTTTGTCCTGTCCCAATGGTAAATAGACAACATGATATATTTTTATACCTGAATCATGACAATCATTGGAATATGGGTTTCACCCATTGATGTTTATTTGACTCGTAAGGTTCTATGTGGAATGGAATACAGAATGTCAGTTGTAAAGAAAACTGTAGATGGCTCCTAAATATCACTGTACAATGTTGAGCTTCAGACACAGATTTCTAAGTAGAGTAAGTATAATAATTTTGAATCAAGAAACGTATCACCATACACATGGCATGCTCTAATGCTCAAGGTTTAAAGGACCACTAAAATCACCCAGTCCACTTCATCTCAATGAAGTGGTCTTGGTGCAGCTGTCCTGTCATTTTAACCCTGCAATGTAAAACATTGTATAGACTGCAATGTTTATATTGCAGGGATAAATCCATCTCATTCCTATGGGGGAAGCTCAAATGCATTTGCGACACTCTCCTTGCATGCATATCAGGTCCCCCAAAGCATTAGATTGGACCATCATGGAGGAGGCCATTCTTCCTCCATGACGGTGTGGGAGAAGGAGAGAGAGGTGCCTTGGTTCTGAAAAAAAAAAGTAATAAGCTTTTTAAAATTATTTATATGGCACACAAGGGAGGGGGGACTTATAAAAGCAGTGCCAGAGACACTACAGCATTAGGAATTAAGCTTTGTATTCCTAATCCTTAAGTGTTACTTTAAGCTGCTCCATTCTTTTTATTGCATTATGTAGATGACATAGTAAACATGTCTGAGTGGTGTGTGTGTGTGTGTGTGTGTATGTATAGCTCCCTCTTGCTTACCTCCCAGGTAGTCCAGTGGAGGGTGAGTTGGATCCCTGGTGGCCATGTGGGTAGCTCCATTGTCTGCACCAGTATCACGTACAGACCACTTTAAGAGAGCCCTTTGCAGTTCTGGCTCATAGTATTGGCTGTGATGCTCTGAGTTATTGAATAGCACGAGGGGACCGAGCGGGTACTCTTAAAGTGGTGGAGGGGGCTAAACATACACACTCACAACTCTCAGACTCTCCTATACACACACACAGCACTCCGCCAGCGCACACAAACACTCATCTGTGATCTGTAACTGATATTGTCAGGGACCACAACATTCCCTCAATGACGTGCGGGTGCACATGACTGAGCAGGGTCCCCTCACACCCAGAACTGGAACTCCTGGCCCAAACAGGGGTCTATCAGCCACTGTCTGAGTCCAGGCCCTAGGCAGCCACTTTGGTTACCTGATAGGTAAACTGGCTCTGTGATCAGCTCTTGGGCTAGCCCTGCACTGCAAAGGGTCTTAATGGTAGCTCTCACAGAGTTGTAGAGTAGGCTGACCAGCAGACCCCAGATAAGAAATCTAAAGCAGTTTAACTCCTTACAGGGTATTCCAGGCACTAGAACCACTACAGTGCACTGTAATATATATTTTTCTTCATGAAAGACGATCAGGCAATAGGTCTTTCTTAGGGGCGTTGTTATATCTCATTAAATTAATTTCACAAGATGCCCTCACTTGAACGGTTGGCATGTATTTCACGCCCACTTTAGTGCTGGCTCAGTCACTCTTTTATTTTTCGTAAACAACCAAATGTGTCAAAAATGCAGGAGACATGGATATTTTTTCCCCTTTTTTCCATTTGCTGTGCCAGAAAGTGTGTAGCAAAGATGGCCTGTCTTGTCAGAAGGTTCCATTTGTGTGAAAGTTACATAATTCGCCGTTGCCATAGCAGTGAAGGCTCCCATCTCTTTCCAGCCATTATTGGCTCTTGCATTTACATGCTCACAATCTGTTTATTAGTCTGCAATAGATATTAGTCATCGTGCAGCCAAAAACTGCGCTGCATTGGGACAAAGCACTTGTTTTCTGTGTTCCATACAGACTTGCAAAAGATTCTGGAGACGTACAATACAACCTACACGCTCACTTAGTTATACTGAGAATTCAGGGTCGTAAGGATGGAACACATTTACAAAATTTCCTTGCAAGATCAATATCTGTAAATTAAAGGTGCAAAGATTTATACGCTTTAGAAACTAGGTATTGTGCTAAGGGTATATTGCAGGGGTCAGCAACCTACAGCCCACAGGTCTAACAAGGGCCCACCCCTTGCAATTTGGGGCCCAGAAAGATAGATGATTAACTTATGGGCATCCAGGCCAAGTAGGGCTGACACAAGCTTAGGGCAACCAAGAAGGCTGCCTTAGTTTGACCCAGGAGGAACATTCTTCAAGCAATGGAACTGCAGTGGGCTGCCAGAAGTGAAGAGGTGTGAGGAGCGACGGTTGCAAGCCACTCTGCTCTTTACAGAGAGCTGATGGCCACCGGGATACATCACAATGTCATATCCTATAATCCTAGCAGCTGACACTCTCCGAAGTAAAGATAAAGGGACACTGAAGGCAAAACAGTGAATGCTTGTAAGTCAAGTTAATAGAGCTGTCAGTGTGCATGTGTCTGTATGTGTGCCTCCACAGGTCAGTGTGTGTGTGTGTGGGGGAGGGGGGAGGAGGGGCTAGCTGTGTGTGAGTGTTTGTGGGGAGGCATTGAGTGTGAGTGTGTATATGTGGGTCATTCAGTGTGTCTGCATGGGTCATTGAGTCCACCTCGGAGGGTATGTCTGAATGGGTCAGTATGTGTATGGATCACTGAGTGTGTTTGTATAGATCACTGAATATGTGTGTGTTTGTAAATGATTTCACTGTCAGACTATCTGTGTCACTGCATGTGTCTGTTCGGGTCACTGCGTGTGTCTTTCTGGGTCACCGAGTGTGTGTCTGTATGGGTCTGTTTCTATGTGTACGGGTCACTGAGTGTGAATGCATGTATGAGTCTCTGAGTGTATGTGTGTGTGCATGGGTCAGTGTTAATGTGTGCATGCATATGGGTCTATGAAAAAGACAAAGTTTATTTTTAAAAAGTTAAAACCTTTACTTAGTTCATAAGATTTCAGAGAGTGCCCTGGGCCTGGGCAGTGAGGGAGCTATGTATTTACTGTGATTTATGTGTCAGTGATTGTGTGCAAAGGTGTGTGTTTGTGTACAGCAAGCATGTCAAACTCAAAGGCTAACACGGGTCAAATAAACAAGGTTTAAGTTGATGGGGGCCGCAAAAAAAACAAAACTTCAGTTTTCATAGAAACGTAGGTTTATAAAAGAAATTGCTTCACTGACACTGGACGTCCTCACGCTCGTAGGGCTTCAAAGTAAACAAAAGAGTGAATGTATTTTCAGGAGGCATGTATTTGCATATAGCCAATGTTTCAGTTCAACTACCTTGACATATTAAGAAAAGTTTGGTAATGGGACTGAAATTTTGAATATAAGCCTCCATGCCCCCCACATATATGTCGCCAACCAGAGACGGTCCTGGAAGGTAGGCTGGATGGTACAACACGGCCGACTCCGGCCCCTCAGATTCTGTCCATCTGATTAGACCACGCTTCGGCACAGTCGATGCCGAGTGGCTGAGAGGATGGGGCATAATGAGAGGAGTGAGAACATCCTGAAGAGGTGGAACCTAGTGCTGCACACCCCGCCTATCTACATAGCACTTGAGTGATCTGCAACCCCCAGGATCGGGTCTGGCACCAACATTCCGCATTGCTTTACAACATTCCGGAAAAACCCTACTTAAAGGGACACTATAGTCACCAGAACAACGACAGCTTATTGCATTTGTTCTGGTGAGTAGAATCATTACCTTCAGGCTTTATGCTGTAAACATTGCTTGTTTAAGAGAAAATGCAGTGTTTACATTACAGCCTAGTGATAACTTCACTGGCCACTCCTCAGATAGCTGTTAGAGATCCTTCCTGGGTCATGGCTGCCAAAACTGCATCCAAACATTGTGTCTCCTCCCTCTGCATGCAGACACTGAACTTTCCTCATAGAGATTCATTGATTCAGTTAATCTCTATGAAGAGATTCTGATTGGCCAGGGCGGTGTTTGAATTGTGCTGGCTCTGCCCCGATCTGCCTCTTTGTCAGTCTCAGCCAATCCTATGGGAAAGCACTGTGATTGGATCAGGCTACCACTTCTGATGATATCAGTAGGCATTGAGCAGGTCAAAAGGAAACAGGGACAAAGTATGCAGCTCCAGACTTGAATAAAAGTAAGATTTTATATATTTAGGGAGGCATGAGGGGACCAGTAGGCTAGATGGTGGTTTTAACCCTATAGGGTCAGGAATACATGTTTGTGTTCCTGACCTTATAATGCTCCTTTAAATGAACTTACAATGAGCTAGATCCTGCACCACCAGTCTTATCTCAGTGCTGAAATTTGCAGGCTGCAAAGGAGGAAGTAAACAGCGCAAGGTGAACCCCAAGTAAGTTGTCAAACTCTTTGCATACGGAGCAGGTTGCAGTGGTTATAGTGCTTTCACTGTTTCTTTCAGTAAAGCCTCACTAGAGAGATATGAATCCTTCTACCCAAACTGATTTATTACTTTTAATTAATTGCCAGATACTAATTGTAATGCTGACACTTTTTTTAATAAAACACATTTTAAGGATTGATTGATTTCAACCTATTACCGCCCTGACGTAATTATATTTGTGGTAAACTTTGAGGAGACTTGAGGCAATAAGAGTGATAATGCACACCAGTCGAAAACCACTGTTCGAGACAATTAAAAAAACCAAAGACTATATTTTTAATTATCATGCTTTTTTGTTTAACATTAACCTGCATTAGATCTAAAAAACTAAATGTGTTTAGTTATTAAACAGAGCAGTGTTCAGGTAATGGTAATGAGGTCTATTGACAAATGTATTACAAACTTTAGGCAAAAATAGAGGAGTTGTGGTAATTAACCATCCCAGCAAGCCTTGGTATCCTATGAGGAGACCATGACTCTTAAAGGGACACTATAGTCACCAGAACAACTACAGCTTAATGTAGTTGTTCTGGTGAGTATAATAGTTACCTTCAGGATTTTTTCATGCAAACACTGCCTTTTCAGAGAATATGCAGTGTTTACATTGCCTCTAGGGACACCTCCAAGTGGCCACTCCTTAGATGGCCACTGGAGGTGCTTCCTGGGTCAGTGCTGCCGAAAAAGCAGCCCTGACGTTCAGCGTCCCCACGCTCTGAATGGAGATGCTGAATTTTCCCTATGGGAAAGCATTGGATTGGCTAAAAATCGCCGATTTTGATGATGTCACACATAAGGTGAGTTTTACACTTTTATACGGGGGCTAAGGGGAGGGCACGCTACCTAAATGGTGGGTTAAACACTATAGGGTCAGGAATACATGTTTGTGTTCCTTTAAATAATGACCTTTTCTTTAAATTTCTCACCTTTAAATTATGTTGCAGGTTTTTTTTTTCATTATTCAAAATGGAGTACCTCCTCAATCACCATTTCACAAATTACACTAGTTTATGTGCAAATGAACAAGCACTTTAAGATGAACAATTTGCAAATCCAATCTTGCTCATCTTTTAAAGTCTCCCTCAACATCAAACAAGTAATTAACCCTCAAGGGTTGAAAGTGAAGTCTCAGCACCATACCCACCACAATGATTTGTAATGTCTATGGTGCAAGGAGTCTATAGGCACAGTCACTCCATTTTTGTCTAACAGGTTACATTTTTGGAAACGAAATACAAAAACAATGGGTCTACCAAACACTCAAGCCCCATTCCTTCTGCTACTAATGTAATAATAGAGACACAAAAAACCTCTCTCATTTCAGAGTTTATGGTGATTAGGCACTGACAAATCCTGCTAAACCGTGCAAATATTTTGGATGGATAAAAAGGAAGTAAAACACAGACAAGTGGACCTTTGGTTCCAGAGAGAACCACAGTTTTTGTCAAACCACTCAAACTGTTTGACAAAACTTTAATGAATGCATCCGTAGTCTCCAAGCACTATAACCACTACAACAAGCTGTAATTGTTTAGATTTTTTAAAAGTGTGTATCTCTTTAAGGCTGTCCCAAATTTGATAGAAGGGCATTGTATTGCTTATGGGGTTTTCTGGCTCTCAGTGGTTCTGGGAGTTTAGAGACCGTTTGAATTCTCTTAGCCAAAAATGCCACGGGGAGAACTTGGAGGAAAGGTGGGTGATGAGAAAATTCACTAACAGGTTTGCAGCTGCCCACATCTGCTGTTTTACATCAAGAGAAGACGCTGAATCAGTAAAAACTACTCATACCTTGCCGTGCTGGTACAACTTTTTCCCCTTTGAGCTGAATGGGCAATTTCGCAGCAAAATGCCACTACTTATTTAGTAATCCCTCAGTCATTACACACGCCTTCCTGCTGCAACATGGAAATTGGTTCTGGAAACCGGGGAGGTCTCCACGCTGTATCCTCGCCAACACTGTGATACCATTCTCAGAGGTGCGGGACCATGAAGTCTGAGAAAACATTTTTTGTTTTTATTTTATTTTCATTTTTTTTTTTTTAAAGGAATATTTTCAAATTTAAACATTTTAACATTTTTTTTTCATGATTTTATTTATGCAAAAAATCCTGTCCCACCTGTGGGAGATGCTGGAATGGCGTAGAAAAATAAAACGGTCTTGGGTCTTCTGAGTCCTGATTAGAAATGGCCTGGGTGCAGTGGTCCTGTCATTTAACATTCAAGGTAAAATATTGCCATTTTGCAGAAAGATTTAAGCACACATGTTACACTGACAGCCACTGGAAGCGCTTACGCTGCAATGACAGTGCATAACATAATAGCTGCTTGATCAAAGGATAAATCTGACTGCCATTCTGGGGTCAAGAAGGAATTTTTTTCCCTAGTTTGTTGCAAAATTGGGAGTGTTTCAAACTGGGTTTTTTGCCTTCTTTTGGATCAACAGCAAAAAACAAATATGAGGAAGGATGAACTTGATGGACGCAAGTCTCTTTTCAGCTATGTAACTATGTAACTATGTAACATGGTCATGTGAAGTTGCAACCTCCACAGGAAATCTTTGATTCAGCGCTTCCTAGGGTTGTACCACTATTCCTCTATGTGGAGCATTTGATTGGACCATACCAAGAGAAGTGTGCATTCTCCATGACAATGCAGGAGGATAAGAGGTAAGCAGCCCCAAGGGAGCCTTAATGCTGCAAATAGTAGGTAAAAAGCTTTTTTAAAAACTATTTTTAAGGCACCAAGGAGGGAGGGGGGTTCTTGTATATCTAGGGACTCACCTGGCGCAAGCAGCACGGCCGGATCTATAGCAGGCTCCATGCAATCAGACACCCTAACCCAGATATCTGCTGACCTGGCAGCTATTGCCTCTAACATGGTGAAAAAAGGCAGACAAGGTGACCCTGGTGCAGGAAATGCACTCTGCTATCAGAGAAGAGATTCAGGAGGTAAGAAGTGACCTAACCGCCCTGTAGCAGCGGGTTACTGAGCTAGAAGCCGATTGTATGCTGGCCTCTAAACACTTACAAGCTGCTGACAATGCTACCTCAAGGCAGGGCACCGTTCTCCTAGATCTAAGGAGACAGGTCGAAGACCTGGACAACCGCGGCCGCCGTAATAATATCCGCAAGCGAGGCCTGCCGGAACAAGCAGGGGAAGACCTCAGCGCCATCTTGCCGCAACTCTTCACACAAGTACTGGG
Organism: Pelobates cultripes; assembly: GCA_933207985.1. NCBI lineage: Eukaryota > Metazoa > Chordata > Amphibia > Anura > Pelobatidae > Pelobates > Pelobates cultripes. The sequence continues at coordinate 117,941,774 of OW240920.1, forward strand.
AGAGGGAGCCCCAGACACCTACAATATTGAGAGAGCCCACAGAGCACTCCGACCCCCTAGGAACGACGGACTCCCCAGAGACACTATATGCTGCCTATTATCCTTTCAACTGAAAGAGGCCATTATGAAGGCGGCCAGACCACAAACCATCACCTATATGGACGCCCAGGTGTCCCTGTTTCAAGACCTCTCGCCCCTGACGCTGGAAGCACGCCGAGCTCTACGACCACTTACCCGAATGCTGCAAGACGGGAGGATCCCGTACAGATGGGGACACCCATTTAGCCTGCAAGCTCGGAAGGACAACACATGGCGCACACTGAGATGGCCGAACGAAGTCCCCGGGTACCTGAGAGCCTTGGACCTGCCAGCGGTGGCTATACCAAACTGGATTTTGATGGGCCCACCACAGCATCCTGCAGGCCCCGCTGGGCCGACCCCGCCTGACAACCGGAGGGAAAGGCCCCTACGGAGAGGGGGACCAGATGGTCCCAAAGAATAAAGCCCAGAATCATACAAGTCTGAGAACTTTCCTCCCCCGCGGGATGGAGGTCCCCCCTGCACACCCAGCAGGTTCGGACACCCTGGACTTTGAAGCAGATTCTCCCCTTGGCGGTATGTACTTCTCCTCACAGCACTAAAACCCTGCCCCACAGCTGGGTGCACGCCCGCTGGTTCACCCCCCCTTCCCCTCGCCCCCGGGGAACCCCAGCCTACACCGGGACTCAATTGAATCAGATCTCCGGCCCAAACCTTATGGATGAAGCTCAGGACACTTAGCCACTCAGAGAGCAACAGCGGGTGGGAAAAGCTTGCTTGGGAGGGGGGACAGAGGGCACGAGACTCACCCACCCCTGCGAGGGGAGGCTGGCTCAAACTATGGTCATGGTCACTTCGTCAGAGGTGCACGGGTGGGCCACAGGCAGACAACCTGGACACTCATATGCCTCCACGTGAGGCTGCTGAAGGCAGGGGCGTACCTAGAGCATTTGGCACCCGGGGCGGATCCTGTGCTTGGCACCCCCCCTCCCCCAACCCCCCCCAAAAAAAAAAACCTGTAAAATAGGTTTTCTTTCTTTTTTTTTTTTTTACAATTTGTAAACTTTGCAAAACCGCTGTCAGCCCCTCCTACAAAAACCTTGTCCTGCCCCGCCCCTCCTACAAAACCTCTGTCCTGTCCCTTCTACAAATCCTGTACTGCCCCGTCTACAAAACCCCTGCAACCCCCTTCCACAAATCCCCTGCTTATCCCCCCTTATAAAGACTCCTGTCCCAATACAAAACCCCTGCCCCCTTCTACAAAATCCCTGCAGCCCCACACACACATTTACAGACAGACAGTCACACACTCAGATACAGGCAGACAGTCACACACAGTCACAGGCAGACAGTCACACATACACATTTCCTAACTACCATGGGGCACTGTGCGGCCACAGCTCACACAGCCCTAGGCAAAAGTAAAGTTTGCCGCCCCCCCATGTGACATCACAATGCCCCACCCATATGATTTGCCATGTTAACTAACGCCAGTGCTGCAGTGCCGCCGTGTTTACATTAAAGGCCTGCAGGGACAGGCTATAGACACCAGAACCACTACATTAAGCTGAAGTGGTTCTGGGGACTATAGTGTTTCTTTAATGTGAGGTAAATTAGAGCTTAGTGCCACATATAATATACTAGATTGCCTACTTACAACCAGATGAGGATGATGATGGGCTCTAGCTTACATTGAACGCCCTCAGCACTGGCAACCCTTTGATAGACGCAACCCTAAAGGTGTGGTGCGCACTCAGATACCCTCAACAGCTGACGACACATAGCAACCCGCTCACACCCCTCACCCATAACCCAGACATCGGAGGAGGATTGACACCTGCAGACCTAAAAAACTTTGGCCGGTCGGATTGGTCTTACATACGCCAATGGTGCAACAATGGCGCCCTAAAAACCCTACCCGAACTAATCCCAGATACTGCCCCAACGATGCTCGACTGATTCCGATACCACCAGGTCAAATCCTTCTACAACTCCGCAACAGCCAAACAACAATTCCATCGAGACCCCACATTTATCTTATATTTTGAAAAAATATGCATCAGTAGGCGACATATCGAGAGAGGGATCTCGACGCTATACGCACTGCTTCTGGAGGGTGAGAATAGACCACCACCGAAATACATCGCCAGATGGGAGAGAGAGACAGGGGAGGTACTCGAAGCCCGTGAATGGGATAAAATATTCCTACTCACACACAAGTTCTATTAGCTAAAAATATCAGGAGATGAGCTATAAGCTACTAACTACCTGGTACAGAACCCCTGACACACTACATTGCATGAACCCAGACAATGATGAGAAATGCTGGCGATGCGGAGCAGAGAAAGGCACCATGATTCACATATGGTGGACCTGCCCAGCCATCACCCCCTTCTGGGAGATGATAAACACCAAGGTACGGGAAATATCGGATCCGGAGCTCCCGCTCCAACCCCTCCCCATGCTACTACATCACACCAGCATATCACTGAAAACCTACAAAAAATCCCTCACAAGACACTTATTGAGAGCAGCTAAATCACTGATACCCACCCCGTGGAAAAGATCGGCCGCCCCCACCTTCCAACAATGGGTGGATAGGGTGGGAGAAAAACATACCATGGAGACTATGACAGCAGCCCTCCAGGGCCGCTCGGAGAAATGTCATCTAACCTGGACCCCCTGGATCCTTTACATCGCGGCAGCAGGCTCAGCCTCATGAAAAACTACACTACGATCAGGAACAGAGCCCCCCTCCCCCCTTGCTCCTAATCTCTCCCTTGCTTCTTCTTTTTCCCAGCTAGACTGCTCCCACCATCCTACCCCATATACCCCCTCCACCTTCTCAACTACTCCTTGACTAGACCACCCCACACCATGTACTAGACTAAGACACTCCATCCAAGGGAACATGTAAGGAAATACTATACCAAGTACGGAACCATAGAGGGTCAGTAGATAGAACCCACAAAAACGATACTAAGGGACAGATACACACAAGACACCCCAAAAGCCTAAAAATTACATGGCCCATAAGCAAGGTTTACCGCACAATAGACCCCACCACTTTCAGCACCAGAAGCAACCCAACAACACACAGGCAACACCCCCACAGGGCACGCACACTCACGGGACATATCTTATACTCATGCTCCTCCAACTACAGAAAGGGACATACCTTACAGAGTATGTGCACCTGGACGCAGGTGGGACGGGTCAGGTTACTCCATCCACAGCATCTGAAAAACCCTAAATGAACATCTGCAAGGAAGTCCCACCACAAGTGGACTCACCCAAACATACAGCCCTCTGATTACCCGACTCAGGCAGGGTCCCACACCATTCTCGCGTATATCACGCACTGGGCTGCAAGAAGACCCAAACGGTTAGGGGTTTGAGACTACGAAAGCCTTATGACACTCACATATACCGACTGGGTTGAATTGCAATAGATACCAGGCATACCCTCCAGCTCTCACCTAACGTGTGATCTGTAAACACGAAAATAAGTAATGCTATGTAATTATGGATGTTTACTACTGCATTTGTATACTCCAAATAACTGTTCAACATCCCACCCTCTTTTCCTTCTGTAAACCCCACTTTTTACTTGTCAAAATTGAAAAACTGAATAAATAAATAAAGATTGTCAAAAAAAGAAATACATATTTGTATCACACTTTAGTGTTCCTTTAAAGAGGTACTATAGACACAAAACAACTTTAGCTTATTGAAGCAGTTTTGGTGTATAGATCATACCCCATGCAGTTTCACTGCTTAATTCTCAGTCATTTAGGAGTTAAATCACCTTTGTTTCTGTTTATGCAGCCCAAGCCACACGTCCCCTGGCTGTGATTGACACAGCCTGCATGAAAACAAAATGGTTTAATTTTCAATGAAACTATTTGAATTCAATTGATTTTAACTTGCTTTAGAAGTAGCATGGTATTAACATAGCAAGAAATAGGATATTCTAAATTAAACAGAATGTGCATTAAAAGAAGTGTAAACATTAGATCTCACTTTACAGGAAGTGTTTGGGAAAGCTGTGCAAGTCACATGCAGGGAGGTGTTACTATGGCTACATAAACAAAGTGATTTAATGCCTAACTGCTTCATTAAGCTAAAGTTGATTTGGTGACTAGTGTAATTTTAAGCATATGTGTATGATATCAATGGTAACACTGTGTTTTGATGTTTATTTTTATTTAGTGCTTCTAGTTTCTACTGACGTTCCCCATCACAACATCTTTACATATTTGTATACTGTTCTATGTGAATTGGTTCCCTGCAATGAAATAACAAAATAGATGAAATATCAGGAAAATTGAAAAATGAGAGTTCTCTTAAAAGCTTTCCCTGAGATAAGCAGTGTTCTAGTTGAAAAAAAAACACTTGAATTTACAAGTAATTCTTTTTTTTCTTCTAAAAGACATTAAAAATAGTAGGTTAAAAGCAGGTGTTGAAGAATGACTCTAAGAGATACAAAGCTTATTGACCTCCATTTAAGTCAATATGCTTTAGGGCGTATTGAGTAGGACCCTTAAAATCTGTCAATAGTAAGAAAACCCTAGATGTCATGCGAACCTAGATTTATTCAAAGATACAGGAACAAGACGTACCTCTTTTTCTAACTCACAAACATTATCCAGGGAAATTAAATGTAATCTGTGATTTATTTTGTGAATATATATTTAACTCCTTGATATGTGAGAAGGATAAACCTTTTAAGATTTTTTTCACAAAGTGACACATTTTTGCTAAAAGCTGAATAAAAGAAAAGGGTTGTTCAATAATGTGAGAATTGTCGATTGGTGTGCAGATATGTGTTTGACAATGTATTGACTATCCACAGACTTCAGATGGAAGGGGTTTTAAATCACTATTTCTCCCCACCATAAATTTCTTGGTTTGGTAACGCCAAGCCTCAATAGCAAACCAGTAACCAAACTCATGCTGATGATTTGCATTAACAACTAAACAGCTGTCCATGAGTGGTTCACTGGCTTTGCTCCTCTTCCTGAATTGTGTTTCAAAGCTGTTACAGAAAACAAAAACTCCAAGGAGTCCATGTTTAAAATGGAATGAGGCAAAAATGTGATTCTTTGTTGAACTAATTTGCATATGTCCACCCAGAACCCCTTGCAGTAGTAACATCACTTAAAATTTGAGATTTCTGTAGGAAAAGCAAGTCGTATGGCTTGACTGGTGTGCAGATCTGTGTTTAACATTGTATTAACTATCCACTGACTTCAGGTGGAAGGGGATTTCAATCACTATTTTTTCCCACCATAACTTCTTGGTCAATCAGAAACAACATATGTATACACAGACAAACTAAATACAGATTACATACTAGTAATGAATGACGGCACAACAGACAAGAGAGAGTGAGAAGATACTAAAACAAATGCCACTCCAATGCTTCATCTCAAAGCCTTTCTCAAGGGAATCTGCTAATTATTGGACTTTAATATTTCACTTTAGAATTGTTATATTATTTTGAAATCATCTCAATTGTCTGTGGTTTGTTTACACCTGAGGACACTGCAAATTTAGTGAACAAGTTATTTACACTGTGCCCTTTCTACAAAAAAAGCCACAAACAAAAGGGGACATGCATTCGTAGGAAGGGGGTGATGTAGTTTAAGACCCAAAGAATCAGGCAAACCCTTAGAGTATCAGTTATACATGTAGCCCCATTGAACAAAAGCACAGCTTAGTGGAAAGGGGCCTTGACAGGGGTTAGGAGGCGGACATAGGAGGAAGCTAATTGGGATTGGTTAATGGAGGGCTAAGGGGCTGGGCCATATAAGTAGGCAGACATCTTAGGAAAAATCACTTTTAACTTGCCTGCCTGGCTGAGTTTGTGTGCACCTCGTGTGGTCACTTATTTGGCCTGGTAGGTTTTTCTTCTTTCTTTTCCCTGCAGGATGGATGTTGTGGAGAAGATATTGGAGGTCCTCAGGACGGCAGCGAGGAACCGGGGAGCTGGCCATGGATCCAGGCCCAGCTGAGTTCAGTACTGGCGGCGGATGGAACGGATGGCAGCGGTCGGCCTACAAGAGCCAGGAGGCCTCCGTGGCATCTGAGCCCGGGGACAGCCCCTGCATGCCAGGACCAGGTGGTGAGGAGGTGGCAAATGCAAGGCTCCACAAGGCGGACGGTGACCCGGACGGCCGGCGGTGCGGCCCCGGTGCAGGAGGGGGCCGCGCCAGGCAGTGGGGGCCTCCATGGAAGCTGGAGGGCCTCCAGGATCAGCACATGGCACTGGGTCGCCAGCAAGGAGGGCGGCCCCTGGCGGTGGATACGGCCAGATGGCCTGGCCAGCAGGAGGACGTCCAGAAGACAGCTGACATGTGCACAGGCAAGTGTGGGAGCAGGGGGTCCCTCTGAGGGTGCCCTTGGCATGTCCGGAGGTGCCCCTGGGATGCCTGGGAGTGATATGGGGTCCCAGGACTTATTGGGTTCTGGCGAGCAGGTGGGGGGACGGCGGGCAGTGTTGAGGGAGGGTAGAGGGGGGTGGGAATCTACTGGGATGGGATGGGAAGGGAGTCTGGTCCTGGGGTGTTTAGTCCCTCCATGGAGGGCGGGGGGTGCTCTCTGGGCCCCCTCCGTGCGATAGGGGTGGCAGGGGTGCCCAAAAGGGGGACCGCCGGCGGGCGGAGAGGGGATCCGTGGGCCGGCGTTCAGGGACTCACAGCAGGGGGAGGCAGGTCAGTCACAGGTGGGGGAACAAGGGGGCAGGTTGACCCGGCGGGTCATACTTTGGCAAGTGAAGGACCACCTCCCAAGTCTCGGTACCTCGGGAGGCGCCATGCATGCAGCAGGTCCTTTAGGGCAGGGTCCTGTAGGGGGTCGAGGAGTGGTAGTTCCTCCCACGGATCGCCACGGCAGCACGGGTTGGTGTCGGGCAGCTCAGGGGATGGTTACAGGTCCCCCAGGCAGGGGCTGTGAAGAAAATGGACTTTTACCTGTAATTTTCTCCTTTTTATTCTGCATTTTTATGTGTTATTACTTGTATAGTGAATGGATTGGTTCGGTAGTTTGAAACTACCGAACGCCGACCACCCTCCTGGCTCATTTACTTCAAAGGAACCAGCTATTAAGGGCTCCCTGGGCGGCCGCTGTTCGTACAACCAAACGCCACGTGGAAAAGAAAACGGCGGCCATCTTGTGCACATGAGGAGAGCCAGCGGGACTTGGTCGTCGAGTGTCTGGAACTAAAATCGGACACTCGACCCCGCGAACTACCGCTGAAAACTTTGGATATGTTTGTCCCCCAGATCGGGGCTATCAGGGGATATGTAATTTGTGGGGATACCTTGTGGGGAAAGGGGTGTTCTAAGTTTTGGGGAAATTGTGTGCTCTCTGCCTGGAGATAATTGGTTTATTCCTTAACTTATCTCAATATCTCCCAGGCAGAGAGGAGACGTGTATTACGGTAAATCTGTGTGTTGATTGGTTATTGTCTTTGTTTGCTGTGGGAGGTCCTCTTGCAGGAGGATTTCTCATAAAAGCCCGTGTGTTGTCAATAAAATTCTTTCCTGTTACACCCTTCATGAAGTCTAGGCTCATGTTTGGGGGATATTCTACTTGCTGGGAAGAATCACCTTGGAACTGCATTTCATCTATCTTATTCCTCTACTCCCTGCTGCAGCTATAATCACTCATGCTCAGCTGTTGGCCGAGGGAACCAGAGACCGCAGCACTATAACCACTACAGGTCTTAACAGGGGCAAAGGGGCAGGTCTCCTAGGTGTGATGGCAGGAGTCAGAGCCCCAGGGGGAGTCATCAGGTTAAGTCATAACGGGAGGCCTTGGAGTTGGCCAGGTGCTCCCAGGGGCGGGATGGGAGGGTTGCTTGGGAACAGTGCACCCTGCTCAGGACTTCTCTTTTTGATTGCAGGTATCGGAGTCGGTCTTCCTCTGGCTCGTCTCGGCACCAGGTGAACTCCCCGGTTGGACAACGCACTACGGATGCGGGGCATCCTGGTTCGAATGTACTCGGCGGAGCAGCCCCCGGGCCCTCCATGGCGGGGGGGGCTTGGAGGGTGAGTCTAACATTGCACTTCAAACACCTTACTGAACACACTGCAGTCCCTGATTCTTTCATTACAAGCAGAGGGTGGTCATGGAGCTGGCGTGGGACGAGTATGGACTCAAGGGCTGGAGGCCGTGGTGAGCTCCGACTCGGGGGCAGGGTGCAGCTCGTGTGAGCCCATGGGTCAGTCGGTCAGGTCGGTTAAAGTTGCATCTGAGAAGGAGGAACTAACGGGGGCAACATGCATATGTGTCTTTTGCGGGACCGTTAGGGGTGCACCTGAAGCAGGAGGTAAAAGAGAAGTTGTGGATGGGGGAGTTTTGCGAGATTTTCTCCCTCCTCCCTTTGGAGGAATTTCTTGACCTCAAAGACGAGGACAATAAAGACGAAGGAGGAAGAAGAGAAGAGGAAGAGGTATCGTAAGATACCGAAATCCTTTGGTAACTAGTTACAGGCTTTTTGCATTCTGGCCAGCGTTCTGTGCTTGTTTTTGCATTCTGGAGGGTTGTGCTTGTCATTATTTTGTTACTTGGATGGCATCTGGGCATACTGTACGTACGGCGGGCTCGCATGGTGGCGCTATGACAAGCTGTTTAGGCAGCGGCTGGCAGCTGATCCGGGCATGAGGTGGGACCAGATGGACCTACCCCTCTGGATGAAGCTAATGATGGCACAAAAGGTGCAACCCTTTCAGCAGACGGCCGGCGCAAGGGGGCAGTCCGCCTCGTCGGCCGCCTTGCAAAATGGCTTATGCTGGCTCTTCAACGAGGGCCAGTGCATGTGGGGGGCTGCTTGTCATTTCAAGCATGAGTGCTCGGGCTGTGGGGGCGCCCATGGCCTCAACCGGTGTTTCAGGCGTTCCAGAACCGGGGGGTCCGCAATGGCAGGGAGCGCACGCGCTGCCGCGGGGACTAACCCCAGTGAGGCTAGGCACAATGTTGCCGTGGCTAAGCGGCTACGCTAACAGGGCGGTGGCTGAATTGCTGCGGGAGGGTTTCGAGTCGGGTTTTTTCATCCCTTTCAGAGACTGGGAGGGGCCACGTGGGCTGCGCAATCTTCGTTCAGTTGCAGAATTCTCGGAGGTGGTGTGGGAGAAGCTGGCGAAGGAGGTGCAGTTGGACAGGATGGCGGGCCCTTTTGGGGAGCCACCTCTGGCTAATTTACGGGTGCTGCCTCTAGGGGTGGTTCCGAAAAAGGAGCCGGGCAAGTTTCGGCTCATTCACCACCTCTCCTATCCAAAAGGGGAGTCGGTGAATGACGACATCGACGAGGGTCTTTGCTCAGTCTTCTACGCATCATTCGACCAGGTGGTCAAGCCGGTAAAGAAGGCCGGGCGGGGGGGCCTTGATGGCCAAGGTGGAGGTGGAGGCAGCGTTCCGCCTGCTGCCCGTTCACCCCAATTGTCACCACCTGCTGGGTTGTTATTTTGACGTGGGGTACTTCATCGACTTGTGTCTCCCTATGGGCTGTTCGATTTCGTGCTGTTACTTTGAGACAATCAGTTCCTTCCTGGAATGGGTAGTTAGGGAGGAAGCGGGGAGTAAGTTGGTGGTGCACTACTTGGATGACTTCTTCTGTGTGGGCCTGGCGAACTCGGTGGACTGTCTTCACCTTCTGCGTACTGTTGAATGGGTGGCGGGGCAGTACTAGGTGCCGCTTGCTGCAAGTAAGACCTACAGAGTGTCTCAGTTTCTTGGGTCTCAAAATTGATTCGGTGCAGGGGGAGTGTCGGCTGCCTCAGGATAAGCTAGTGGGGTTCCGGGGAGTCGTGGAGGAGGTGCTGCAGGCGGATCTTTAGCCGGAGCCTGTCTGTGGCTATGATGGTGGTGCGGTCTCCGCACCATTTCATCAAGGTGTCGGCAATAATGCGGGCCGATCTGGAAGTGTGGGAGGCATTTTGCGCGACTTTAATGGAACGGTATTCTTTCGGAAGGCGGGATATCGGTGGAAGAACTCAAGCTCTTCATTGATGCTTCGGGTAGCATAGGCTTTGAGGCTTACTTCGGTGGTCGCTAGTGCGCAGAATGATGGCCGGCTGAGAGGAGTGAGAGCCGACTCATCCGGAACCTGGCATTCCTGGAATTGTTCCCCTTGGTATTAGCACTGGCGCTGTGGAGCGATACGCTGCAGAACCGTATAGTAGTTTTCTTTTCAGACAACATGGTGGTGGTACACGCAGTTAACAATCTGTCTGCGGCTTCGGTTTTTCGTGCGAGGCATGTGCCTGGGTATCTGAACGTCATAGCTGATGCCTTGTCTCGTTCACAGTGGTTCCGGTTTTGGATGGTGGGGCCAGAAGCACTAGAAGTAGGACTGCCTGGAGGAGATGTGGCAGCTCGGAGCATCCTGTTTGGGGGATATGTGAGAGCTTCGGTGGCACTTGGGCTGCTTACAGTAAGGTCTGGACTGCATGGGAAGACTTGTGGGCCAGGCTAGATCAGGCGCTGTGGTTCATGTTTTGTTTGCTTGCTGGGAATCCGGCAGTGGTGGATAGGACCATGGCAGCTCTAGCGTTTTGGTTTAAGTTACATGGGTGGGATGACCTCACAAAGAATTTCATAATACATCAGGTGCTTAAGGGGTACCGTAAGGGCCGACGGGTGCCCGATGTTAGGAGGCCTGTGTCGGTGAAGGTGCTGGGGGGTCTTCTAGGGACGCTGCCAGTGGTGTGTTGGGATGAGTTTGAAGGGCTGTTGTTTCGGGCAGCATTTCTCCTGGCCTTCTTCAGAGCATTCAGGATTGGTGAGCTGCTAAGTGCTAATCGGGCAGCCGGTGGGGGTATTCAGGCTGGGTTGCGCATACGGGAAAGGAGGATCATGGTGCACCTGGCCAGGTCAAAAACCGATGTCAGGAGTAGGGTTCGGGACGTGACACTGGGTGCCCTGCCAGACTCGGCGCTCTGCCGAACTCAGCTCTCTGTCTAGTTACCGCGGTGTCACAGTACATGGCTCAGAGGCCAGCTGTTGGGGGTCATTGTTGGTACACGCAGATGGCTCTTCAGTTTTCGTTTTCAGTTTGCCAAGTTTCTTCGGCTGGGATTGGCTAAGTCGGGGTTGCAACCTGTCAGCTTCGGAACGCATTCTTTTCATATCGGGGCAGCTACTGAAGCCTCGCCTTTGGGCCTGGGGGAGGCTGTGGTCAAGAGGATTGGGAGATGGGAATTGGTCAGGTTTGGTCATACGTGCGTTTGGGTATGTTGGATTGAAGTGGGGTGAATTGGCTATGTTAGTGAGTGTAAGTCGCTGCAGTCCGGGGCTTCAAGTAATGCATGGCATATACACTCTAGGCCCTTCACATGGAAAAACTAGGGTATGCAACACCATGCAAAAATTAGGCAAAAGGCAAATTAAAGTGATCAAAACAGCAAACAAATGGCAAACACAAAGCAAACCACAGTACATGTGGGGTCTCATTACTGCGACCTTTGAGTAAGGACCCGTAGGAGAGATCATGTTGAGTTGCCTCTTCAGCCTATTCCCGCTGTCGGAAAATGGCTGTGTCCCTCTGGCAGGTCGCGGGGAGTAGTTGCCGCTCCAAGGTGAATTAGGGCGTCCCTCAGTTCGTGTGGACTAGGGTGAGTAAAATGTGCAGGCTTGGGTGCAGGCCGCTGTGCAGGCCGCTGTGCAGGCCGCTGTGCAGGCCGCTGTGCAGGCCGCTGTGCAGGCCGCTGTGCAGGCCGCTGTGCAGGCTTTGGTTTTGGTGCAGGCCTCCGTGTGGGTTTCAGTGAAGGCCTGTGACTCTGTACAGTTGTTGCGGTGGACTGTCGGGCAGCATCTATACCTGTTTGTCTCTGCATCCGTGCTGCAAGCTTGGCCCAGAACTGTGCACAGAAGCGCTCAAAGGCCTGCGCGATTTGATCCTCGTGGGGGGCCACTACCCCATGTGTCCTCACGGCTGCCATCTTTGCCGTGTGTATGAGGCCCCAGAGTGTCAGGTGTTAGGTCCTGCTTACCTCCTCGCCCCAGACCAGCTGTGGGCCAATAGCAGGAGTGGAACAGGATATCCCCGCCGGTCCTGGGTGGGGGGGAAACGGGACTTTGAGCGGTTTGTGGTAGTACGCAAGCCCAGGGGAGGGAGACCGGCCATCTCTCCCAACTCCGGCCCACTGTGTTTGGACGCTCAACCCCTCAGGATCAGCACCTACAGGCAGCTAGGGTAGTCTGCTGTCGTTCCGGCTTATCCTGTGGCAGGATGGAGGTGGATTGCTTAAAAAATAGCTTGGTGTCAGCGAGAGCTATTGCTTAACACGTCCTGCCATCTTGGGTGCTTGGCCCCGCCCCCTCTAGTTTTTCTTCTTTTAAATAAAGTCTCCTCCTGTACTGTGCCGATTCCCTGTATGTATTTAAATGTTTCTATCATGTCCCCCCTGTCTCATCCTTCCTCCAAGCTATACGTGTTAAGTTCCCTTAACCTTTCCTTGTAAGTTTTATCCTGCAATCCACGAACCAGTTTAGTAGCCCTTCTCTGAACTCTCTCTAAAGTATCAATATCCTTCGGAAGATACGGTCTCCAGTACTGTGTACAATACTCCAAGTGAGGTCTCACCAGTGTTCTCTACAATGACATGAGCACTTCTCTCTTTCTAGTGCTAATACCTCTCCCTATACAACCAAGCATTCTGCTAGCATTTCCTGCTGCTCTATTACATTGTCTGCCTACCTTTAAGTTATCAGAAATAATTACCCCTAAATCCCTTTCCTCAGATGTTGAGGTTAGGACTCTATCAAATATTCTGTACTCTGCCCTTGGGCTTTTACGTCCAAAATACATTATCTTGCACTTATCCACATTAAATGTCAGTTGCCACAACTCTGACCATTTTTCTATTTTACCTAAATCATTTGCCATTGGCTTATCAACCCTGTTACAGATCTTAGTATCATCAGCAAAAATAAATACCTTACCAATAGGACCTTCTGCAATATCGCTAATAAAAATATTAAAGAGAATGGGTCCAAGTACAGATCCCTGAGGTACCCCACTGGTGACAAGCCCATGGTTCGAATATACTCCATTGACTACAACCCTCTGTTGCCTGTCACTCAGCCACTGCCTTACCCATTCAACAATATTGGAATCCAAACGTAAAGATAGCAGTTTATTGATAAGCCTTGATGTGCAACAGTGTTAAAAGCCTTACTGAAATGCAGGTAAGCAATGTCTACTGCACCACCCTGATCTATTTTAGTTACCCAATCAAAAAAAACAATAAGATTAGTTTGGCATGATCTCATTGAAGTAAACCCATATTGTCTCTGATAGTGAAATCCATGGGATTTTAGATGTTTAACAATCCTATCCTTTAACATGATTTCCATTACTTCCCCCACTACTGAAGTAAGGCTTACTGGCCTATAGTTGCCCGACTCCTCCCTTGTGAATGGGCACAACATTCGCTAACTTCCAATCTTCTGAGACTACTCCTGTTAATAGTGATTGGTTAAATAAATCTGTTAATGGTTTTGCTAGTACACCACTAAGCTCTTTTAATAACTTTGGGTGTATTCCATCAGATCCCATTGACTTATTTGTCTTTACTTTTGACAGTTGAAATAGAACCTCTTCCTCTGTAAACTCACATGTAACAAATGACTCATTTGTCCCTTTTCATAATTGACGCTCCTTTCCTTCATTTTCATCTGTGAATACCGAACAAAATATTCATTGAGGCAACCAGCGAGTCCTTTTATCCTCTTCTACATACCTTCCTTCTTTTGTTTTTAATCTAACTAATCCTTGTTTTACTTTCCTTTTCTCATTTATGTATCTAAAAAATGTTTTGTCCCTTTTTTGCTGACTGTGCTATTTTCTCTTCTGTGTGTGATTTGGAAGCTCTTAAAACTTGCTTAGCCTCTTTCTGCCTAATCTTCTTATAGATCTGTGTATTTTCCTAACTCTGTTTTTTTTTTTTATTTATAATTACTAAATGCTAACTTTGTTTTGTACTGTTTTGGCCACATCTGCGGAGTACCACAGTGGTTTCTTGATTTGTTTTGCTTTTACAGACAAGCCTAATGCAACTTTCTGTTGCCTTCAGCAGTGCAACTTTTAAATAATCCCATTTCTCTTGGACTCCATTTAAATTGCTCCAGTCTGATAAAAACCAAAGAAGAAAAACATTACCTGCGCTCTCTCCTTAATCCCTATGTATAGTTAAACAAATGGAGGTCATTTAGTTACTCCAATGGCCACTAGAAGGAATGCCCAGTCTGATAATGACTCCTTTACAGATATTCTAATTTTAGAAAAGTCTCTTTTTCTAAAGTCTAAAACTTTTGTTTTTGTGTGGTGTGACTCAGTCACTGTTCTTATATTAAACCACACTGACTGATGATCACTGGATCCTAAACTTTCACCTACAGTAATATCTGATACCAAATCTCCATTTGTTAACACTAAATCTAGTATGGCCTCTTTACGAGTTGGCTCCTCAACAACTTGATTTAGAGACAATCCCAGTAGTGAGTTTAGAATGTGTGTGCTCCTGGCACAAGTAGCTAATTTTGGTTTCCAATTTACATCAGGAAGATTAAAGTCACCCATGATGATAACTTCCCCCTTCATTGTCATTTTAGCTATTTCCTCAACTAGTAGATTATCTAACTCTTCAATTTGTCCTGGGGGCCTATAAATCACACCTACACGAGTTACTGTGTGATTACCAAATTCTAACTTAACCCAAACAGACTCTATGTTCGCCTCACTAACTTTTATTAGGCTAGATTTTATCTATCCTTCACATACAGGGCCACCCCTCCCCCCTTTCTTGCCTTCCCTGTCTTTTCTATATAAAGAGTACCCTGGTATTGCTATGTCCCAGTCATTTTTCTCATTATGCCGTGTCTCATTGACCAAATGGCAGCTTATTTCCCTCCAGTTACATTGAATTTGTGCTGAATGGCCACTCAACTTTACGTCCCTACCTTCCATTCTGCGAAACAGTCCCATGAATTATTTTCTTACATGGCTGTTAAACAAATCATGAATAATATATTAAAGCTCAGAGCCTTTGTATGCCACAAGGAGTAGAGCATATTGGTGGCCCAGTAACGTCTATTGACTGTGCTTTATTGTAAGTAATTTAGTAGACAGATCCAGTCTTTCACAGTATATTAAATTGTACAGAATTTCATCAAGAACAATAGAATCCCGTTGGGATCTCAGGTTGTTTATGGTAGAATTACTGCATGCAAGGTTTAGTTTACTGGGTCAACATCATGTATAGACTGCAATTCAGGGAACAAAAACATGTATAATCTGTCAGGTAACAGCATGTCATCAGAGGAAGCTGTCATTTAGCATAGATATGTGTATAAAATGGCATTTATTAGAGAGACAGCAGGCCCAGGCTTTCATTTAGTAGGAAAGCATGTAGAAAGTGTCATTTAATGGATAAATAGCATGCTAGGGCTACCATTTGTCAGAATGAAATATGTTAGAATTCCCATAGAATGAAGATATGCTGGCAACATTCTACCTGCATTGATGGAACAGTTCTTATTTAATGTTGTGCGTGCTCTTAATAAAAAAGGAAACCTTTTTTGTGAGAATTGAGTTATCATAATGAACAGACTAGGTAGCTATCCATTCATCCACCAATCCATCCACCTTTCCTCTTTCCATCTGCCCATCTATTCATCCACCCTCCCTCTTTCCATCTGTCCATCTTTCCATCCCACCCTCCATCCATCAATCACACCCTACCTCCTTCAGTCCATCCATCCCACCTTCTCTCCTTCCATCTGTTCATCCATCCCACCCTCCCCCTGCCTCAGACCTTTTATCCATCCATCCCACCATCCCTTCCTCCTTCCCTAAACCCTTCCTTGCATCCATTTATCCTACCCTCACTCCTTCTCTCCCTCCTTACATCTGTCCGTCCATCCATCAATCCATCCTTACCTTCTTCAGTCCAACCATCCCACCCTCTCTCCTTCCATCTGTTCATCAATCCCACTATCCCCCTCCTTTAAACCTTACATCCATCCATCCATCCTGCAAGCCATCCATCCTTTTTTTTAGTACGGCACATAAACAGATGAAGCCCTGTTTCAAAACTGTATTCCTAACGCTATAATGTCCCTCTTTTGACACTTAGCTGATTTCAGAGCTGAGGTCTCTCGGCACTGTATCGCTCTCCTCCTCCTCTGACGTCAGCGATGGGGGAGAACCTAAGGCACCTTTGCGGCAAGGAGCACGCACACATAAGGTCTTCTCTATAAGGAAAGCATTGATTCAATGTTTCCTACTGGGGATTTAAAAAGTTATATTCCGTGAAAGGCCAGGAAGAACTTCTAGTGGCTGTCTGGGAGAGGCAGTCCTAACCCTGCAATGAAAACTTAGCAGTTTCTCATAAACTGAAATTTTTTATATTGAAGGAAAAAGTGGACAGGGACATTGCACTGAGACCACTTTAATAACATGTAGTGGTCTGGGTGCCTACAGTGTCCCTTTAAAGCAGACCCACTTCTGTGTGCCTTTTCTGTATTTGGTTCCCCCAAAGATGACATCTCTGGTTGGGGTCCAGTGGTCGCGGTGCTTTGCCAGAGCATTATGGGAGATGTAGTCCATAACATTTGGAAGGTTGCCTACCCATGGTCTAGGTCATCTTCCATTTATTGTCCCATTATAAGGATGTATCAGACGTTGTTAAAGGTGATGAGAACTTTGTGTTCTTTTAGGCCTTTAAGGGATTCTTTGATTAATCCAGTATCTGTGCAGCTGGAGGTTGGTGATTGAGATGAAGAGTTGTTTGAAGATCTCATTCCTGAGGCCATTGATTGCCTTTAGAATGATGTCCTCTCTTAAGATTATTTTGATAATAGAAAATCATCTTGCAAACTCTAGATAAAAAAACAGAGTTTAAAAAATATCTCAATCTCAATGGGGATTTTTTTCCAATTTTGTCATTTCAGCATAAATTCGCAAGCTATTTTTTAACTCATCATGCCTTTTTGTTAAATGAAAAGATGCTACAGATTTTTTGTTTTTTAACCCGGAAGGGAACACAATGTACCCAACCACAGTATCATTCAGGGACACACCAGACTCATATTTATAACTTAGGTTCATGCTATGATATTTTTTTTACATGATGGAATGTATTTTTTCTCTCACAATAAAATTACCAGTTTTATTTACTTATACTTGTACGTGCTTTCCTTAGAATCAATATAAATATAATAATTTCAAAATGATCAGAGGCAGCTTACAGAAGACACAGTACAGTTTGTTTATGAGCCAACTGTTATTTTAAACACCAATAATTCTACGGAAACCATTTGAAGGTCATTTGAGTATTATTAGTGACACTATAGTCACCGAAGCAACTTTAGCTTAATGAAGCAGTTTTTGTGTATAGATCACGCCTCTGAAGTCTCACTTCCCAGTTCTCTGCCATTTAGGAGTTAAATCATTTTTGTTTGTATCCATGCAGCCCTAGCCACACCGCCCCTGGTTGTGACTCACAAAGTCTGCATGAAAAAATAGTCCCATTTTCAATCAGATGTTAACTTACTTTAGAAAATGTTTTCTCATGCTCCGTAAATTCTACTTTAATCACACACCAGACGCCCCTGAAAGGTCTAGCAAGCTATTAACAGTGCAGGAGATAAGACATTCTTATTTTTAAACATAATGTGCAATAAAGGAATGTAAACATTATATCTAATTTTATAGGAAGTGTTTAGGAAGGCTATGTTAGTCACATGCAGGGAGTTGTGACTAGGGTTGTATAAACAAAGAAGTTAACTTCAAAATGGCAGATAATGTAGCAGTGGGGATCCAGGGGAATGATCTATACACCAAAACTGCTTCATTAAGCTAAAGTTGTTTTGGTGACTATATTGTCACTAAAAATACTCAAATGACCTTGATATATTGATGGTATTAATTCACTAAAAACTGAATTGCTTTGACATGAAAACCAATTTGGCCTAATGACGTAATACGTGGCGTAAAGACATTACACTATGCACTATTACGTGGAGAGGGAGTTACCAATACACATGAAAGTGACGCGACCGCAGGATCAGCTACATTACCCAACATGCCACACAGGTCTACGATGCGTCTGTTCTGGGCGACGCATGCAACCTCGAACGGAAGCAGGAAGTAGGACAGCATACCGGATCAGAATAATAGAATTAACTGCCTATATAAACATAAACATTCTCCTTGATCATCCACACTTCTGAAGAAGCCCAAATCCGTGCGAAACGCGTTAAGTGAGGACTGGAGCACTTTGCCATTTACTATATTTGTTCTTAATACTTTATATTTTACAATAAAGTTAACTGTTACTATACACCTCTATACACCCCTATTTTTATTGTTTTTACCTTACCCCGCTGCTGTTCTACTCAGGGCCAGATTAATAGCCCAATGGGCCTGGTGCTGACAATTATGATGGGCCTAATTACAAAATCTTATTGACCAAAAACACTAAAACAGGCCTACCTCCTAAGCATCTTGTATCTGATGGAGATGGTGCTGGAGGGAAACTTATAGGATGCAGCTATGAGAAAACACATACCCTTTGCTAATCTCACTCTTTCAAGTAAACCCATACCCCCTAACAGCAGTGTCCAGTAAAGCAGAAAGTCTATGGATGGGGTAAAAGGGTGGGCCACTGACACAAATCACATAACCAGAACTGCCGAAAGGGACGAACATGTGTCCCCATGTCTCCCAATCCCTTAGTGTCTGTGTCCCCATGTATCCAAGTGACCCCATGTCACTAGGAAACTAGGGGACATTGAGAGACACTGGGACATTGGGAGACCTAGGGACACTGAGATACTAGGGAACACTGGTAGACCTGGGAACACTGGGTGACTTTGAGACATGAGGGGACACTGGGAGACATGGGGCACTGAGACAATGTGATACATAGGGGCCACTGTGATATATAGGGGACACTGGAGGCTTGATAAAGACCTGGGTACAGGTCGAAACTTTGCAGTGTCCAATAAACCTGCTTAAATCTATCACAGTGACACTGAGACACTTGGGGGCACTGTGAGATATAGGGACACTGGGAGACTAGGAATTCTGAGAGACTATGGGACACTGAGACATTACGGACACTGAGAGACACCAGGGACACTGGGAGAGATGGGGCACTGAGACACCCTGATACATAGGGGACACTGGAGACTTGATAAAAACCTAGGTACAGGTCAAAACTTTGCGATGATAAACCTGCTTAAATCTATCACAGTGAGTGCCTGAGATTTTTTCTTTTATACTAGGGGACACTGAGACACTTGGGGCACTGTGAGACATGGGGACACTGGGAGACTAGGAATTCTGAGAGACTAGGGGACACTGAGACACTACGGACACTGAGAGACACCAGGGACACTGGGAGAGATGGGGCAGTGAGACACCCTGATACATAGGGGACACTGGAGACTTGATAAAGACCTGGGTACAGGTCAAAACGTTGCGTTGTCCATTAAACCTGCTTAATTCTATCACAGTGAGTGCCTGAGATTTTTTCTTTTATACTAGGGGACATTGAGACACTAGGAGACATGGGGACACTGGGAGACATTGGGACACTGAGACACTGGGAGACTGGGGGACTTTGGGAGACTAGGAAACACTGAGACACTAGGGACACTGACACACTACGGACACTGAGACACCAGGGACACTATGAGACATGGGGATAATGAGATACAAGGGACACTGGCTAGGGAGACATGCCCCATGTCACCCAGGTCTCAAAGTCTCCCAGTGTCTCCATGTCTCCCTGTGTCCCCCAGTGTCCCCATGTATCTCAGTGTCCCCTAGTGTTTGTATCCCCATGTCTCCCAGTATTCCTTAGAGTCTGTGTCCCCATGTCTCCCAGTGTCTCAATGTCACTAGGACACTAGGGTACACTTAAAGACATTGGGACACTGTGAGACATGGGGACACTGAGACACTGGGAGAGACATGGGGACACAGATACATGGGGACTCTGGGAGACTAGGGGCCTCTGGGAGACTAGGGACACGGACACTAGGGACATTGAGAGACAATAGGGACAGTGAGAGACACCAGGGACACTGAGAGACACCAGGGACATTGGGAGACATGGGGACACTGAGACACTAGGGATACTGGTTGGGAGACATGGGGACACTGAGCAACTAGGGGCCACTAGGAGACATGGGGCCACTGTGTCTCCCAGTGTCCCAATGTCTCAGCGTCCCCAAGTTTCTCACCGTCCCCATGTCTCGCAGGCTCGGAGCTGCTATCTGGCCTCTCTGTGCAGAGCTGCTCCCCGTGGATCAGTGAGTAGAGAGAGGCAGGGAGGGAGATGCTGTAACTTCTTATTCCTGCCTCTCTCCACACAAACAGCGACCCTACTGGCTGGCGCTGGTATTGCAGAATAATCTCTGTTTATATTCTGTTTATTACTGCAATACCGGCACCGTCTAGGCAGCCTCAAATACCTGAGAAATACCTGGCAACCATAAGAAATACATGAGACATACCTGGCAACCCTACGAGTAGTGAGTAAAAAAAAAAATACTTTTTTTTTTTTTTTAAATCAATGGGCCTATTCCATGGGCCTATTCCATGGGCCTGGGCCTGGGCCTGGGTCTGGAGCTGCAGCTCCATCAGCCCCTATGTTAATCCGGCCCTGGTTCTACTACATCAATTTCCTGCACATCCCAAGTGGAGATTGTACCACCATAATCGTATACTACCAGAGCAAGTCAAGTAGGATACCTACCTGTTTTTATACCTTATATTATTAACAATATACTGTGCCATTGGTTCTTTTTCCTTTGTTTCTTTTATCTATATAACTGCTGAGAAGTGGATGTCCAATACAAGGAATACCTATATATCCTAAGACGGGGATTGTACCGTCCACGCGCTAAGCAGCAGAGCTCTTAGTAGCTCAAAAGAGTGTGAGTTAGTCTTTTTTTTTTTTATTCTTTTTTTTTTATGTGCACATGAATATACATAACATATAATCTTACAGTGCCACAACAGCAACAGCAAGTGTGTTAACAGTAGTTAACATGGCATGCGGGTAGACAGCACAATTCTATGTTATATTTTAACAAGCAGGCTAAGTAGTAAGAGATTATGTTAAGGTAAGAACTATGATGTTAAACAAAATATTGTAATTTTATAGTGTACAGGCTGAACTAACACATCAAGCCGCGCGGTATACGCAGATAAGGATAGTAGGTTAGACGTGTGTTGCCAAGTGACGCTAGGGTAAACATACAATTAATTTAACAAAGAATATTGGGTTGTTTAGCCAGGAGACAAGCTAGGGTTAGTAGTATATGGAGAAACACGCTGGGCTATATACATATCAATTACACCTGGTTGCTTTAGAGAGTACTAGTCACCAAGATCTGCACTAAACTCTAAGCGCTACAGTCAAGCTTGCAAGAGGCATTATGGTTTAATTACATATACTGGAACACAGTGGAATGAGTGTGTGAGGCATGAGAGAGTATGTGTGTTGTATAGAATTAGGGAGCATGCTGTTAAACATGGAAATAGTGTGATGGGAGAGGAGAGTATGTGTGGGAGACCGTTAGATGAGGGTGCTCTAGTCAGCTAAGGGGTTGGCCGCCTCCCTCGTGCTGTCTGTGCTTGCCCCTTGTAGGCCTCGGGTCAATCCCCTGGAAAATGCCGCCGATCTCGGTCGTTTGTCCTGTAGGGTATTGCCGCCGTGGCAGTCCCCCGTCCCTGGGGCTTCAGGGAAGGCAGTATTTTGGTCTATTTTCCTCGATTTGGGCTCTTTGGCACGGAGCACAGACGATGTGCGACCGGTCAGCTCTGCTGCTAGGCTCTGCCCCCGTGAGTTAGTCTTTTATTGGGTTTTAAAAGATGTTTTAAAACTTGCTTGACATATTGCTCTATTGTCTTTTCCTATCTCATTTTTGTTTTGCGGTCATCATATACCCATTCAACATTGGACCTCATAAAGTTATGTATATGTATTGATTTGTTTTAAACGCCTTCCTTCCTTGGCATGGTTTACCACACCTTTCCCTCCCCCCCCCCCCACACATTTTTGTATTATAGCAAGGGTTGGGAATACTTGCTGGTTCACTGCCGCCTTCCATCTTGTTATTTTAGTGAACGCCTATTAATTGTTGTTTCCTGCCAACCGTCTGCCTGCTTACACAATGTGTATAAAGCCTTTTATTTCAGATTTTCAGATAGCTGGAAGGACCTGGGAGTCCAGAAGAATTAATTTCAAGGCTACACAAAGCTCTCCCTTTTTCCCTTCTTGGCTTGGCAAGATTTTTTTTTTATTATTAAAGCGACTAGAACCATTTCATCTTAATGAATTGATTATAGTGCTTGGGATCCTCCAGCAGTGTCACTCCATTCAGTGTTTAACCTTTAAAACCAGTGTTTAAACATTTAAAGTGAAGTTCACATTTAAAGGGACACTCCAGACTCTAAAGCCCTTTAGCTTACTGCTGTCAAAGGAAATGCTTTATTGCCCCCACGTCTCTTCTGCCCCTACCACTCACCAGCTGTCTGTCTATTATATTCTAGATATTACTAGGAGGTACTTGTTTTAGACCCACTAATAATATGATCTATATTATGGCTAATCCAGGAACTCAGTATACCAACCCTATTCTCTCTGAAGTTTGTCAGGACTTTATGAGTTTTTCCAAATATCATTAATATGTGTGCTGCCCCTTTGTACAAAGCAGTTTGGCATTTTATACATGAAGGATAATTTTAATCACAAAATGGCCTTTCAATCTAATTTTCATCAGTGTCACTCTAGAGGAGAGGATTCTGGGTAATAGTATGAGATTCAGGACAATGGCTGGGTCCCTTCTGTTCTTGGCTACCAGCATTGCATATGGATTCCCCAGAGACAACACCTGCTGTTTTTACATTGTATGCGCAAAACCCAGCAACCGTACCTAAACTGATGAGTCTTAATGGAGGAACACCTGCCTTGGTCTGAGACTTTTTTGGGGATTTTAACGCATGGTTTGCTGAACTCACTTTGATATTGTTGCTGGATAAGCTGAATGAGTTGCTGCTTGAAAACAAATTCTAGAATAAGCATGCATCTGTCTTACACAAATAGAGTTATTTGCTAAACTATCCACTGTCTGGTATTTAACAGAACACTACATGCAAATATAGCACTTGAGCTTGCTGAAGGACTCTATGTGTCGGGAGCTAGTCACATTTGTGACAGTTTATAAAAATGCCAATCTCAAAAACATTCGGCCGAAAGACCTGTTTGATTGACAGCCAGGGAGGATTTCCACAGTCTCCATTAGCTCTACAGAGCTAATGGAATAGCCTGGAGCTCTACGCTACCATGCACTTTACTTCCCCCAACACAGTGAGCTGTATTAAAGCTTTGGAAAGCAGTGGCTCAAGGAGAATGTTCCGATTGCAGTATTTCCCCAACAAAAGTCAAAATAAATCAGCACTTTTATAATTGGAGGAAGAAACACCTGTCTGTCAATCAGTGAAGCTAATAGAAGCAGCAGCAATGCAGTGCTAGTGTACTCCTGCCTTCATCCATAGGAATGCCACATTCAGAGCCGATCCTGGGAGGTGCACTGTAAATAGGCGGGGTGTGCAGCGCTAGAACCCACCCCCTCAGGTAGATCCCACCTCCTCCCCCCATGATTGTTGCAGGGTGCATGAGTGGGTGAAGCCTGACAAGAATAGGAAGGTTCTACCTGAGAGGGCGGAGCCTAGCGATGCACACTATGCCTATCTACAGAACAACTGGGCGGTCTGCACCCCCCAGGATTGGCTCTGACCACATTCCTGTGTACATGCACTTGCGGTTTAATGAGAAGCCTCTGATTGGAGTATTCCCCAGCACAAATTCACAAACTGTGCTGGAAAAGAGGGGAGGGTCTGCAAAGGCTGCAGACAGCAGGTCTGCAGCTTTTCCAAGCTATGATGTAATTTATGCCCAAAGAAAAAATGCAGGGGAGAAAAAAATGATGCAAATTTTCTTTGGAGATATACCTGCTACAATGTTTAAAAATAATAATTATCAATGGCGTGTTCTTTTAATTCGATGCTATTCCCAGTTTGGTAAAAAAAAACACTGAAAATGATCACAAAATGAGTGGAAACTCTGGAGAGAAGACATTCTCCTGCCTACTGCTTCGTTCCCTGAATAGCATAGATCACCCCTCCAACACTGCAAGGAGTAATTGTGACCTAATATTCACAAGAACAACTGGAATGTATTCATTTTATATTCAGAGTAAACTGAGATTTCATTTTCCTGCCCTGACACATCGTTTTCAGGGCTTCATATTACTATATAAATATTTCTTCTTGCCGATAGCCTTAAATAACCTCAATCAGTAGCACCTGGCACTGAGGCCTGTGCTGCAGCGAGGCCGATATTAGTAATGTAAAAAAAAAATGCAATATACTGGCTTAGTCGGAATCTTCGCCACGAGGCTGCGATGCTCCACAATAAGGAAATGCAATATAAACCACAAAAAGTGCGGCATTTCAGATCTGATGTAATTGTAACTGTCAACTATATCGTCCATTGCTTTTATTCTGGTTTCACATGTGGTTTAAGATAGATTTAGATTGTGGACATAAAAACCTTCTGCTGAAATCACCCTTAAAATAATTTATATGTTATGTGTGTGTAAGTGTTAAGTGTGTGTGTTTGCCCAGAGCTGCTTCCAAGTAGCCCACACGTGCCATTTCCTATCCAGTTAATTCCTCTTATGATATCAATCTGCTCTATGGGGCATCATGAAAAATCATGTGACCATCTTATGTAGCTAAATACCTGAGATGTTTGGTTTTATGAATGTTTATAAACTTTAGAACTGATTTAGGATGTAGTGAGATGAATTATGCATGTATTATCTATTGATCTCAACAGCACCCTGTTCATGTCTGCTCTTAAGGTGAGTGCTACGAGAGAGAGAGAGAGAGAGAGAGAGTGTGTGCAGCAAACACATAAGCAGCTACCTAAGATCCCATTGCTCCTTGCATTTCTATGCCATCTGACATATATACAGGATATATACAGCTGTAACAAGTTAATTCACTAAAGTGGGAATTGTGAAATTTAAAGAGTTACTCCAAGCACCATAACCACTACAGCACGTTCCTCCTCTGCTTGTCACTTATTTACCCTGCTTGGGGACACTTCTAGTGCCGGCTAGGGAGTTTCCATAGAAACCATAGTGCATGCTAGATTGTGAGCTATTTCTAGATTGCAAGCTCTTTCCAGCAGGGTCCTCATCAAACGATTGTTCCTATAACATTTTGTAATTGTCTCATCTACAGTTAAATTCCCCCCCTTTACAATATTGTAAAGAACTGCCCAATATGCTGGCGCTATATAAATACCGATAATAATAATAATAATAATAAAAAAGAGTAGAAGGGCCTCTTACGGGAGGTCTCTTTTGCTCTCCTTTCTCAATCAGTTCTTTGGCACAGAGTCTAGCTCGTATCACATGGCACATAGCATGTATAGATAGAATGTAATGATCTTTTTAAAGAGCTAAAGTTGTTGTGGGCATTATAACTACCATTTAAAAACTAGTCAAGGAAATTTTTCCAGGCTATTATTTTTATTATTTAATTTTTTTTATAGCGCCATCAATTTCTGTAGCGCTGTACAATGGGGTTAACTATATTAGCCTAAATAGTGGAGCTGAGATTTTTAGATTTAATTTGGCTACAACTCAGTGTTACGTGAATACACCCTTAGGTGTAAATGTGTGTAGAATAATTTTTATAATCTTCTTTTTTTTTTATGTGTAATTTAATTTAGCGATTTTGCTCTCTACAATATTGTCTGGGGTCTTCTAAGTAAATATTTTATTTCTCCACGTCCCTTATAATAAAGTAGAATGATATGACTCATCAAGCATCTCCACATGACAACTTCCCCGTGCCGGTAGAGAATTAGAAAAATAAAAATCTGACAATAATATTGAATAATTTAACATTAGGCAAAATGTGTATTGAAGGAAACATTATTAATTGCAGACATAGAAATGGGAATTTGTGAGAACAGACCAGAATGAAAAAAGAATGAAGATATCTTCATCGGAATTATGCGGATCTGTAATAATAATAATATTGATGTACCATTGCATTCATTATGAAATGGTTAGATGATTAAAGGTACAGCAACGTTACAAAATGAAGCAGTTGTAAAATATGCGCTTGCCAACTGGAAAACATTTTTCTCTGTAATAAACCAGGGGCAGTCTGGAGTTAGATCCTCTGACTGTTGCAGAACTACAAATCCCACGATGCTTTGCCAACCTTACAGCTGGAATTTGATTTTCAGCTAATAACCCCCGTGTGTTCACAAGAAAAAAAAGTTTCAAGCAAAATGGTGGGAAAAAAACTATCAGCAAAAGATTTTTTTTGTTTGCTATTTAAGAAATGTTTGATAACTATGCATATGTTACATCAAAATACTGGAACTACATATTTTTACAAAAATGAAAACACAGATAACAGTTATATATCAGCCTGAAATTTAGCCTCAGTGGAGAAAATCAATCAGAAAACCTAAGTGAAGTGATACAACTGTAAGCTAAGCACTTAGACTACACATGATAAAGGGATCTTAAGTAAACTAGAGTTTGCAATCTAGCAGTCGGTTAACGGCAGGTATTGAGTGACAAGGCATAAAACAATGGAGTGATTCTACTATTAATCGAGGTGGAAATTCACGTCTGGAATCAACAACACATGGATAGATATAAGTCATGAAGGATGTAGTCATCATAACAATGTCCCATTTAAATTTTCAATAGTGGAGTGTATTGGTTAGTGGTCCTGTATTGGGTAATGTACTGGGAAATGGAATTGGAAGAATAAAAAAGAAGTAAAATATAAGATAAGATATGGTCCATGTGGTCACGGAGAATCGGACACGACTGAACGACTAAACAACAACATCAACAAACTAAAGAACTCAGAATTATTTTAAGTTCAGTAAAAAGAAGGATGTCACCCATTTCATAGCAGAGTGAAGATAGCTACGGCAATATATCAAGATATAGAGAAGATGGGCCATCATAGTAACCCTGACTGGAAGGGTCATTCTGTCCTCAAGGTGAGGCTTTACATTTTTGCTTTTACTGAGTTGAAGATGAACCCACCTTACAGTAGGGAAATATCAGAAGAGGAAACCAATAGCAACCTCAATGGTAGAGGTCCACAGGTGCTATGGTCTGTTGCTGGAGCCAGTATGTCACAGAAATAGTTTAAAGCTGTAGGAAAATGTGATGGATATTTCGCTATGCCCAGAAAATCGTAGTCACGTGTTCATTCTCACTGCCCTATATCATTTACCAGTGTGTTCAGCAAGTGTGCTCTAGCAAGCATATCTCACAATGCATAGCAATGGTGCCACATTGTCAGAGTGAGCAACTTTGTGCAAAAATATGCACTGCTCAAGAATATAGACCCTAAATTGCATGTAGAGTCTGTGCTACCAGTTTGGACTTAAAGAGGCACTATAGTGTCAGGAACAAAAATGTGTATTTCTGACACTATAGTTCTAAAACAAGTGTTAAGGTGGTCGGGCCACCCTACCTCTGGTTAGATAGGTGATTTACTCACCTTTTCCCAACGCCGCGTGAAGCTCCTCAGTTCTGGCCCAGCACCGATCCACCTACTTGACTGGCATCATCGGAATTCATGATTTCAGCCAATCACAATACTGAACAATAGGAAAGCAATGGATTTGCTGTAATCATCGATTCTGGTGATCTCAGTCAAGGAGGCCACACGCCACCCTTGCCAATCAGCATCTCCTCATAGAGAATCAATGCATCTCTATGGGGAAAGTTCAGGACCTCCATGCAAAGTGTGGAGGCACTGAATATCAATGCTGCATAATGTACAGCACTGACCCAGGAATCAGCTTTTGACAAAACCCCTATTTTGCCTTCCCCAGAGCCATTCTCCTCCTCAGTTTTTGAAATCTGTTTAAACTTTGGTTCCCTTATCCACCTTATAAAGTATCGAACACCAACCACCTGGCTCATTAAGTTCAAATACCCCGCAAGAATTAAGTGCTCTCTCTGTGTGGCCGCCATTCGTATAACCGAACACCACGTGGTGGAGAAAACGGCAGCCATCTTGTCGCACAAAAGCAGGCAGCGGGATTTGGGATGACAACGCGAACACCAGTAAAACTATGCAAAAGCCTGCTTCTGTTCGCGGCAAGCAAGGAGAGCGCTGTTCGGTAGGTTTGTTAGGATGGACCTCACAAACAAACGTTAGTGAGCCAGGGGAACCATTTGCCTTTTCATACATTTTGGAACTCCTTAACATGACCGACTGCTACCTCTAAAACTGTGGAACTATTTTGGGCAGGCGTCTCATGAGTGGTAGGTCAAAACTTGTGTTCATTGGATCTGCGCACTTTTCGGATATGTTGGGTGCTCAGATCCAGGTTATCCAGGGATGTATAAACTATGGGGGTTCCTTTATGTGAATTATGTATTTTGTGTGTTTAAAGATATTTTTGAGGTTTTGTAAAAATGTATGTTTTCTGTGCCTGGAGATAATTGAGTTTCATACTGTGCTTAACTCAATTATCTCCCAGGCACAGAGGAGTGATTGACCTGTTTTATATGGGAGTGTCCTGGACCTGAGAGCCAATGTAATCATGTGTATGCTTTTACTGTAGTCTAGGTCCAGGGGGGTGTGCCCCTTGCATGGAGACCTGCAAATAAGGCCATTTGTGGCTGCCATTAAACAAATTCAGTTTACCCTTCTTGAAGTCTTGGCTCATGTTTGGGGGGATTGGGAGCCATATTCACTATAATCACTTCTGCATTTGGGACTTGGGAGATTCTTCATGGATATACTCAGCTGGGGTATTGGGATCCATTACACAGCTCTATCAGCCGTCTAAAGGAGTGGCAACTGGATGTGTCCCTAGGGTGCAAGTTAAACACTGCCTTTTCTGTAAAAAGGCAGTGTTTACATTAAAATACATGCAAGTACATATTATACTCACCAGAACAACTACATAAAGCAGTAGTTGTTCTGATGATTAAAGTGTCACTTTAAAAGCATTGAAGAAACCATTTCTGTGCATTTTACAGCAGACTCCAAAAATAACTGTAACTATTTATCTAATTAAAAATATATTGCCACTCTTTTAGCCGATGTTCATTTCCTGGTTTTGATATACAGTATACTTTTTAAAATGTACTTGTTTAACAACTATGTTAAATCTATATTTAGTGTACCATGTAGCGTCGAGAATTTATAAAGATACTTCTGTGTTATAACACTTCTTTTGATATTTGCTTCATCCAACCAAATGTTAAAGTAGGCAAATCAGTTCAATTAAAGTGACTGTCCCTGTGCAGCAGTGACCCACCTGAGCTGATATATAATGTATATCTAATCTTACCTCTCAATCTGATTTTTGGGGGATTTTCTGTCAGCTAGCATATTTTATAATACTCATGAATTAAATATTATGGTCATCAATGGGAATTAATTTGCAATGTTTAATTCTAAAGACATATGTAGACTTAAAATTAGGATATGTAGAAGGTTAGAGTAAATTTCAAACTGCTTTTATGCGATGGTTCTCTCTCTAGATAAAGGAGGACTCTTCTCTGCCCCTTTCTTCTTAAAATTGTTGTGTGTAGACTCTTCACTGCAGGTTTATGCGCATAAATAATATAATCCTCCTTACTGTGCTGGGTAATCTATGAAGCAAAGAAAATATTGACCATTTGTAATTGTGTATGTCCCTTTACCACTCAACAATGTTTCATGTGTAACTTCCTAAAAAATAGCTCTCCTCTGTGAGACCTTACTTTTAACAGTGTAGTCTTGCTAATATTTTTAGCACATAAAATGACCACTTAATTTCACTTAATGCTTGTATCCCTGCAGTGTAAAATATTGCAGTTTTATAAAACGGTTTGCATTGCAGGATTATAGGGACACTATAGTTACCAGAACTACTACAGCTTAATGTAGTGTGTCTGGTGTCTGCAGCCGGTCCCTGCAGGCTCAGAAATGTAAACGCTGCCTTTTCAGATAAAAGGCAGTGTTTACATTGCTGCCTTGTAACACCACTAGTGGCAGTCACTCAGTCACTCAGATGACCACTAGAGGTGCTTTCCTATGTCAGTGCTGTACTGTGTGCAGCACCCACATTCAGCGTCTCCACGTTCTGCTTGGAGGCGGTGAACACTCCCCATTGAGTTGCATTGAATCAATGCATCTCTATGAGGAGATTCTGATTGGCGCAGTGTGGCATTTTCCCGTGCATGCACAATAGCCTCCCAATGCTTTCATAGGAAAACATTGGATTTGCTGAGATCATCAAAATTGATGATCTAAGCCATGGAGGCATGTAAAGCTGCCTTTATCTCCAGTCTGAGGGGGCTGGGGACCTATATAGGTAGTCTAACACTACAGTGTTCCTTTAAATTCACCTCCAGTTGCTGTCATACAGACGCTTCTGCAGTACTGGCCGACTAAAACTTGTTCACATCGTGGAGGTCCCCATAGGAACGCATTAATTCAATGCTTTCCTTTGTGAAAGATTGAATGCATGCCGCACATGTGCCTTGGGTTCCAATGATCCTTTATGATGAGCATTTTACTGGACCACACTAAAGGCCATGCCTCCTGCATGACGTTGTGGGAGGCGGCGAGGTGAGCAGCGCCAAAGGGGGCCTCAGCACTGGAAAACGTTAGAAAAACTTTTTCTTAACTTTTATTGCAAATGGGAAGGAGGGGAGACCTGTATTTTACTGGGGACAGAGACCCTGAAGCATTAGGAACACAGATTTGTATTCCTAACCATTAGTGTCCCTTTAATAAAACACCTCTTCTTTATACAATCTTTCTCAAAGATATTGATAAGTAGATCTACCTGCTTTGCTCTCTATAAAGCTACAGTGGTACATTCCGAATGGGGGTAAAATTTGTTACTGTCCTTTTAAGTTACATACATCGTTTTTAAATATTAAAATAAGTCCATCAAAGTCAGTCATCCACACATCTCTTTGTTTCTGTTGAGTCCAAAGTAAGGTAAAATTGTGTTACCATTCGAGAATAAAAATACTTCTTGGCTCCAAAGTGTCAGTTAGCTTTCTTTGTGTTCATTAAATGATATTTTGAAGATTGGAGTGAGATTGGGTACGTCATTTACATTTTGGCACACAGCCATGCTTCCCATAGTGTGCTTTAGAAGGTGTGCATACATTAGTATTGCAAACATTCTTAGATGAGGAACCTTGGTAGCTCAGAAAATGGCTTCTCTAACTTTGTAAATGAATATGGGTCAATACTTTTCTATAAAGGACAACTAAAGTCACCCAGACCTCTTCATCCCAATAACGTGTTATTGGGGCAGTGGCCCTGTCAATGTAACCCTTCAATGTAAGACATTGCCATTTTGCAGAATCAGCAATCATTACCTTGAAGGGTTAAAAAAACCTCCAGTGGCCATTACACTGACAGACAATGAGTAAAACTTTGTCACATGACATGGAAGCCACCATAGGAAAGCACTGATTCAGTGATTTCCTGTAGGAAGCTTGGGTGCTTGTTCTTCATGCACATCAGGTCCCCAATGCTTCTCTACGAGGAGCATTATATTGAAACACACCAGAGGGGGCATGACGGTGTGGAAGGTGGAGAGGTTAGCAACACAGAGGGAGCCTTAGCACTGGAAAAAGGTGAGCAAAAAACTTTATTATATTATTTTTATGGGACACGCAGGGGTGGAGGACCAATGTATCTAGGGACAAGAACAGTAAATAATTATGAATAGTGGCTTGTTAGTGTTCCTTTAATATGTACCATAATATGTACCATAGTACCCCATTCTTCTTATTTTAAAGCATTATGAAATTAATGCAACATACAAAAATTAAAAGGTTTTAAAAAATTTAATTTGACCTTTTTCAAGCTATTTGTTTGATGCAATACATTTTTTTTTAATTTACCATTTTAAATCTATATCCTCTGTAGAGAATAGGATGTGGCAGAGCCCTCTTAGCCAATCCTGGCTATCTTACTGATGTCAATGTCAGTGCTATATTATTCAATCTACCTTTGCTTATACAGAGCAGACACAATGGTAGGAGATAGTGCTGCATAGCACACAGCAGAGCATGCACTCACACAGTAAACCATTGTCTAATTCATGAAAACATATTAAAGGGAATCCCACTCACAGGAGTGAATTGAAGACAATAAAGTCCTCCATTAACACTTACGAGTGTTGTTTTTTATTCATGAATGAGAAGCAACGAGCAGATCAGTAAGATGGCTGTATAACGTAGGGATGTTGATCATTGCATGCTTGCATATAATGTGATACATTTCTCAATAGGATAGATTTATCGAAGACCCAAGTATGGCAGCTTCTTCAAAATATTTGCATGTTGCATCATCAGGCAAAACTGAATGAATGAATCTGGGTTTCATAATTCTTTATCAGATGCATACTAGCAATGGCACCTAGGTACCTAAAGTGTCCGAGGACTGGAGGTGGTTATATAGAATGAAGAACATTTAAATAAAATGGCTCTAGTGTTTATGTACCTGTCCATTTGAGACTGGATACAATTAATGAATCCAGTATGTAACCAATGATAATGACAAGATCCAGCAGATATAACCTCATCATTAGTGGTGTTCATACAACACAAAATGGCTTATTATATTGACAAAGGCCATTACCCACACCACTTCTCTCTATTTATAATTCTGAAAGCCAGCGAGGTATTTGGAGATATTGACATCAATGGCGGTGGTTTATGGAGACTAGTTCTCAAAGTTCTAAAAGTTATGCAACCATCATGAGCATCTTTTTGGTTTCCATAGTGACTGCTCCACTTTTAGAAGTTTTTCTTAAACTTGTGTGTGCGCAGGATTACAAAACCTCTATAGTTACATAGTATCATCTAATTCACCTCCAGAGTACACATCAAGGTTACCAAGTAAAAAGAAATCAAATTGCCTGTTTATGTTGTGGGTTTTATTTATTAAACTCATTGTAATACCTTCTTATGTACTGTGTTCATATCTTGCATTTATTATACTATTATAGAGCATTAACATTAAATGTTGCATTACTTCTATTACATTTTCCATTAACTCATTTAATTTTTTTATTATTTTTTTTTCACTTTTGTATTGCCCTGTGGTTTCCTTTCACATTAGGAAGCAACAACATAGAAAAAAAATTAATAAAAACAATTACTTTAATTAGGAAGTTAAGCCTGCATGATTCCGTATAACTGCAAACACATACCTTACATTATTTTTTCATGGGGAAAAAAATACTTTTTAAAATTTCATAGTAAATCAGGAGCAGTTTCCTCTTAACTTTATT
This sequence comes from Pelobates cultripes, assembly GCA_933207985.1. Taxonomy (NCBI): domain Eukaryota; kingdom Metazoa; phylum Chordata; class Amphibia; order Anura; family Pelobatidae; genus Pelobates; species Pelobates cultripes. The sequence goes on from OW240920.1 coordinate 117,975,220, forward strand.
ATATTATTTTTTTTTTTTTTTTTTTTTTGCTTGACTTTGATAAATAAGTCCCAAAAAATGTTCAGCTTCCTTTCCTCCCCAGCCCACCCCCTCCTCCTCTCCTGAAATTCCCAGGGAGATGTGTTTATGTGATTAGATGCTTGTTCAGAAATCCTTGGCAGATGAAGGCAGTGCGAGCAGCCAGAATTAATAGCAAATACTCCTCTTCCACATTAATTAAACAAGAGAGGTCGTGCAGAAGACTACGCCCTTCAGCAAGGGGTGTGGATGATGATGGAGAGGAGAACGTCCCACAGAGCTGTCCGCCCATCCTGGTGCTGAACTAGGTAGTCAGGAGAAGTCCTGTCTCTGGAGCTGGAGACACTGAGGTCCTGGGAGCTGTCCAGCCTAACTGATGCTGATAGCAGAAATCCATCCCATGGAGCTGTCCTCTCATTGTGCTGCTGAATACAGTTAGATCCCTAGAGCTTTCTCCAGTGCCTCCTGCTGCTGCTGAAGACCAGTAAGGTCCAAGGAGAGGTTCACTATTAGGTACTGAAAAAGGAGTCCAGTTTCTTGGACACATATTCACAGCGTGGTGGTACTCAAGAAGAGGTGGACACTGTGCTGGTCCAGGATGATGTCCACAGTGAGTTACTGAAGACTTGATGCTGAAGAAGAACTACATATATGGTACAGGATGTCCACACGGTAGTTCTTAAGGAGGTCCTAGGAGATGTCCCTATAATGAGATGCTGAGGTAGCAGGTCCCCAAAGTCCTCAGTAAGACTTTGAAGACTCAGGTCCGGGGTGATGTCCATGGAGTGAGTGAGCTGCAGGGGGTCTCAGCTGTCCCACCTGTTTGGTGCTGAAGAGGTTACACAGGTGGAGGGTGATGTTCATGCAGTGATCTGCAGGAAGATTCAGCAGTCCCTCTTGCTTGGTGCTGAAGAAAAGGTCAGAGGTCCAGGGTGATGTCCATGCAGTGATCTGCAGGAGGTCTCAGCTAGCCCACCTGCTTGGTGCTGTAGAAGAGGTCAGAGGTCCAGGGTGATGTCAATACAGTGAGTAAGCTGCAGGAGGTCTCAGCTGTCCCACCTGGTTGATGTTGAAAAAGAAGTCCAGGGTGATGTCCATGCAGTGACGATCTCAGGGTCTTGGAGGTGTCCCACAGCCTGCTGCTGAGCCCAGCTCCTGCTTCTCTCCTCCTCCCCATCTCCTCTCCCCCCGGCTGCTCCTTTAAGAAGCACATTGCTCCACCGTGGCCGTGGGATGGTGTTTGAGGCTACAGAGGAAGTTACGCAGCCAGGGATCATGCCTTGAGATAAAAGCTCCGCTTGTGATTGAAAGTGATGGCTGGAGGATTAATCCTCAGTATTAAGTTGGGAGAGGTAGGGAGCAGACCAGAGATCTGTTAAAGCCTGCTGCCATCTGCCCATCAGAGCTCCACCAGAGAGACTGACACCAGCCTGAAAACAAGGTGGGAAACCAGGAGACTTTAAACAGGAAATGAAACTGGCAACATTTCACTTTTTATTTTCTTAAAGCAACACAAAGCCCCAAAAAAAAAAAAAATACAAAAAAAAAGTTTACTTGCTCTCATTGTATGTTGCAGTGTGATGGGCTGTTAGATAATCCCCTACCTCCCCCTGTTTATCTCATCCACAGCTCAGTGTGTGTGCACACTGAGGAAGGAGATCGCAAACTCACAAAGCTGGAGACCATCTCCTGCTAAAGACACACAGAGAAGGAGGGAGCCAACTGGCTGAGGAAACTCACAAAGCAGGTAAGCAAGGGTACACTCATCAGGACAGCTGGGACCTTGATAGAGTAATGGTGTTATGTGAGTCTCAGGGTCTGACCTGCTAGCCACTACTGATACAGTCCTAGCCATGCAGAACCCTAGGTGGGGGCGAGGGAAGGTCTATAAAAAGCAGCTTGTATCCTGTTTAACATAATCTGAGAGTACCCCCTCTGCCTTGTTTTATTGGGCTTTTACCTGTTTGTGGAAAAATTTTAATATTTATAAACCAGCAAGTATATGAGTAACTGTGCTTCTGTTAAAATAAATATATGTATACAGATCTGTGTGCGTGCGTCTATCTATCTATCTATCTATCTATCTATTATCTATAATATATATTATCAATCAGATCTATGTCTCTTACACATGTGACTTTATTAGTCATTGTAACATATTATGTGAGTAATATTGCAAATCATACAATACATATGTATTTGTGTGTATATACATGGATATTTTCCTGAATCTATTGATCTGTCTCTCTGTCTGTCTGTCTGTCTTCCTAAATATTTTAAGTTGAGCACAGCTATCCTGATTGTAATTTAAAATATATATATATTTTAAGTGACAAAGTCACAGACAGGTTTATATTCTCCCTACTAAAACTTTCCCACTCTCTGCCAGCCATGTGCTTAGCACAGCCCTTACTGTAAGAAGAAAATTAAGTAGTCTAGTGACCTCCATCCAAGACCCACAAAAGATGACTTTATTTCTGGTAAATCATATTCCCGCAATACTTTCTCTTTTTCTTCATTCTTGTCAACTGTACCATTTCCAGAACTGGTTCAATGTTTTATGAAAGGGAAGCCAAAACCTGATTTTGCAGTGAGCGATCTACAACATGTTCAGAATAGCTGAATACTAATCTCTTTTAACCCTTCCAATCCAACGTGCCCTTTCTTCATGTTAAGTAAGAAGTGTATGCTAGACTTCGAGAGGTCGTGATTAGAATTCAAGTTTAGAAATAAAGAGCAAAGAGGTGGCTTGACTTGAATTTTGGCTTTGTAATCAAGCAATATATGAATGTCTTGGTATCATTCCAAAGTGAAATTAGTTTGTGTTGAAACTCTACTGTTCTTAAGCGTGTGATTGCTTTGTATGTGAATAGATTGGATCATAGAAACATTTGCAGTGCAAGCATTTTCTGGATTGACAAAAAACATTTCACGTTATACTTGATCTGCATATTAAGCCATTTTATTACAAACCTTGATTTCAATTTAGTCTTGCACATAGACATTTTTGCTGTCCCCGGGAGAATATGTTTTTTTTTTTATCAGCTTCTACACAAAACTCAGCAAATCCTCATGCTGATGAGGCCCACACCAAGATGAAGAAAATAATGGATACAAACAAAAATATCAATAAATATTAAAATTAATGAAAAGGTAAGAAGCATTATTTCATTCGGGGATCTTCAATTTTTTTTCTTCTTCCAATTGTCCCATGAATTATTTAACTACAAATATCTAATATTTCATCAGTTTAAAAAACATTTGATTAAAAAATTGTTGTGTGTGTAACATGTGCTTGATGTTAATTGTATTAAAAGAAAAAACACGTCAGATGTACACTACGATCAAACTGATTATAGCTACAAAAGTAAATGGATGGATAGATGGGTGAATGCTTAGAAATATTAACAAGACAGATATATAAAAAAAATATCATTTAAAGGCATATTCGCTGCTTTGTGTCAAATCAGATCACGTTAGAAAGTGTCACTCGAGCGGAATAAATAAATCAGTCAGTGTGATGTTTAGACATGTTGATGAATCAGCCGCATATAAGACTAAACAAGGCAGTTGTTTCGTAAAAGGTGGCTTGCAACATTGCTAAATGGGAGAATGGGTTAACAGTTCTAGGCTTGTTTGACAAGCGTCAGAGGGAAAAAAAAATGCAAGTCTATGTTTCTAGCTAAAATCTAATTTTGTGTTCACTATACTTTGCTTATCATCCCCCAGTGGTGAACAAGTTTCTCTGAAAGGAGAGAACAGGCATCGATCCCTTCCTTTAAGTGTAGGAATTGCAGCCTCTTAATAATGCTTGATGAAGATTTATATGTCAAAGAAAAATCTAGCCCTCACGAGCTATGCTTGGCTGAAGGGGTGCAAGCATTAAAAAGGCAAACTTTCTTGGCTGTAACAACGCCTCTAGTGATCTCTGTCATTTAATAATTGACACTATTAATTGTATAATGTGCTTGGTACAGGAATTCTCAAATGGTTTAAAGTTCAGAAAGCAATTCCCCCTAAACGTCCGTTTAATACAATCCATCATAAATTATTAAAAGATACAAAAATAACACTTAGCAGATGGTAACATGGAATTAACAAGGCGATTGGAAATTTGGGGTCAAAATACCCAATGTAGGAAAATTGCTTAGTTAGATAATGTTTTCATCATGGCGAATTTGCTAATTCCTCTACAGTACTTCTCCATTTCCAATTTAGTAAATACGTCCCATTGTGTATCTTTTTATAGCCTAGCTTTAGAACCTATTTAATCTATTTAATAAAAGATATATTTTATTTTATCCATGAAGGCCACTCTACTACTTAGTCAATGAGTTCCGATTATGAAAAACAGAAAAAAAATAAGAAAAAAATTAAATGTAGAAAACTGATCCAGTATTTAGAGCAACATATATGTGTCTTGTATTTAGTCGGAAAAGATTAATATTCTCTGTTTCAATATAATTAATATCTGACACATTCTATTTTGAGAAGATGACAATATATCTTGCAGTCTCTTATTCTGCAAACCATGGGGGTTAAATAATGATGCGGTGACATATCGGAATTCTGAAAAACAGCTTAATTCCTTTTTAAGGCAGTTCCCTTCTCTCTAGGTGCTGTGTCAGCTGTTTGCAAATAGGTGGAAATGTTTGTTACATGACACCGAAGTGTGCTGAGAATCCGTAAGATGGACCTAAGGAGGTGTGAGAGTAAAGCAGTCAATGGCAAGCCTTTGGTTTTGTCTTAAAAAGAGCCAGCCTGACTGCACGCGGGTTGTAGAGAGACAGAAGACACTCAGTATGGATAAAATGCATGCACTCTATGTGCTCCCAAGAGAGAGAGCTTGAATGGATGTTTAAAGCAATGTTTGTAGAATTTCGCTTTTACATGTGTACATTAATTGTAGGCACACATTTATTATAGATAGCATATTTAAAATACACACACACTAATATATATATAGAGAGATGGCAGGTATCTATATAATAGGTCTGTAGTTTAAGTGATATATTAATAGAAAAATATGGAATTTTCACATTAAATACCTGTGGTGTGTCAATGATTTGACCTCTATGTGTAAAGCACCAGAAGGATAAGACACTGTTTAGTCATACTGACAGCTGATTGTGTAAGTTTTAAAAGATTGTATTTAGTACTTACTAATGTCCAAGCCATCTCAGTGCAGTCAAGATTTAGTCAAACATGCTTAATTACCCTAGAAAACAATCCCGTTATTTATAAGGTGAAAGGGGGGCTGGGGTGGATCTACATTGGATTAAATGCATGAGTTGTAGGAGTAAGTCATTCGTTTACAGTGTTGTTAAAATAAAGGTTGTTAGTTGACATCGAAATATATCAATGATTCCCAATGCTACAGCCAGCCCTATATCGTAGATTTTACAAACATTTATATGTTTGTAAAATCTACGATATAGAGCTGGCTGTAGCATTGGGAATCATTGATATATTTCATGCAAAGTAACACAGTGCTTTATTAATCCATATACCAATTTATCACAGATTTATCATCTGTCCCGTAGTGGTAACCTTGCCTTTTTACTATTGTTAGATACTTTGTCATGATTTCAAAGGATTTACCTAAACCATTGACATGAAGAGGTTAATAGTACTGCAGTAAACTACTAACTGTATAGAGGTGAAAGAAAATGTGATATATTGAAGTATTGTGATTGTGTGTTTAGTGTGTGTGTGTGTGTTTATGTATGTATACATATATGCATTTGTGATGACTATGTAGAATGCTAAATGCCCACTCACATATTACTTAATAGATTGTATGCATTAATGTAGTCCATAGCCATGCAAAACAATACATTGTACACATTCATTATTTGCAACAGACGTAAGAGTACATTGAGTGTAGTCGCTGGCCCTTTGAGGGTTAATTATATTATTATCAGGAATTTAATGAGTTTTTCAGTCCTGGCCGATTCACTCTTACACAAGTAACACTTGTAGATAGCTCAGTCTTCTACATTAATTGTAAACCGCATGAAATAAAATGAAGTTTCATGCTAAAGATTTGCCAGAATAATCTTTCAGAACCTGATTAGAAGAAAGGTCTCTATTTGGAGGGTGGAATTAGGGTGGGCCGCTTTGGGCTATCTTAATAACATTCACATCTGTAGTATGAGAGATGGATTTTTCCCTATCGAGTCATTTGTCTCAATCAAGTGGCCTTCATCTTGGTGAGGGAGCAAAAGAGATTTTAACATGGATATATGAATGCTATAAACTCAGATCAATGTGTGCACATGATTCCCTTAGCATCTAGCTTCTAAAGCTAATATTTTATTTTTTTTGTTATATTTTTCTTAATCTTTTTTTTTTTATATATATATATATGGCTGGCTTAACTTTCCCCGAAGTAGACCGTCATGATCATATTTCCATCAACCCAAATCCCCTTTCCTAATCTTTAAAAAAAATAATACTAAAATCTTCTGATCACCAAATTGATTAAAACAAAGAAACCACATCGTTCTACGCCCAACAGCAGAAGAATATGATATGAAACATCTTCTAAAGATGGATCGTCTCATACGATCTTACTGTAAGACTTGTTGGGTTTTGTCCATAAATGTCTTTTGGGTTATTCATTAAAATGAGAATTCAAAATTAATTCAATTTAAAATATAAGGCTAATATAGCTGAACAAGAAACATAGTTGACTTAGAGGATATTTCAGCTCATCTATTTTGACCTTAAATGAGAAATTTACTTTCAATTTTCACTCTACTGACTAACCCTATTCATACGCAAATGACTAGGGAAAGAAATCTAGATAGTTTCTTCTACAAAAGAATGATTTTACATCAGTTATAAATGTACTGTCTATGTGTTTATGTGCTTATATTTGTACATACACACACCAATGTGTAATGAATTTATTTGAACCTTTCCTATACGAAAGAACATAATACATTTAAAACAAAACATGAGGACTTTCACTAGATTCGGGGAGGCATTTTTCGGTGCACTCTAACTTCCTGCAGGTCATCTCATTTCCTCTATTCTTCGAAAATGAAAAACTATTACTACAGCTATCTAAATATCTTATAAATTATGGCAACATTTACACATAGAGAATCAGATATTTTACATGCACACTATAACAGACCAAGAGATATGATCTGAAACACTTGGGCCAGTAATTGTATTCATCTTGCATTTCCATATTTGACCACCGGAGGCACCTAAGATAATTTGCAGCCATATCTGTAGACAGCATTTACATTGACTTGATTTTTTCTGTGCTCCCACTATGGGTTACATTGCTTTCCTGGTGGGTGGGAGCCAGTGTGTAAAGAAATCATTTGGTGGTTATTTACAGCAAATGTTAGTTTTTGGCACTAGTTATGGTAGTTTAATTTGTCAGGACAGTCATGATAAATAGGCTTCTAAGGTTGTGAAAGTCTTAACATGACAGATTTTAAAGCTATGCTTTCGTTTCCGCTAACCACAGATGTATTGATCTTTTTAGAGCAACGCGTGCTCGAATGTAGTCCACCCCGTAATGCTTAGAGACGTGGTCAAGGATCGGAGTTTCAGATGCTTCTTATATCTCATAAGAGAGTTGACTTACATTCTGGCCAATGCTGTGTGGCCTTTGCATGGAAGGGTTCAATACATAGAGTTCAGAAAGGTGCAATATGTAATTAAATGCAGCAGATCCCTAGAGGACTACCCACTGCTTGAGAACATTGAAAATAAATGGATATGTTGTAATGAAAGAACCGTTATTAGATGAATGATCAACAAGGACATTGAGGTACCACTCGATTAGTCAGCACATAGGTACCACGCTGAGCAGAGGATGGTCATGTTCAGTAAGCTGAAAATCAATGAATAAGAATATCAAACAATTTAACCGGTAGAGATATATTTAGCTCGTTGCTAGTTTTCACCTACTTTCTCAGGTCCAGAAATTACTATTACCCAACTTAATGATCCTCATCTACTTATTCATTTCTACCACGTATGAAAGCTTTGAGGTGACCTTGCTGTGAATTGAACCTGTGACTCTGACATATCGGAGCTCTATGCACTGAGTTATCTCACTTTATATTGAACGAATGCCTTGAAACCTAAACCGTTTTAGTGCTACATTTTATCTCTACGTCCTCCATATGACTCCCTGCAAATTCTTAAAACAGTCTTCAGGAGGTAAGACAAATTGCAAATTCTGTTTAGTCCGTCAAATCTTCGCTGAAGATCTCAAGTCATTTTAACACTATTAACCCTCTCTTCTCCAACCCGCCCTTTCCTACTGTATACCTTTAAAAACGTCAAATAGCAAAAGAGGATGATGGGCACTTTTTTTATTAGGAAGTCAAAAGTAGGAGGTAGCCCTATGTGGCATAGCGGAATCTTACTTATAATCATAGATGTAACAAATAACTTTATCAGAACCAGAATCTACCAATTTTCAAGAATGTCCAGATATATCATCATGTTGTGTTTCCATAATTACACAGAACATTAATGGTTTAAATCCAGTAGTATTGACATGGCTTTTTGTTTCTGACAAAAATGCCTTATTTTATCTGCTATTACCTTGAAGTATATTGTCATATATTTTTAAACTATTAGTATAATAATATTGAAAAAATGCTTAAGAGATAGGATTTGGGAAGTATTGACCATATTTTACAATAGTGGCATTTTGAAAAGATCAGCTGTTTTTTTTTTTTATCCATTAAACATAAACCCCCTTTAGTCTTTTCAAAATATATATGATAAAAGAAAAATGTTTTTTTTTTTTTTTCATTTGGCAGATTGGGGGCAAGGTATTTAATGGTGCACTTGCTCTTAAGAGTCCTATCTAAGTATCTTGCTAGCCTAGTTCCCTTAGCGTGCTGAAAGAAGGATCAGGGTAATATCTTAAAATAACAGGGACATATTTAGATAGAAAGACTAAACTGATGGTCGCTTAAAAGTTTTAGCTACTTGTAGTATTCTCAGATAAGAAGAGATTGATTTCTTAACTGTATAGAAACTACTGTATTTCAAGTTAGGAACCCCCAAAATATCAGGAGACCATCTACACACATTGACAATCTCCTAAGTACATTTGATATTACCTGAGTACTTGTTAATTAGAATGTAACCTTAATAGAGTACCAGATTCCAGAGGCCTCCACTCAGTTGAGGCCAAGAGTCGACCTGAGACAGGTCGAACATTTTTGCGTAGGTACCTAGGAGATATCTCACATCAACAAGTGCCAAGTGGGGGAGTTGTTAAATAAGCTCACACTTTGTTTAATGATATTGCACCACCCACTTTGCAACATAACTATACAGCTTAATATGCAAACGAGATATTATTCACAAGTGATCTGCATATGGGAACACAATCGGATATCTTGTATGGATTAAAATAAAAAAAATAAAAAAATGAAATGCCCTATTCTACTGATTTAACATTTGCTTAAAAGCTGTATTAATTGTTTCTGTACTCTAAATACACATTAATGCATTAATTAGTTGTCAGAGTGCAGCATTGGTTTTGATTCTGGATTATTATTCATCAACAAAATTATTATTTTTTTTATAATTATTTTATTTGGATTGTTTTTAAGCAGAAAATAGTTCTGTGATGCTACATTTTATTATGAGATAAATATCCTTGTTCTGATAAAAAAAAAAAAAAAGCAAAACGCAAACATACACAAGACACAGCATCTGTTGTGTGGATTGAGTTGGCTGTGTTAATGAGAGACAATTGAGTTCCAAAAGCATATTTTTTTTACATATAACTTATCCATTACATTTTTGCAGGAATCGCTGGCTGGAAGCCTCTTTCGGCTCATCAAGAAAAGAAAAATATTACTTCTAACAATGAACAAAAGAATGGTTTATCGGAAAAAGGAAATATCAAAGTATAAACTGCCTGGGTCAATATAATAGCTAAATTGCTCCTGCACTTCACTGGTTCCTACAACTTTTTTTTTACGAAGCTGAAAAAACACAAAGATCTTGAGGAAGCCAAGGTGGAATTTGGTTGTCCAGTTCTTTCCAACAAGCACAAAATTTGCGCTCTAGAACACTGCACAAATAGAACTAAACACCCGTTACTGTTGCTCTAGAAGAGTCGATACTTGAGATATCTTGTTTGAGCTCTGTGCATTGCAGTCAATGTTTCGATCCAATAAGAAAGAAAACTGGGCTATCTGGAGATATCTTTATAGTATTAAGACTGTGTTATTAAGGCGTTGGCTCTATAGCAACTTTATCGAGATAGTTCCACCAACTATGACCATCCCTCTTAATGCAGGACATCCAAAAGTATCTATGTATCTGTAGATGAGGCTTTTCCATGCTGATCCTGATAGTAGCAGCACGGCTCCTTGAAGCTTACCCTGCAGGGCCTGTAAGGATCTCCTCTGCCAGAGGACTTCATTGTTGGTGCCAGTTATCATGCTGCCGTTGGCTGCCTTCCTTGTACACTGCTTCCCTTTGGCATTGGGACACTATGATATCTGCAAATCCTGGGTAACGTCTGGTGACAGCCCATCTTGGGAATATCATGCCTGCCAACCAAAGCCCATGTTTATGAAGGGGTATGCAATGGTGAAAGTGGAACCTCCTGGAATTACCTGTGGGGACCCTGCAGAATATTTCTGCACACATGTAAGTACCAAAAGGGAAAATATATTTTCACAGTACGGTACATTATTATATACAGTAACATGAGACACATGTGTAAGGTTAAATTTTTTTTATTTATTTATTTATTTATAAAGCACCCCCACCCAATTTGTACACAGGCTCTATCTAGTTTTACCTATCGTCCACCCCGTTATTCTTTGTGCTCACTCACATGGTCCATTACCTCAATTCTGATAGTGTGCTGGGACATAAAGGCATCATACTGTGTGCCTATGGACAATTGGGGTTCAAATGTAGCATTTAATGATAATTGAAATGGTTTGTCCTTTATGACAGTTTTTTTTCTCTTATGTACAGTAGGTTTTAGCTCAATCTCATGATCAGATTCTTTTGGACCAGCAATTCTCCATGTCAGTCTTCAATATTTCACCCATTCCAGTGAGTTTGAGTCATTTGTATCTCCTTACAGGTGGACAGTATGTCTTCGATACAGCTCAGATAATAGAACACCTAACTGTGTGCATGAGATAAGTATGTCCTCCTAAAACTTCCCAGGATTGGAGGAAAGATTCTTCTACTTAAAGGAGCACTATAGTGCCAGGAAAACAAACCCGTTTTCCTGGCACTATAGGATTATTAGGTCCCCCCTCCCTCGTGGCCCTCCTCCAGCTGGGTGGAATGGGTTAAAACCCCTTCAGCCACTAACCTTTATCCAGCGCCACTGACCTCTCCTCCTCCTGCCGACGTCAGCTCCCGAGTGGAGCCGAATGCGCATGCGCGGCCAGAGTAATTTAGTAATGCTTTCCTTTGGGGATCTGAACTCACGTGTGAGTTCAATGCGATTTTCACACTGAGAATTGCGGAAGGGCCTCTAGTGGATGTCAGGGAGACTGGATTAACCCTGCAATGTAAACAGAAACTGCTATGTTTTCAGCTGCAGGGTTAAAACTAGGGGGACCTGGAACCCAGACAACTTCATTGAGCTGAAGTGGTCTGGGTGCCTATAGTGGTCCTTTATATTGTTTCTTCATCCCTTATTGGTAAGACAGCACCTATAAGTATTATTCTATATACCCCCTAAAATAAACACTCAAAGAGCATTTTAGAAGAAGTGTTACCTACCTCAATTCAGTCCCGGGCAAAGCTCTCCGGCATTGCTTGGAGCACCCCCTCATCTTACCTCATGGGAGTCACACAGAGGACCAATCAAAGAGTTCTCATAGAGTAGAATTTGATGAGAGAATTTAAAGGGCCCATTGTGCAGTGCATGCTCTGAGCCTGCAGGGGGAGGGAGAAAGGGATGGAGCAGGTGAGAGGATGGAGGTTAAAAAAAAAATAACTGATGGGAATGGAAGGAGGGATGGCCCTCCATGTGCGTAGGATGGAGGAAACACAAGAGCTTCTCTTATGCCTATGAGGGAGAAAAGGTTACGTCTGTCAGCAGCGTGCTGTGCAGTTTGGGCAACTTGCTCCCACCACAATTAAACTCACACATGTAAAATATATCTAAAAGTGCAGTGTTTCAAGCTGAAACACTGCACATCTAGATTGCTACCACCATTACCACTTCAAAAAAACACAAGTAACCCTTTAATTTGATAGGGACAACAAGTTGCAATAAGCATATGTGTCATATGTTTTAAAAATAACATGACCTGTGTCTGTGATCATTTTTTCTTGAATGAGCAGTTCCACAGCTAAGGAATCGGGAGATGACTAAACTCTGTAATGCAAACTAGCTGAGCTAGATGACAGTTATAGTTCATACTTAATTAGAGGAACATTCCACTGCCCAAATCCCATGGAAATAAAAATCATTTAGTAGATATACTCCCAATAAAAACATACATGCATTTAATTATGCATTTGTGATTGGGGAGTATATTCAAAAACATTTACCAAAATCTGCAGATCTGAAGCCTTTGTAAGCTCTCGCCTTTTCCCACCCAGACATCCTATGGCTTTTCAATCACAGATTGGCCAATGCACCTAGCTAAGCAAACAGGAAGTGAATGAAGTATTGTTTGATTGACAGCTAGTGGAGTGGAACAAGATTAATTTAGAAAAGTGTAAATTTCTATGAAGATCTGCACTTTTTGTGTAAAATTAAAAAAATGAGGACACACTCTTCATACCTAAAGCATTTCAGCAAGCTAAAGTGCTTCAGGGATCTGGAATGTCCCTTTAAGTGGTCAAATTTGATAAACCTTATTTCTAATGTATTCCTTTATAATTATTGTATCTAGTATTTTTTTTTTTTTATGCTGATGATTCCTTTAGTTATTTTTTTGTTTCTTAGAGTCTTATCATACACCTAACCTACTCTATTTACAAATAAATACAATAGAATGATTCAAATGCCAAAAAATAGTTTTCTAAAATGGCATATAAGGGCCCACATTGCTAAAATTAGATTTTCCTATTTCATATTGCTAAACTTGTGTTGACCTGGCCTCTGTCACCTTGGTGACATTTTTCTTTCCTCCCGTAGAACATACCACCCCACGTTGACATTTTAAGCAAGGTTAGACATTTGTTAATTCCCTATTTAGACAAGATTAAATGTATCACACCAGGTTTCTGGTCTGGACACTTGTTCTATAGGCGTGCTGCACGGTCATTGGCCAAAGGCTTATGGATGATGGCCAACCTCGGCCAAAGGCTTATTCATGATGGCCAACGTCAGCCAAAGGCTTACTGATGATGGCCAACCTCAGTCAAAGGCTTACTGATGATGGTCAACCTCAGCTCTGATTCTCAACTGATCTAAATGTTGGCTAAACATCATGGGAAATGTAGTTTCTATATCATCTTCAGTAACTATATTAGCCTTTCCCAGGGAAATCCATTAAACTGATAGGTAGCTATAATGAAGTAAAATAAGGACTGTGAAATAAAAGATATTCCCATCCAAAAAGGAAGTTGGACTTTTTAATTGTACGCACCTTTGAGGGAAGAATGATCTTGCATTAATGTTAATATAATGCCATCATTATATTTAAATATTCTTAATTTGAAACTGAAAATATGGAAATCTGTGCCATGTGGCTAAAGTCATCTGCTTTTTGCAGAGTTCTCCTTTTTATTCCTCAAAAAAGAGCTGTGCTCACTGAAGGGAACTTTGACAATTTGCCGATAACCATATCACAGACATCGAAAAAGGAGAACGGACGAATAATATCTCAGGCTGTTCCAATAGAGCTCATTGAGGGACACAAATTATGAACTTAACCCCTTAAGGACACATGACATGTGTGACATGTCATGATTCCCTTTTATTCCAGAAGTTTGGTCCTTAAGGGGTTAAACAGAACTTGGAACTTATTATACAGTCCACAATTCAGCTGCAACAGTATTATATATGATTTCTTGTCCATTATGCAAGAGGTTTGTTAAACAACAAACAGGGCTATTCAATAAAGTCAAAATTCAATGTGAATTCAAAGTGAATTTTAAATGTAAGATCAAGATAACCGAACTGGAAACATTATTTACGTCCGCTGTGCTTTACATTCTAATGCTCTGGCCTTTAGTAGAAATTCAGTTTGAATTCTCCCTTTAGTAAGTAACCCTGCTAATTTTGTTCAATTAAAATTCAGATTGCAAAATTCAGGCATCCGTAGCTGATTTGAAAATAAGCCCCAAAATTCCAACTCAGTTATAATCACAACTTGACGATTTTAGCCTGAATGTTGCAATTCACTGCAATTGCGCATTTAGTAAATAATCCACAATTGGCGTAATGAGTTATAATATTCTGTTATATATTCAGAACCTCATATTAGACTTTTCGGGGTTTCGTTAGCATTGTAGATGTCTGAGTGTCTGAAGCCTTTTGCTAACTAATTCCAAACTCTCTCCAGAGCCTATTTAATAATTGACCTCTTTTTTAATGTCCGTGATAACTTCATGTGCCAGAATGATCTGATTCATTATATTTTGATGGATCAGATTCCTTATATCTTGCAACCTCCACTGGAAAAATGTCCCATCAATCTGATAGTCAACCCTCCGAACAAAATGCTTCTTTTGTAGGAAATGAAAAAAAAGGACAGTTTCCCAGTACAAATTTATTATACGGCTATATCCCACACCCTTAAATTGACATTAACCTTTTTTGTCCTTTTTTCCCTACATTACGGATTTTGATGTCTGTCTGTATAAACATCCCACACTTATATACTCTTGAGTCAATATCCCTTTTCAATAATCTGCCATTCAAATGAGCTGATCTTTCTTTTTCCATGATAAAATATTGATGTTGAAGAGGCTAAGTCTTCGCTTAGAAGTCTCTGCCTATGCAACGTTCATCCAACACAGGCTTTTAAATAGGCTTTTGCTACTTTGTAGGCAATTTTTTTACTTCCATCTCCAATCGATAGTGCACTTAGGAGTTTTGATAGTTTGTCAGCACTAAAGGATGGACAGTTTATATGAAGGACACTTTTCCATCTTGTCTTCAATGGTGCTTTTAATGCTTTTTTTTGTAATAGAGAGTCAGTGTGAAGTTCATATTTATCTATGGAAAGTACGCAAACTAATGCTTTGGCTAATAGCTGGGATAGCAGTGTGAAAGAGGGATTACTAATATTATAGTTTTATTGTTTTTTTTTCCATGTATAACACTTACACGTGTTGGTATACGCAGAGTCTTTGAGAATGTTCTCTTTTGTCGTTTGGTTGCAACCAAAAGTTCTGTGCACTAAAACATATTGAGTTCGTTCAAGATGGTTGTCTTTTGGCGTACCCTTGATATTGAGTAATGCGTAAAAGATTTGTTTTAAATTGTTGCAGTCATGTAGCCAGTTATAAGTGTAGTTTTACATTTGCCTACGCAGAGGCTAAATAAAGTAATGAAAGTCAATGACATATCACATTAAGGTGCGCAGAGGTCCTAAGCGTTAAGGATCCGAAGCGAGAGTGCATTTAAAAACTTGAAAACTGCAGCCAAACCTAGCACGTTTCTCAAACTACATGTGATTGTGAGTGATTAAGTGAATGAAAATACATTTGCTTCCAGAAAAATATAGACACAGAGCCTTGAGAGGCTGCGGAAAAAACCCCAAAACACTATTCAGTAAGCAACATGTTTTTCGTAAGTAAGTACGATCTTAGGGACTGGCGGGTGCATTTGGTACTAATTAGCAAGGTAGAACATTTCTGCATGTGCAGTAAAACTATAGTCATATGAGAGGCTACCATATAATTGCAGTGTTAAAGTAAAGTTAACGTATTTCCATCTAGCAAACTGAAGTGGCCTTCTAAATGGTTGGAGTATGAGCTGAGGACCAGGTATATATGCATGTTTGTCGCATGTTAGCAAAGTAGAACATTTTGGCTTTTGTGACCTGGCCGAAACTGGGCAGGAAACTTTCTAAATGGCAACATTGAATCAGAACCCCTAACTGTAAACTAGTAGGCAGGGCTTTCTGGTCAATTGATAAGCTCAATATGTGTGAAGTTATGTCTTGACACAACCGTGTTTCTCGTTAGAGAATCGTCAAAGATTGCTGGGAAAGGCAATAATACCAGCAAAACAAATTAACTGTATAATCATGTAGAGATGGAGCATTCATTTTGTGTGGTATTTGGCCAGGGCTGGTGCTACTACTAGGCAAGACAGGCACTTGCCTAGGGTGCTAGCCTCTGGGGGGGGGGGCGCCATTCAAGGCTGTGTGTAGGAAGAGACGATCTCTCTCACCAAGTCTGCTGCCAGTGAAGATCCAGTGCCCTGCCCTGTGTTAGCCACAGAGGAAGAAATTGAGACAGGCACCGCAAGGGCCTCACTGCTGCTTCATGAAATCAACAGGAAATAAAAAGTAGGAGGTGGTATGGGATCCACTGCTTCCTGAAATCAGAAGGAAATAGGAGGTGGTATGGGATCCACTGCTTCCTGAAATCAGCAGGAAATAGAAAGTAGGAGGTGGTATGGGATCCACTGCTTCCTGAAATCAGCAGGAAGTAGGAGGTGGTATGGGATCCACTGCTTTCTGAAATCAGCAGGAAATAGAAAGTAGGAGGTGGTATGGGATCCACTGCTTCCTGAAATCAGCAGGAAATAGAAAGTAGGAGGTGGTATGGGATCCACTGCTTCCTTAAATCAGCAGGAAATAGAAAGTAGGGGGTGGTATGGGATCCACTGCTTTCTGAAATCAGCAGGAAATAGAAAGTAGGGGGTGGTATGGGATCCACTGCTTCCTGAAATCAGCAGGAAATAGAAAGTAGGGGGTGGTATGGGATCCACTGCTTTCTTAAATTAGTAGGAAATAGAAAGTAGGAGGTGGTATGGGATCCACTGCTTCCTGAAATCAGCAGGAAATAGAAAGTAGGGGGTGGTATGGGATCCACTGCTTCCTGAAATCAGCAGGAAATAGAAAGTAGGGGGTGGTATGGGATCCACGGCTTCCTGAAATTAGAAGGAAATAGAAAGTAGGAGGTGGTATGGGATCCACTGCTTCCTGAAATCAGCAGGAATTAGAAAGTAGGAGGTGGTATGGGATCCACTGCTTCCTGAAATCAGCAGGAAATAGAAAGTAGGAGGTGGTATGGGATCCACTGCTTCCTGAAATCAGCAGGAATTAGAAAGTAGGGGGTGGTATGGGATCCACTGCTTCCTGAAATCAGCAGGAAATAAAAAGTAGAGGGTGGTATGGGATCCACTGCTTCCTGAAATCAGCAGGAAATAGAAAGTAGGGGGTGGTATGGGATCCACTGCTTCCTGAAATCAGCAGAAAATAGAAAGTAGGAGCGGGTATGGGACCAGAGCACAGAGCAGCATTCAGGATGGCAGCCAGGCAGAGCTGCTTAGTGCGTTGGGTAGAAAGGTTTCTAGACACTGATTAGCTGCCTCCCTTACAGTGTTACAGTGTGCAGGAGGAGGCTGGAGGTTATCAGGCTGCAGACAGCCAGATTGGAAAGTTTTTACCCTCTCCCTGTGTGTACATAACTGTAAGTGCTCAGATCTGGCACTAAGAGAGGGACCCCAGTCGGCACCATTAGAGTACAACTTTATATCTACAATATGTTAACCATTTACCTGCTGTCTGCATGTGCGCTTTGAACCTATTATTTAATGAGTATATTTCTAGGTGTATTTTTTTTTAACAACTATTACCTATTCTTTATTATCTATTCCGTGCAGTGTATGTATCTAAAAGGGGTTATGATTAATTTGACTAGTTACCTGTACTGTGTTTGTTAACCCTTTGTCTGCCTTGTCTAGGTATATCTATGTTGCCACCTTACCTACAGTGTGGATGTGTGTCTTTGATCTCTTCACTTGCTGTGTATATGTTCGTTGAATTCTTTATTTGCACTGTGTATGTTATTGATGTGTTATGTTTGTGTATGTGCTATAAACTCTTTACTTGCACTGTATATTTAGGTATACAATAAATATCTTAAAGCGACACAAAAAAATAAAATAAAAAAGAAAGAAATCGCTGGTTAGTAGATATAACTCCAATGAAAATGCCTGTATTTAATTATGCCTTGTTTCATGTGGGTTATATCTAAGAACACCTTGCAAAAGCTGCAGATCTCTTGTCTGCAGCCTTTGCATATACCACTGAGACTTTCCATGTCTGTTCAATCACAGGCATTCCAATGCAGCTCAATGAGAAGTCTTTGCAAGGCAGGTGCATATATGTTCCCTTGCCTGTAATATGTATATGTTTTTTTTTTAAATGCTAATCATTTCCCATATCTATGGAGATCCTGGGATTGAAGCATATGTGGTACAGTAGTCTGTAGTGATGCAGCATCTATTACTTTAGCAATAGTCCCATTTGAGTTTTTTTCAAATACATTTTTTGTTAATTTTTTTTCCTTGTAATTAATCTTGCCAACACTGGCAGCTGCACAGTTTGATCCAATTGAAATCTCTGACGAAGGCCACCAAAGGAGGTGAGGATTTGTTTTATGGGCATTGCAATACACTATTGAAGCAGGTGAGATAAACATTGCAGTGATTTATGCATATTGCTCCAGCATCTAAGCTTAGGTAGACCATGACGAGATGGGACCTCATTCACCCTAACCTATGCAAACGCTATAAGTTATGATGGTTGTTGATGTGTCCCTTTAATTGTGGAAGGGGGCGACAAAGTAGATTTTTGCCTAGGGTGTCAAAAATCCTTGCACCGACCCTGTACTTGGCAGTACAATACAGCAAAACATTAGAGAAGCTTAATCCGGAGAGAGCTGAGTGTTGACCTTTGTCAATGTGTATTTGAGTCACTTCAATGAAGATGGCGGGACAGTGCTGGGCATAACACTTGGGAGTAGGAGTTAGAGGGGAAAAAAAGGATAATGGAAAAATGGTCCCCCTCTATCAAAGAAACCACTGCAATGTAACATTACAGGGCAGGTATCGTTGTGTAATATCCGCAGCGCCCCCTGCTTATCGCCCTCCTGAGCATCGTGCTCGCTCTTGTCTCCCTGAGACCAGTCCTAGCCCACCAGCAGAGTATTCCAGAGTGCTGTGGCACCGGGCTCAGGGCGCTAGGGACAGTTCTCTCCAGGTCCCTTCAAACCCAGAGATCGGGGCTGCCACCTCTCCAGCGAGTAGGTGGCTCGGTGGGGCCCTCAGTGCAGCAGTATGCATGGGGACAAGAGCAGTGAGCATCGCCTCCATGTGGTTGTCATATGTGTTTGCAGCTATTTCAGAGGCCGGGGGAGAAGGGATATCACACGGGGCAAAGTTACCATCCTCAATGGCCCTCAATGTTGAGGCCGAAGCTCTGACTCATGGGCTGGGATCTCCCCCACCGGCCGGGGGGGGGAGCAGGGCCAGGCCTCCAGTCATCCCCAATGTCACTCTGTGCGGCTCTGGTGCGTAGATGCAGGTCTCTCAGTTCTATTCCACTAGACATCGTGGCTTGGCCAAGAGGTAGGCCCCAAGCGTCGGTCGCGGCTGCATCCCACCTCTAGCGGGTCGGAATCAGGATTGGTAGGTTCTATGAAGGTTCCCCTAGAGACAATGTCCTAGGTTGCACTTGTGCTTGTTGGCTTAGTGGCAGAAAATCAGCCCCCATCGGAGCCAGCAAAAATCTTGCTCGGCGGCCAGGACCCATTCCTTCCAAGATTTGATAGTGTATTTAGACCTGAGTTAAATAACTATAAAAACAACCAGCACACAACAGTGTTTTTTTCTCAGCCTATATGTTGGTCTATATGATTTTAATTTGAAATTCAAATTTTGAAGCTCTTCTCGCCATCTCTAAGAAGAGCATTGAATTGGACAAGAAGACAAAGAGTCCCTGTGACATTGTGGAAGGTGGATCGGGTGGCTGCAGGGACTTCATCTCGGAACTATAATCAGATTTAGGAGGAATTCTGAGGACAACATTGTAGTGTTTAGAATACAGGTTTGTATCACTAACCCTATAGTGTTTCTTTAAGGCACTTGTGTAATTATGTGATCCATGTGATCTTTACCAAGCCATACCATATCATCATAGTGTATCCAAGAGGTTCTGTCAATTTCTTTGGTATTCTAGCAGTCACTTCCATTGGGTGAGTCAATATGTTAATTGTCGAGCCTTAGATATTTAATGGATAATGTGTAGAAAGATGAAGGATCAGTGTGAAAGAAGGATAGGGAGGGAAGGAAAGTGACAGAGTATGAAAGTGAAACACATTAAAATAAAGATATCAATTCATTACACGGGAAATTGCAGAGAATTGACATGGCAAATTGCATATCTTATGCCAAACCAGACTAAACTGAAAAACAACTTCAACTCCACCGTTTTACGACCCTGGCAATTTTTGCCTAAAATTTGTGATTGCCTTCTCAGTTTCCTACTATTTCCAATGAATACACCACTTAAATTTATGTGCCTATACATGTACTTCTGATATATATCCCTTCTATTGGATAATGGCTCAGATCCCCATGTAGGCTCCACATCTTGGTGTAAAGTACAGCCTTAAGTTATAAACTGCCGGTTTGTGGTGATCCCTTGTCTATTGATTTTTTTGTCACTATAAAATTTGATGTGAAACTCACAAGACAGTCGCAACTCGCAATTTTTAAGCTAAAATAGCTGATGCCTTGCCAGTTCTCCATAATTTGGAAGGTGGTCTCTTATTTAGGTGGTCTCTTATTTAGAAGATGCAGAATGTTCTTTTATACTTATACTATAACCTGTCAGATTTCAAAATGGTCTAGACAGAATATTCCAGTACTTTAACATATGTGAAACATGTCCCCTTATGCTGACAGCTGATACAGAACAGATTGACTCTGTACTGATTGACAGAACGTTACGTGACGTACCCTGGAATTTTGTGTTCAGATATTAAGTAGGTGAAATTATTTCATAAAATAAATCTCCTATTTTTAAATAATTTGTTTTCCTTACCTCTCAAGCGAGCCCTTAATAAAATCGTTGTATATATATAGGTCTCCCTTTTCTAGCGTGTAGCATAGACCTCCACAGCAATGAGACTCACAAATATGTGTAAAATGTATGAATGTATGACAGAGCTCCCCAGCAATGGGACTCAATGTATGACAGAGCGCCACAGCAATGAGAATCACAATATTGTGTAGTGTGTATGGATATATCACAGAGCTCCACAGCAGTGAGACTCAAAGTTTTACAGAGCTCCATAACACTAAAACTCATAGTGTTTGAGGTTTTCACAGAGCTCCACACCAATAAAATACGTGGTAGTGTACAGAATGCAGGTCTCACAAACATCAAGATTTTGTCAGGGCAGTCATGATTTTCAGGTCCTGCCCAGACTCTTTTCCCTAGTGACTGCTTTTGATGACACCATTGAAATTTCTCTAACAAGCATAGTGCAATCACATCATTATCTCACAGGCGGTATGCTATGGGCTTTAGGACCCCAAAAAAGAGACGTGAAGCAGTTCTCCTTACGGTGTCTGTCCTCAGTGGGCTGGCCTGGATGATGGACAGGTAGCCTGGCTGACCTGCCTATCATTCAAGCGGCTTGCCCCTATATACAGCACAAGTGACACAGTTGCATCACTGGCCTACCCCATTTACCTCTCCCACTTCCCAGTATACCAGATTTGGGATACATGAATATGTATAAGATAATCACAAAGCTCCACACAGGCATAGAACTACCAGAGGTGCAGCTTGTGCAACCACATCAGGGCCCCAGTGGGTCAGGGTGCCTGTTGACGCCAATTGTTCTTGCAGTTGCCATTGGACCCTTTCTGGCTAAGTAGGCATTGCCAGAATTTAGCACAAAAAAATCAATTTCCCACGGCAAAATAGAAGGAGGCAAGGCCATAGGGATGCTCTCCAGGGCTTGGGGGAAACATTTCAGGATTGCAGTAGGGGGAGCTGGACTTGGAGTGAGAGTGAGTGTATCTGTGTGTGTTTTGTGTATCAGGGTATGCATTTGTGCTTGTATGCCAGTATTTGTGGATCTTAATGTGTATCATTTTATCCACAGAAAAAAACATCATGGGAGTTACACAGCAGTTGAGGATGTACGTTTTGAGCACCCCTGCCCTATAGGTGGCCCTTCAAAAAAATTTAAGCCCCCTCTTTATTATTTCCACCACTAGCTTAACATGAATAAAACTCAGCGTAAAGTGTTGGACATTGTTTGTATGGGTGTATTACATATCTACAGATCTCCATAGCAATAAGACATACACTTTATCACAGAGCTCCACAGTATTAATAGCCACAGTATTAGACAATACTTGAGTTATTGTGTCAATATCACAGACCTGGGATTTTCTTTTACAATACATGAAAAAATAATAGCACTGCACATGAGATTTTAATGAAGAAAGTTATTATACAGATAAATAGTTTGACCTGTGTTGACATACAATGAGAAAGCAGAAATATTTTACACATAATTATCGATTTTTCTGAAGTCGGTGTCCCTTACATCAAAGAAACTTAACGTTTGTGCTGCCTACTGTACAATCAGAATCAGAGTTTTTCACAAAAATAAGACTATCCGAAAATTCAAAATGAATTTAAAAATAAAGGCAAAAATACTCAAACTGGAAAAATTCTCCCGGTCAATTTTGCTATTAGTTTGGATACTTTGGCCTTACATTTGCAATTCACATTGAGTTCCCAAGATGACCGTGATTCTAGACATAGTGTCAGTGAGTGAAATAACTGTTAGTTCTTCTGTGGTTAACACTACGAATTCATTTTTAAATTATTATTTTTTTTTTTGCTGCAGTTTGACTGTGTATATTTTTCTGTCTCTAGACGTAACATACGGATAGAGATCGGGGAGAGAGTGTGATGTGCTATTATATTGTATTATATTTATTTAATGTGAGTTTGACGCAGCGTATATTCTGCCTTTGCGACCGGTACAGGGTTAAGACACTTGTGAGAAAACATGGAGCTATAGATAGCCGTTGGGTCTCTCCCTTGCATTCTGTATAGCCCTGAATACAATACTGACAGATGGGTACAGAACACTGTAGGGTATTACATGTATCATCTGATGCATGGGATTTTAGCTGGTGTAGGAGGGGGCGATTGGGGGGGTCTGACCTGCAGGCCCATTTAGCACTCAGTCCAAACACGTAGGATTAAATGCTTATCCCTGCTATAGAAAACACACAAGGATTAACTCCTTTGGTACCTAACAAGTCTACATTCCCCAGAGAGATGGTGAAAACCTTTCTGCAAGAATGCTAAAAAAGATGCGAGGAGGTAGATCAGAGAGACCCTCGCACCTGCAACACGTTTGCAGTGAAAGTGTTATCTAAAAACAGCCACAGAGGCAAACCGTTGCTTATATTGTATTATTTCATTATGACATATATATTATAATTACATAATTGAATGAAACATTGAAAATCACATATAACTTGTATTAAGCTGGTTTTCATATGATTCCCTGTATTCATTTAAATGTATTGATATCACAATCGAGTTATATCCTGGCACAGCCAAGGCACACATTTGATGAAGGAATAAAGATAGAAACATTGTTTCTATTTATCCTTCTATCTGTATGCTCTCTTTATGATGACGGACTGGTGCAAAGGGCACAGCTTTTTATTAATGACTGCCGAGGAGCCAAGTTGACGGTTCCAGGACAGAGGAAAATATATCATTGTGATTTTCTACATATTTTTTAGACCGGACAAATAGATATTTGTAACATATAGGAGATAAGTAAATATTATATAGTAAATCCCATGAAGTCATAGGTCCCCTTTCAGACAGACAGACAATAGGGCATTTTCACAAGTACTTTACGGAAAAAAAAACATCATTATCATTTTTATCATTCAGTATATTTTTCATGCTGTTGGACAGTACAAGAAAGCTTCTGCCAAGTACTTTGTAGACTTTATGCGCTGCCAAAGGGAAATCAGTTAATTAATTACAGCAGTTACTATGGGATCGTTTCCCCTGATTAATTAATACACTCCCCTTCGGCAATGTACAGATTCTGCATAATTCAGGGCAACACTTTTCATGTACTCTGTAACAGCATGATGTGGAATCTATCCAGACAAACAAACAAAACCTATTGTTCTACAGCCCAGCTTCAATCTAGACTACAAGAGGAAATCTTAAAATATGGAATGATTAACAAATGGGTTTAACTGTTTGTAGACATAAAAATCTCATTGCGGATTTAAGAGTAAATTGGTAAAAAAAACAACATTTTATTGAGATCTTGGCCCAATGGATATTTTGAAGGCATGCACAAAACATGTTTATCCAGTCTGTATTTTTGTCTGTATGAGATTTAAGTTTAAAATTGCTTGTTATAAAAATGCTGTCACTTCTAGACCAATATATCATGTTAACAACATTATTATCAGTACAAAAATATATAATATTGGAATGTGTCAGGCTGGGAAAGTAGGGTAATACAGAAAAAAAAACTAACAAGCGATAATTGCATTGATGGATCACTTGTAGGGGATTCTGTTGTTGTCATATGATTGCACGGAGCTATTTTTAAAAACAATTCAAGTAATTTGTATCTCGTATCTGGATTCCTAGGGTTTAAATTATATTTAGGGATTTAGTCAGTCAATTATCATTTGTAATGACTTGATAGAGGGATTACAGTATTTTAGGGGAAACATGTCAGTTGGAAAAACAGCACAGCTAGCAGAATATTTGACACAGCAATTTTAAATAAATACCTCTGCATTTAGATTGACAATGTTGTATTCTACAATATATTGTCTCCAAATCAGATATATGGATTTCTACTTATTGCCTACAAAATATTTGTGCAAATGGACAATGGGTGACTTGTAGACTCGTTGGAAAACGTGTAGATTATAAGTACTGTGCAGTCTGTTTGTTCTGCACAAATTAAGTGAGCACTACATCTCATTGAAGTAGTTATGGTGGAAACACTTGACACCATCCCACTGTTCAGTATTGACATTTTCAATTGGTTTGATGTTGAAAGAGGATCACTGGGTGCCCGTGGCTCCACCCCCTGCTGGAGGTTTGGCTAAGTTGAAGTGTGACTCTGCATTAACCATACCAGCTCACACCAGTGATAGGTGGCAGTGAAAGGCTCTCAGCCAGTTAGAAAAGGCAACAGCAGTATGTGCCCTGGGATCCTCATTTACTGAAAAAACTTTCCAAATTAGTTAACGATAAATGGGATGACACCAAATGACTCAAGCACCATAACCACTTCCATAAAGGTAAGTGGCTATGCTGCTTGGAGTGTTCCTTTAAGTACTATTTAATTTCTCACCACCTGGTGCTTTACATACTGGTCATTACTGAAATTTCTACTTGAATAAACGTGATGTAATTCAGAACAACTTTCAGGACTGCTTATTTACGGTTTCCAAGACAACCTGCATTTTTATCACCACAATGATCAAAGTCTTGGATTCTTCAAAACTGGGTGATGGGTTATTGAGGATTTGGAAGGGGTTCTGCTAGCCTCCATGGGCCTGTTGGACAAGGAATTATCTTCTTTGTAATGAGGCCTAATCAAGAAAACTAAATGTATCCATAATTCAACCCCTGTGTATGTAAAATACCTCCACCTGTAGTAAAGAGGAGCTGTACGCAGAGATTTATACTTCTGGAGAGAGAAATCTCCTGCTCTCTGCGCCAGACCACAAGAGTGTGGAATTCTACCCAACCCATAAAAGGTAATACAATTTAGAAAAAAAGGGTTCTTACTTTTGGAATAGTCACACACAGTACCTTCTGTTTACACCTGGTCAATATTTAGAAGGTTCTCAAAATCAACTCATTTCAGAATTCTATATATAGGCTAATTCTGAATGCCAGAACCCAGACAGAGATGGTGGACCCGTGTTACGTACTCACTAAGACATCCCTATATTTACACTGCTCTCCAAGTTCGGTCTGGATCTGAGTGTCCTCAACTACCGGATTAGTGAGAGAATTATAATAACATGTAAGAGGATCACTGATCCCTGCGGTCTTATTAAAGAGCTCTGTCATCTTTAAATACCAAATTCAGCATGTCCCAGAACACAGCTGTGGGTAAAACTTCCGATAGAAGGGGGAGAGAGGAGAATTTTGTCAAATGATCTTGGTGGCACACCACCATACAGCAACAAAAGAATGTATTAGTCCTCTTAAATGTAAACAAAAACAATAACATAATCTGTGTAAGCCCTTCGAGAACAGTTTAACGCTTAGGTGCTGGGGAACTACGGGCACCTTCGTTGAGATGAAGTTGTGGTGTCCAGAGGATACTGTAACTTCAGCAACTACCCTATAACCTTCTTCAGTATGAAATCACATTTTTTAACGATTTCTACTAAATGTCTATGTTTACTGATCTAATCAGTCTTACCTCTCATACACCCTCTATTTTTTTAATTCTTTATTTTTCGTGGTTTATCATTTCAACAAGATCATCAGTTTCACACAGAATGAGAAGTACAAGGTTAACGGTGTAGTTCTTGTGTAACATTGTGATTAACAGCATATTGAAAGCATTTACATGAGGGTATTAAGCAGATTTTCTTATAGTGAACAGGCGTGGAGACATATCTGGGGTAGGCCTAGGTGTAACAAAGTTGATAGAGTGTGTGCTGTGCCCCTGGGATACTGCAAGTGTGAGAAGTTAAGAATGCACGTTGGGTTGTTCAACGTTGAAGAAGGAAATGTGAGAGCAAATATGTGTGCAAAATCAAGCTTGCTCATGTGTGTAAGGTGGATGCCTGCTTGTACCTGTCGTCTGAGTGCCTAGTGTTTCTGAGCAGTTTGGATTGTCATGTGTGGACACTACTCCAAGACTCAGGTATACTAATTCGGCATCCTATCTGTTACCGCCAACCATGGGGGTGGCGGTGGAGGGGGGGTAGTTAAGTTAGACGCCATTGATCTGTTGATAGTAGGGGAATTATCTGCCCCTGTTGAGGGTACTAAGGGTGTCTGGAACTATCAGTGCCAGTGAGAGAATTGGGTCCAAATTTAAATGTTAGCAGAAGTTATAAACAAAAGCGCAATAGGAGGTAAGCAAAAGGAGCATAACCAGAAAACATAAAGCACATAACATAAATTTGTTAGTGATATCTACGGGCAACATATCTGGTTAACACAGCCCCTAGATGGTTTCAGGGGTTTAGAGTCTGTGGACCTCTTGTCGTCTGGTCAAGAGTGGTGTTGTCATCTGAGTCCCAGTTCTCCAGGGTAACCTCCAGGCAAAGGGGGGGTTTGCGAGGGCTGCAGTCCATTCCATTCAAAAAAGCAGGTGCCCTAGACATAGATGTAAGGTTGTGAGCAGTCCCGTTATGATGGACAAGTAAAGAGCCAGTGTTCCCCCATCTGTATGGTTTTCCAGCTCTTCTTAGTGGGGTCATTACTGGTCCAAAGGATTTGCGCCAAAGCAGGGTGGCTCTTGTGAGGGCTTGGAAGACTAAGAGCTGGGAGTCTTCAAACGTCAGTGGTGTTTTGCCTTTCTGGGCTGACATTATCCGGATTTTGTCGTGCACCGTTACACAGCGCAGTATTATATCTCGAGGTGTGTTAGGTGAGATACGGACTGAACCTGTCGCTCAATAGATTCCATCCAGTATGATTCTCTTGGCTATCGTCTGAGATAATATTGTGGATAGTGGCAGTTCCTAAGTTGAGACTGTAGAGGTGACCCCATGAATTTTAATGTGTGTCCGACGTTGTTTATCTTTGAGGGACATTATTTGGGCAGCCAACACCTGCTGCTCTGCTTTAAGTTGTTGGACTGAGTCCTTGATTAGTGTGGACAGAAGTAATGTCTTCCTTTGCGGTTTTGACGCGGTCTGTTACATGTTGTATGTCCCCTTTGACCAGCACTACATCAGCTGCTAGCAGCATTTGTATGTTGACCAAGAATGCTTGTAGGTCCCATTTAGTGGTGGGGGCTGAGTCTTCTTGGGATTCAGGAGTCAGGAACTTTCAGTCTGTGAGGCCATTGTGGGAGCAGGTGCTCCATTGTCCGGTTCTGAAGCCGGGGCAGCGTTGGGCAGCAGTTCCACGTATGCGAGCTCTGGTTATACAGGCCTGAGCAGCATCTCACCGATTTCCCTGCCTTGTGTGCTGGAGCCTTCAGCGGGTTTCTGGGTGCGGCGGCCCATGGTGGGAGTGCTAGCGGCCGAGTCATGCGGGGAGTGCTCCGGGTAGCTATGTCCCCCTCCCAGTCCGCGGAGAAAAGCCTCGAGGCCTATGAGTGACAATGGGCAGCAGGCTGCTTGGGTGCCTGGAAGAAAGGCATCAATCGATGCGGTACGCCTTCTTGAGGTATATTGGGTACTTTGTGGGGTAAGATGGGGTCTGGTGAGGGAGATATTCTGCAGATTGTATCTGGTTTTTAGGAGAGCAGGCTTAGATGGCGTCTGTTCATAATGGCTGCCAGGCTCCGCCCCCCTCGCCCTCTATTTTTAACATGCCTCAGTAATAATTTGCAATGGTTTTATTTAAAAAACAAATGTGAGTTTTAGCAATTTTGCCAAGAGGTGCTTAGCGTGTAATAGCGTAAGTCTATCTACTTATTTAGCTTGTATTAAAATATGCTTTCCAAAATTGTTCTCTGTAACAGTTCTGTTAACATCCAAAGTGTACATAGCCCACACTAAAAATGAGTCAGAAGTACAACAGAATATGCAAAAAAATACACAAAACAAATGAAAAAAGTTAAAGTGACACTATAGTCACCAGAAAAACTACAGATTATTGTAGTTGTTCTGGTGAGTATAGTCAGTACCTGCAGGCTTTTTGCTGTAAACACTGTCTTTACAGAGAAAAGGTAGTGTTTACATTGCTCTCTGGAGGTGCTACCTGGGGCTGTGCTGACATTCAGTGTCTCAATGCTCTGCATGGAGACACTAACGTTTCCCCATAAAGATGCATTGATTCAATGCATATCTATAAGAAGATGCTAATTGGCCATACTGTGGTTTGGCCCCGTCCCGCCTCCTTGACAATCTCATCCAATCCAATGTTTTTCCTATGGTAAAGTATTGGATTGGCTGAGATCATCAATTTTGTTGATGACAGCCGAGAAGACGGATTGGGGCAAGGCCAGTGGTGGAAATAAGGTAAGTTTATTATGTTTTGAAGGGGTTAAGCGGGGTAACCCACCTAAATGGAGGTTTTAACACCATAGATTAAGTGCCGCAGTATCTGTTGGTGCTATATAAATGGCAATAATAATAATATTAGGGTCAGGAATACACATTTGTGTAACTGACTCTTTATATAGCGTTTCTTGAAGAGGTTATTCACTAAACAACAAACTGCGGGCTAAAATAGCGATCTGTATAGCAGGTTTAGAGATTTTTTTTCTAAATAAATTATTCTTACCAAAGTTTGATTTTTATTCACTACAATGGCCAATATTATTCACTAAAGTGTGAATTGTCTGGAGTTCCGTATGAATTCAACATTAATTTCAAATGTATGTCTCAAGATAACTAATCCCTATGTATTCTTACACTCCCCAATACATTAACCACTTCTAACATTATTTTTAACCCTGCCTGCATTTACGCAGCTGAATATTCACAATATAATTGGTTTGTATATGGTCCATAAAAATATCCCCTTTGTCCAAATACAATTTAGTAGCGTTTTTAAGAAATGTTTCCCTCTGAATGAATAAAAGTTTGATATGCTGCGTTCAGTTAGCTTTTGTCGTTTTTATTTATTATGATAAATAAAACATACACCTGCATTTTTTATCTAGCTAGCAGCGTGCGTACAGCAACTGAGAACTGAATTCAGAAACGGCTTTTTGTGAACATCCAGACCCATTTGTGAAATACACAAAGAACATACAGAGACATATTTAGGATTTAAATACTCGTAATAGCCACCTTATGGGCCCATTGCAATGAACAGGCAGGTCCAGCAAGCTCTTTTTTGCTATGTATCTCTGTAAGAGGGATATTACCTCCTTTGCGCATAAGTCCTTTCCTGCCCCTCCCACCAGTGCCCCAATTCTCTATACTTCTTCTCTTCCCCTCCCACCAGTGCGTCAATACTCTATACTCCTTCTCTTCCCCTCCCACCAGTGCCTCGATACTCTATACACCTTCTCTTCCCCTCCCACCAGTGCCTCGATACTCTATACTCCTTCTCTTCCCCTCCCACCAGTGCCTCGATACTCTATACTCCTTTTTTGCCCTTTCTGCCCGGTACTGTTGTCTGTGATTCAGTCAGGATAAGTCGCATTTGTGTGGTTCACGAATGCTCTGAAAATAAAAAAAAGCTTCTCACTTGCAGAACCCTGTTTGATACCAGCACCAGGTGTGCCTTTTCTGTGAACTCAGCATGATTTTGAGTGGTCTATTTACTAAACAGAGTTGCGGAGAATTGACAAGGAAGACTAAAATTTCAGTACAGAGTTGGTGAATTTTTCCGACTTGACTAATTTGGTTTAAAATTTGAAATTCACAGTTTAGTGAACAAACCACTCTGTATGTTGGCTACAACACCTTGTCATATAGTAATGAATAGCATGCTGATAATGTTTAAAATGACTATAGCAGTATAGTCAAATTTGGGATTCCCATTAGATCTCTGTACCTTTCCAGATTGGTACTGATCCTCTTAGTGACCTTGCAGTCTAATAACCTCTAGCTTATACTAAAGGGACAGTGGGAGGGTTGACACTACAAGAAGCCAGAGCAGCGGAGGAATCGATATAGCCACAAAGAGAGGGAGTGAAAGCATTAGAATGAGCTAGATTTAGAATCTCTCCGAAACAAGGGCCCCATTTCCGTTGTGTGAATAATTTATCTATCGCTCCGAGTTTTCTTACCAGTAGGCAGGAAATAGCCTCTTTGCATAGAAGGCATTTTTTTCCCTTCCCCGACCCTTTTCTGCTTAGTGAGCAGCTGAAGATCAGCTTAAGAAAGGATATTTATTTTACCCTTGCATAGCCAGAAAGAAAGTTTGTCCTTGAATACAGTATGTGGAAGTGGAGGAACAGAAACAAAGTTTCCATTTCTCCTCCTCCAATGCAGTGTGTGCCCTGACCGTGCCAGGACTGGACTGGTTTGTGATGTCACTTGCTAAATCTTAAAAGACATTATTAAGAAAATGGAGCGTGACATGAAAAAAAAATGTTAACACTACTTATAGGTGACTTTTAATGTTTTATTCAATGGTATAATTTCCAGGTAACGTGATTGCTCCATCTTAAAATAACTAATTGTGCATGCGCAGCGCATTGGTTGGTCAGTAAAAGGTAATTGCACGTGAGCAGAATTTATTCCATGACTGTCGAAGCAATATGGGAAGTCATGTCAAAGTGTTCAAGTGGGCTACTGATGCCAACTTGGGGCTGTTTGTGAAGCATACATACATTCTTACACATTAGAAGTTCTTAGACAAAAGGGTCACTGTAATAGCAAAGAGGGGTAATCGGTTTAGAATGAAGACCATCCCTCTGAAAATAGATCATTTAACTAAAAAAAATAATAGATGATTCAAACCAGCCAGAATTGATACTGAAGGGGTTAAACATGATCCCATTACTACACCCTTGCACTATGACAAAGGTAGGAAACCTTTGGCACTCCAGTCTTTGTGATCTACATCACCCATTAAGCTCTTACAACCATACTGCTGGCAAAGCATCAGGGGAGATGTAGTCCACCTGGAATGCCAACGGTTGCTTACCCCTGCTCTATGGTAAGCAGGTTGTGATCTTAGTGTGGTGCCCTTGTCGTTTTAATGCCAATGTAAAGCATTGTGGTTTTGTAGAAACGGCAATGTGAACATGGCAGGATTAAACACACCTCTAGTGCTAGTCTTCCTGGCAGCCACTAGAGGCTCTTCCCTGTGAGAACAGAGTCATACTCGACAGTCAATTAAATACTGCTCACAGAAAGCATTTGGCACAACCAGGGCCGGTGCAAGCATTAGGCGGCACAGGCAAACACCTTAGGGTACACCGACCCAGGGGACGCAAGGTCTGGGTGACCAGTAGGAGGTAACGCAAGCAGTGGAGTCATGGAGCGGTGCCTGGAAGACCCCAGGTAAGAAGTCAAAATGTTCCAAAGCAGTTAGGCTATTTGCAGTGGAGCGTGCTGTAGTGGTTATGGTGCTTAGAGTGTTCCTTTAAATATCAGAGGCTCTGTTAAGCAATGCTATCTGTATCCCTAGAGAGAAAATAGATTGTGAAATGTTCCCAGCAGGGAGAGATGTAAATATAACGGTAGACTCTCTGATTTAATAATCCAGCATGTTGTATGTGTGTTTGATAAATTCCGTGCCCTATTTGTACACCTGTTTTACAGCTGGAAACCTTGAATACTAAGCTTACTATATTTGAAACACTGCATGCACGTGCTGTACAGTTTGCTCCTTGAATACACAGCAAGGTTTAAAATTAGGAATTTCGCGTACTCTATTATTAACCCCCTGTGGGACCAATAGATACAATAATAAGTGATTTGCCTAAGCTGGTCTTAAAGGGGTTAAATGCTTCTAACTCACTCTCTCCTCTGCAACCTCTCTTTTTTTTGGAATGCCTGTCTCTCCCGCTCTCTAGCTGCTCTATATCTACATCTGGCTGTCTCTCTGTCATTATGTTGGGGTTTTCTCACTAAACCGCCAATTGTTGGAGAACTGAAAAAGTAGATTGCAAATTGCATTCCACAATATCTGAGTTGGAAAATAGCTGAGATGTTTTTGCCTAAAATTAGCAATTCCCCAGCCGATTCTCTGCGGTTCTCAGTTTAGTGAATAAAACATTGTGCATTTACAATATGTCTCACTGCTTTCCTCTGTACCTGTCTCATTCTCGCTTCAGCCCATTCCTTCCTTGCTCTCTGCATCTCAAACACAAACTATGGGGGAGATTTATCAAAGTGTTCTGTTCTAAAAAGTGGTCTAAAGCACTAAAAGTGGGGTAGTCACCATGGAAACCAGAGGAACCAGTAGGCACATTCTATTGGTGACTCCTTCCTTTTTTACATTTTGTCACCACTATTTAGAGTGATATATCCATAACTCTAACATATTTAGGAGGGACAGTCCATATTTTAGGCCTAAATCCTTCTGTCTACATTTTCCATCCTATTGTCCCGCTTTCTTTTCTATGAGCTCCATATTATTGGTGTGTCTGAATGTATAACAGAGCTCCACAGCAATAATACTCACATTAATGTGTCTTTAAAGTACAATATATGTGTTTATAAATCAGCCTGTGTATATAAGATTCATTGTTGTTCTAAATTACATTCTAGTCGCATAAATTGTGATTAGAAAGTCACCTACAATTTCTGATAAAAGCCCCACCCCTGGACACACCCTTACTCACATCCCTAAAATTAAAGTGTTCCTCCTTGTCCATTTGAAATGTTTAAATATCCAATCATTATAACTGTGTGCCTGTCCAGGGGCGGACTGAGAGCCTTTGGGGCCCCCGGGCAAAATTAGATCCCAGGCCCTTTGAAGGCCAAATATATGTGCATTTTAATAAATGTTAAATATAATTCATAATACGGCATTCCTTTGGATGTGTGTATTGTGAAGACCTGTGTATCAATGCATGTTTGTATTTGAGTCTGTGTAAATGCACTTGTGCATGTCTGGATGACTACATGTGCTTTTTTGTATATAGTGTCTGTGTGAATGCATATGTGACAGGTGACAGAGTGTGTGAGGGAGAAGGTGACAGGTGGAAGAGTGTGGGAGGTTGTGACAGGTGGCAGAGTGAAGGGGTACCTGGTGGCAGAGTGAGGGAGGGGTTGAGTGGTGGCAGAGTGAGGGGGAGACACAGTGAGTGGGGGTGACTGGTGACAGAGTGAGGGAGTGGGTGACTAGTGACAGAGGGAAGGAGAGGGGGGGACTAGTGACAGAGGGAGGGAATGGGAGACTAGTGACAGAGTGAGGGAATGGGTGACTAGTGGCAGAGTGAGGGAGGGAAGGGGTGACTAGTGACAGAGTGAGGGGATGACTGGTGACAGAGTGAGGGGGGGGTGACTGTCACTAGTCACCCCATCCCTCTCTCTGTCACTAGTTACTCCCTCCCTAACTCTGTCACTGTGTCACCCGCTCCCTCACTCTGTCACTAGTCACCCCCTTACTCGGTCACTGTGTTACCCCTCCCTCTGTCACTAGTCACCCCCTCCCTCACTCTGTCACTAATCACCCCCTCTCTCCCTAGTCACCCCCTTCCTCCTCTGTCACTAGTCACCCCATCCCTCTCTCTGTCACTAGTCACTCCCTCCCTCACTCTGTCACTGTGTCACCCCGTCCCTCACTCTGTCACTAGTCACCCCATCTCTCACTATGTCACTAGTCACCCCCTCCCTCACTATGTCACTGTGTCACCCCGTCCCTCACTCTGTCACTAGTCACCCCATCTCTCACTATGTCACTAGTCACCCCCTCCCTCACTATGTCACCCCCTTCCTCACTCTGTCACTAGTCACCCCCTCTCTCACTCTGTCACTAAGGACAGAGAGGGTGATTAGTGATAGAGTGAGGGAGGGGGTGACTAGTGACAGAGTGAGGGAGTAGGTGACACAGTGACAGAGTTAGGAGGGAGTGACTAGTGACAGAGGGATGGGGTGACTAGTGACAGTCACCCCTTCCCTCTCTCTGTCACTAGTCACCCCCTCTCTCACTCTGTCACTAAGGACAGAGGGGGTGATTAGTGACAGAGTGAGGGAGGGGGTGACTAGTGACAGAGTGAAGGAGCAGGTGACACAGTGACAGAGTTAGGAGGGAGTGACTAGTGACAGAGGGATGGGGTGACTAGTGACAGTCACCCCTTCCCTCACTCTGTCACTAGTCACTCACTCTGTCACCTGTCACTCCCTCACTCTGTCACTAGAGTGAGGGGGTGACTAGTGACAGAGTGAGGGAAGGGGTGACTGGTGGCAGAGTGAGGGAAGGGGTGACTAGTGGCACAGTGAGGGAAGGAAGGGGTGACTAGTGACAGAGTGAGGGAGGTGGTGACTGTCACTAGTCACCACCTCCCTCACTGTCACTACTCCCTCCCTCCTTCTGTCACTAGTCACGCCCTCCCTCACTCTGTCACATGTCATCCCCTCCCTCACTCTGTCACCAGTCATCCCCTTCCCTCACTCTGTAACCCCCTCACTCTGTCACTAGTCACCCCCTCACTCTAGTGACAGAGTGAGGGAGGGGGTGACTAGTGACAGAGTGAAGGAGGTGGTGACTGTCACTAGTCACCCCCTCCCCTCCCTCACTCTGTCACTAGTCACCCCCTCTCTCACTCTGTCACTAGTCACCCCCTCCCTCACTCTGTCACTAGTCACCCCCTCTCTCACTCTGTCACTAAGGACAGAGGGGTGATTAGTGACAGAGTGAGGGAGGGGGTGACACAGTGACAGAGTTAGGAGGGAGTGATTAGTGACAGAGAGAGGGATGGGGTGACTAGTGACAGTCACCTCCTCCCTCACTCTGTCACTAGTCACCCCCTTCCCTCTCTCTGTCACTCCCTCACTCTGTCACTAGTGTGAGGGGGTTACTAGTGACAGAGTGAGGGAAGGGGTGACTAGTGGCAGAGTGAGGGAAGGAAGGGGTGACTAGTGACAGAGTGAGGGAGGTGGTGACTGTTACTAGTCAACACCTCCCTCTGTCACTACTCCCTCCCTTCTTCTGTCACTAGTCACCCCCTCCCTCACTCTGTCACCAGTCATCCCCTCCCTCACTCTGTCACCAGTCATCCCCTTCCCTCACTCTGTCACTAGTCACCCCCTCACTCTAGTGACAGAGTGAGGGAGGGGGTGACTAGTGACAGAGTGAGAGAGAGGGTGACTAGTGACAGAGTGAGAGAGAGGGTGACTAGTGACAGAGTGAGGAAGGGGGTGACACAGTGACAGAGTGAGGGAGGGGGTGACTAGTGACAGAGTGAAGGAGGTGGTGACTGTCACTAGTCACCCCCTCCCTCTCTCTCTCTGTCACTAGTGACACCCTCCCTCACTCTGTCACTAGTCACCCCCTCACTCTCTCTGTCACTAGTCACACCCTCCCTCTCTCTGTCACTAGTCACCCCCTCCCTCTCTCTGTCACTAGAGTGAGGGGGTGACTATTGACAGAGTGAGGGGGGTGACTATTGACAGAGTGAGGGGGGTGACAGAGTGAGGGGGGTGACAGAGTGAGGGGGTGACAGAGTGAGGGGGTGACAGAGTGAGGGGGTGACAGAGTGAGGGGGTGACAGGTGACAGAGTGAGGGAAGGGGTGACTAGTGACAGAGGGAAGGAAGGGGTGACTAGTGACAGAGTGAGGGAGGGAGTGGGTGACCAGTGACAGAGGGAGGGGGTGACACAGTGAGGGAGGTGGTGACTAGTGACAGAGTGAGGGAAGTGGTGACTGTCACTAGTCACTAGTCACCACCTCCCTCCCTCTGTCCCTAGTCACCCCTCCCTCTGTCACTAGTCACCCCCTTCCTCACTCTGTCACTAGTCACCCTTTCCCTCCCTAACGCTGTCACTAGTCACCACTTCCTTCCCTCACTCTGTCACTAGTCACACCCTCCCTCACTGTCACTAGAGTGAGGGGGTGACTAGTGACAGAGTGAGGGAAGGGGTGACTAGTGACAGAGTGAGGGAGGTGGTGACTGTCATTAGTCACCACCTCCCTCTGTCAGTACTCCATCCCTCCTTCTGTCACTAGTCACCCCCTAACTCACTCTGTCACCAGTCATCCCCTCACTCTGTCACCAGTCATCCCCTCACTCTAGTGACAGAGTGAGGGAGGGTGTGAGTAGTGACAGAGTGAGGGAGAGGGTGACTGGTGACAGAGAGGGGGGGTGACTGGTGACAGTGAGGGGGGGTGACTAGTGACAGTGAGGGTGACTGGTGACAGTGAGGGG
Source organism: Pelobates cultripes (assembly GCA_933207985.1). Taxonomy (NCBI): domain Eukaryota; kingdom Metazoa; phylum Chordata; class Amphibia; order Anura; family Pelobatidae; genus Pelobates; species Pelobates cultripes. Next base: position 118,012,153 of record OW240920.1, read on the forward strand.
GGGTGACTGGTGACTGGGTGACAGTGGGGGGTGACTAGTGACAGTGGGGGGTGACTAGTGACAGGAAGGGACTAGCTACAGTGGGAGGGGGGACTAGTGACAGTGAGGGGGGTGACTCAGTGACAGTGAGGGGGGGGTGACTATGACAGTGGGGGGTGACTAGTGACAGTGGGAAGGGACTAGTGACATTGGGGGGGTGACTAGTGACAGTGGGGGGTGACTAGTGACAGTGAGGGGGGGTGACTAGTGACATTGGGGGTGGGGACTAGTGACAGGAGGGGGGGTGACTAGTGACAGCGAGGGGGTGACTAGTGACAGTGAGGGGGGTGACCAGTGACAGTGAGGGGGGGACTAGCTTACAGTGGGGTGACTTGCACAGTGGGGTGGACTAGTGATGCAGGGAGTGGGGCTGGTGCCTACCTGCATCTCTGCTTCCTCTCCCAGGCTGCTACTCCTTTCCCTCCTGGGCTCTGTGTGAGAGGAGTAAACCGGAAGTGAGGTCACTTCCTGGCCCCGCCTCTCCCATCACACAGAGCCGCATGGGAGAGGAAGCAGGAGACCTGGCAGGGAGGAGGTGTAGCTGCCAGGTCTCATGGGGGGGGGGTGACTAGCAGAGCGGTAGGTTGTGGGGCCCCGTGCTGCATCAGGGGCCCCACAACCTATCAATTAAATAGTTTTATTTTATTATTTTGCCGTTCCAGTTGGAGAGATCTTCGATCTCTCCAGCTGGAGCATGGCTGTGCTGCCGGGCCCCTGACTGCCTCGGGCCCTCGGTCCATGACCGATATGCCCGAGTGGTCAGTCTGCCCCTGATC